>CM061238.1:0-450000 GCA_030848705.1 Heracleum sosnowskyi
TTTAGGCAATCTTTGTATCTTGTACTGTGACCAGTCTATAAGGTCACATGTCAACACTAACTGCCAATTATCTTTTGCATTATAATTGATAGAAATATCCTAAGGTAAAATATCTCTGTAACTCTCTCAAGAAAGAAGCTGAAGAACATATTTGTTTTTCAGGATTGTAGCAAAAACCTCAAATCAATATATCAATTGATTTAAAGTATATTGTGTGTTGTGCTTTTACTATTCATTATCATTTAATCACATATCAATATATTTGCTACTATCATACTTGGAGTATTGCAGATTTCATATAAACCTTTATTCATTCTTGAATAATTGCAAAAAGCTTTCAAACACCCTATTCACCCCCCTATAGTGTGTATTTATACCTAACAAGTGGTATCAGAGCTAGAACTGAAACACATATCAGTCACTTAATGATCCTTTAAGTATGAACACACAAAAGCTCACATCAATAAAGATCCCTACATTTGACAAAGCCAACTTTGGCTTATGGAAAAAGAAGATGATGCTGTTTATTAAGATGGCTAATCCCTTGTTCCTAGAGATTCTAAAGAATGGCCCATTTGTGCCAATGATAAGGATGCCAGCTGAACAAGGTGAAGATGGTGCAGAACAGGCTCAATCTAGATGGATCCCTAAAGAGATATCTCTGTACACTAAACCTGAGAAGGAAAAGGTGTCTCTTGATAGCATTTTACAGTTGATACTGATTGAAGCTCTAGATACTCAAATGTACAACAACATTATCAACTGTGAAACAACAAAGCAAATATGGGAAAAGATTGAGATTCTATGTGAAGGGACTGAAGAAGTGAGAGAGAACCAGAGAAGGATCTTGGTTTCTCAATATGAAACATTCATGGCAAAGCCCAAAGAGAGCATCATAGATGTCTTTGAAAGATACAACAAGCTCATCAATGACCTCCAACTGCATGGTAAATACTATGAAACTAAGGAGGTAAACCTAAAATTTCTATTAACCCTACCTGATCATTTAGAACAGAAAATATCTGCAATAAGGGAAAGTAGAGATTTAGGTAATATTTCTCTTGAAATTTTATATGGTGTTTTAAAAATCTATGAGCTAGAGATGTTGCAGAGAAAATCATTGCAGGTCAGGCAAGGGCAAATTGTGAACATATCAAATGCCCTGGTAGCAAATGATTCAAGTATGGTGACTCTACCTGCTCTACCTGCTTCATCCTCACAGATCAGGGTTGAGGAGATTGTTGATGAAGCACCTGTTGTTGTTGAAGATGGTCAACAAGTTGTGTTGGAAGTTGGTGAAGATGAGTATTATACTCTTGAAGAGCTGGATAGCATGGACAAATCAATGGCATATATGGCTAGATATTTTTCTAAAATAATGTTAAAAAAACCTAGAAGCTTTAAGCCAAGGACATATCCAGGGAGCTCCTCTTACAACAACAAAAATCAAGCCAAGGGAAAGTTTGTGAAGGCTGAAGAATCAAGCACCAAACCTACCTACAAAACTGGCTCAGTTGACAGATCAAAGATAAGATGTTACAACTGCAATGAGATGGGGCACTTTGCTACTGAGTGCAGAAAGCCTAAGCAAGTAAAGAAGGATAAAGATTATTTGGAATTGCAAGCCAAATATGATGCTTTATTGAGGAAGCAGTCTGGGAAAGCTTAAATTGCTGAAGGAAAAAGCTGGGATGATACTGATGAAGACGAGCCAACAAAATATGGAAACTATACATTGATGGATAAAGAAGAAAGCCCCTCATCAAGTCAGGTACCTATCCTAACCTCCCTTGATATGACTGCATCTCAATATAAGAAAACAATGGAAGAGATGAGTATAGAGATGTTCAACATTCACACAAGCATGATGGCTTCAAATGAAGAAATTACAAGGCTAAATGCTGTAAATGTTGAATTAAAAGAAAAAAATGAAAAGTTGAAGTTGATGCTCATTGGTCTTGATGCTCTTAAACAAGACAATGAGTATTTAAAGAAAAAGCTGGAATGTGAGGAGAAAGCAAGGGCTTCTTTAAAGACAAGGTTTGATACGAATAAATTAAAAATAAGGGCTTATCAAAATTTGTTAGGCCGAATACACAATATAATCAAGTATGTATGAGAATAACAATAATCAAGAACACTGTTTTTGATTCAATAAAACTGTAATTATATTAACAGCTTCTCTCTTTATGATGTTAACGAATCACAAAGAGCTTCCAGGTTACAAGAATAATAATTCTATGTTCGCGTCCCTTCTAGGGATAACCTATCTGTGTTTATATATTACACAGCTACATACAATCCGTCTCTAATTGATATTCCTATAAATTAGCTATACAAATCATATCAATTAAGGATTGCTTCTTATCTTCTATCCCGTTTCCTTAGCTGTATCAATATATTCTGCTTCTTTCCATCTTCTAAATATATTGCTTCTTAATCTTCAATTTAGCACCGACAGCTAATTCAACTATCACCTTGTCAGACTTTAAATAAACTCTGACCGGCTTCCATTAAACTCTTCACCCTGTCAGAGTTTGACAAACTCTGACCGGCTTCTGATAAACTCTTCCTGTAAACTCTGATGAGTTACCTGATACTTAAACACTGAAAGCAAACGTCAGCAATTATATCTAACAATCTCCCCCAACTTGTGCATAAAGAAAAATGTACAAGTTAAACATATAATTGATGATGTCAAAAACATTTAACAAATGCAGTGTTTAACATATAACAGAGTTTAATTTATAACAGAGTTTAAACTTGACTTAGAATAGAAAATATTAAAAACTTACAGTCAGACTTTACTTGATTTCTTGAATATCAGGCACTGTCCTGATATAGTCTGATAGCAGTTTCTTTTCAGCTCTTTCTAGCTCTTCCATCATGATCTTCTTCAGCTCTTTCATTTCAGGATCAGATTCTCCAATCTGATAAATTGCAGCTCTAAGAGAATAGATGGAATTCTTCCTCATCTCATTCCCTAGCTTGATATAATAAGCTTTATCAGATTCTAAGTTGAATTCTAAGCATTTAGTTCCAAGTGCAGTTCTGAACTGTGCACTATTTCTTTTCATTTCAACTAGTTTTCCATAAGCATCCTTGTACTTAGGTATGTAAGCACTTGAAATACTAGAACCGCTGAGAACCTTTGCTCTCATCATCCTTCCTCTCAGAACTTCAGCAGCATTCTGAGTTCTTTGATTGTTGACTTTGAGTAGATATAGAACATATTCTAACTCTTCAGCCATTTTAAGATGTATATCACTTTCACCTATTCTGTATACTCTGCCATCATTCATAAAGTATAACAGAAAATCTTTTCCAAGTCCCTTATGATAGATTAACTGAACAGACTCTAGCTTGTCAAGGTTCTCTTGAGTAACCCCAACACCAGGTTCTGCCAGTGAAGTTTGATCCATTGGACTATTATTAATTCTCCTTTCTCTGTGAGATCCCAGACCTGATCTATCCCTTCCTTCCTTCCCCATAGTAGTCCTACTTTGCATTATGTTAACAAAACTAGGGTTCAGAGTTTGTGGTAGAGTTGGTCTTTTGAAAGTGTTTAGCAATTGAGAAGAGAGTGATGTTTGAACAACTTGAGCAACGTCAGAGGTTGTCAATTCTTTAGTAGTAACATCAACTTGAGCTTTGTCAGAGGTTGATCTAGCTTCAAAAACTTCAACTTGAGCTCTGTCAGAGGTTGAATAATTCTTCTTTGGATTAGGCTCTTCAATCAATATGCCTTTTCCTTTATCAGAGTTTGTAATTACAGGCTTCTTTGAGTCTTGCATACTCTGTTGAGAATTCTCTTTGATAGAGATTCCAACTTCCTTCTTTCTAGAAACCTTGATAGCCTTCTTTCTGTAAGTACCATCTTCCAATTTCTTCTGATGCTCTTCATTCAGCATTCTTAACTCAGCATCATAATCTTCAACTGTTACCTCACCACCATGCTCTTCTAAAAATATCTTAGTAGCAATTTCCTCATCTGTGGTAGGCTTATCAGTATTTATCAAACTTTTGAGTTTTGAACCACTGACAGAGTTTGCATTTCCCTTGCCAGAGTTTGATCTTCTATCAGTGTTTGATCTTGGTGGTCTTCCATCAGATTTTAATCTTAAGCTTTTTCCATCTCCCTTGCTTCCACCATCATTACCATCATCCCTCCGTCTCAGAGTTTGAGTGTCTTTGCATTTGTCATTAGGTACACTCTCCCCCTTTTTGACATCATCAGAAAGTAGTACTGATGTCAGCAACTCAATAGCAGTAGAAATTGAAGTTAGTTGGGCAGACATAGCAGTCTGATTCTCCTCAACTTTCTCAAGCCTCTTCTTGATCTCATCAGAATCCTTGGCTTGCTGCTTTAGCATGGTATAGTAGTAAGATCTGTCATTCTTCAAAGTAAGATCTCTGATAGAAACTTCATTCCTTAAATTTGTAAGCATTTGTTGATTCTCATCAAATCTATTATTAAGAGATTTGACTTGAACAACAGTTGCCTTTAAGCTCGTAAGAACATCAGGATTTGAAATTTTCTTCACAGAATCATCAGTGAAATCAGCAGCCCTCTGTGCAGTAAAGATACAATCTGCAGCTGTCCATCTCTTGAAGTACATATCTTGAAAATGTGCTTCAGCAGCTCGATTGACCTCTCTTTCTTCATCAGAGTTTGCTTGAATGTTAGAAACTTCTTCTTGTATATCAGAATTTGAATGAGCAGGACTAGCTTCAGCATTGTCATCCTCTTCTACATTCTCTGTAGGAACATTCTCATCAGTAGTCTGAACATTTCTCTGTGCAGCTTCATCAATTTTCTCCTCTGCTACAGCTTCAGGAATATCAGAGTTAGATTGAGCAAAAACCTCTGCTTCTTTTTGAACAATCTCAACAACAGATTGTTGTAGAGCTTCAAGAATAATATTATCAGAGTTTACAACAAACTCTGCTTCAATAGGAACAGTCTCTGTTGCATCCTTGTCAACAACATCAGGATTTGCAGCAACAGTTTCAATAACCTGATCAACCTCCTCACCTTTGTCAGAATTTAGATTATTAACAGAAAGAACCTCTGTGTGAGAAGCAACAGAGTCTTCAATGACTAGGGTGGCTTGATCAGCTGCCACATCCTCAGTATCACAAAGACTGATACTAGGATGTGCTTCCATTTCAATATCAGCATCTTCAACCATTCTGCTGTCAGAGTTTACAGCAGCTTCCTCAACTACATCATCAGCATTTGATGTAGGAGCTTCTGTTTCAGCATTTACTCTGTCCTCAATAGGCACAGTAGTATCAAAAACCTCCTCTTGAACTTCAGGAGTTACATGCTCCATGGAAACTCTGTCTTCAAAAACAGCTTCATCCTCTTGAATCTCAGCACCAAATAGATGAGCTGCTACCATTCTTCTTTTTCTCTGATAAAGAGTTTCTTCATCAGTTTCAGTATCTTCAACAATAGCATCAGACTTTGCTCTGTTGGCTCTTCTTTTCTTTAATCTTCTTTTCTGAGGCATATCATCAGCATTTGATGCCCCAGCTTCAGAGTTCATCCTTACAGACTTAACAGCCCTTACTTTAGATTTCTTTGACCTTTGTGGTTGAGACACAGAAGGTCCAGCTTCAGTGTTTGAGACTTGTTGTTGTTGTTGTAAGTTGACAATGAATTGTTGCACAGAATCAGGCAACATTAAGAGACCAACATCTCCTTTCTTGTTATCCTTGTTGATGAGATCAGAGAATATACGTTTGTGCAGTTTAAACGAGAGGATAACATCATCCTCTACTATCTCAACATTAGGGCAGCAAAAATTGAATATTAACTGAAAAAACCTAGAGAAATAAACAACATTTCTATTCTCTAGCATCTTATCACCAATATTAGTTAAAACTAATCTAGCAACATCGAAATGACTGCCATAGAGAAGAGAATACCCGATCTGTAGACTATCCGTGGGAATCGCATCCCAATTGGTGCACTTCTTTCCAAAAGCCCGAGTAATGCAATCAAAAAAGAAGCTCCATTCCTTGCGCAAAAGTGGCCTTTTGAGTTGACCTATCTTTGACAAAGGTCCAGAGTATCCTATCTCCCTCATCATCCTGACTAACTCCGAGTCTCCAACAGAGATTGTCAATGCATTGAAATCTTCAAGACCCAATGCATCACGAACAGTAGTAGGAGTAACAGTGAATTCATCTCCTTGATATTCAAAAATGATAGATGGAGAACCAGTCTCTCCTCCATTATCATAAGTACCTGTCTGCCAAAAAGTCCTTATTTGAGATGCAGACAGCTTCGAGGGTGCGGTGAGAGCAGTGCCGATATCAGAGTTTGACAAGAAACTCTGAATCAAATGAAACGCCTCCGGTGCGTTCTCATTTGCCAAAGGAGCTGAGTAATTATTAGGAACAAACTCTAATCCAGAAGCAATAAACATTGTTGTAGCCATTAGAACAGTTTAGAAGAAAACAAACAGAGAATAGATTATAGTGTATGCTGTGAAAGTGTTTGAGACAATGTGTGTGAGTAAAAACTTATGAAAAGTTGAGGTGTGTAAAAGAGTGAACCGTTTATGTGTAGTATATTTAAATAATAACTGTGAAGATTAAAACCCAAACGTTTTAATCATTACTACACACAGCAGGCTTCTTTGAAAAATGTGTGAGTGGGACAGGTGTCAAACATTTATACGCTGACAGCCGTATGCAACAACTTTCAATACACACGCGCAGTAAAAATAGCCATAATTACCGCATGTCACATTGTTCGAAATACTTAATCTCTCTCTCCTCTGTTTAATACAAATATGAACCGTTTGTTATCATACTCTTTCCGAATTTCAAAACAAATGTCTAATCTCAAAATAATAAAGTGTCTGAAACAAAGAAATTATTTTAACCATCAGAGATTAAAATAAAGTTACCTCGGCATATATCACACAATACATCAGTGTTTACCATTTGTCCTTCTTTGTCAATAAACTCTTTTCTCAAACTGTACAGTTGTGAAAATATGTGTGTGTAATAGCAGAGTTTACCGAAATCAATATTTAGATCATCTCAAAGTGCATAAAATCCACAAACTAAAACAGTAAAAACTGGTTGCCTAAACTCTCATGTATAACATAAAATCTGATTCTATATCTAAACTCTGTATACTGATATCCTTTCATTTGGATATATCTTTTATTTTTCACCCCCTTTATATATATTTTTTCTTTTTTTATATTTTTTTTATATATTTTTTTTAATTTTTTTTTAATTTTTTTTTTAATTTTTTTTTTCCAGTAATCAGTGGTTGGCATTAGTCACCAAAAATCAAAGATTTTAGCCCTTATTTCATACAATAAGTTCCTGGATCTTCCTAGGCACAACATGATCTCAAAGGAATTTGTGCTTAAATTTTGCATCTTTTGATTTGAGGGTGAATTATTTGCAATTAATACTCAGAGTTTAGACTTTTCATCAGTTAATACAATTAATTTATGAGAGAAAATGCAAACAGCTAGTACAGACTCAGTGTATAGGATTAATAAACTAAGAGATGCTATAAATATAGAGACAGTATCATGCTGTGTTAACTTACTGCACATTTTTGAGATCAGAATCTATACAACTCTTAAGGATTCATAATTACTTACTGAGAATTATGCTTCATACAAATTTCTTCATTGGTCCATATGTTTCAGACAAAATTACAATCAGAGTTTAACATTAGACTCTAACAATCAGAGTATGACCAACATTTTATGACTAACAGAGTTTAGCATCAGAGTTTAACCGACAGAGTATGACTGACACTTCCCATATTTTACTGACAGAGTTTAACTATCAGAGTTTAACATGCTGTGCATATAACAGTTAAAACATGCAAAGAATCATGAGCATAAAAAGCAAACATGTATAGTTTTTGAGTCTAACCCGTATCTCTAGTCGAAACCAGAGATCATTCCAAGTTCATTTACCAATCTTGTAAAAGTAGCTTCACTCAAAGGTTTTGTGAAGATATCTGCAAGTTGTTGGTCTGTAGACACAAAATGAAGCTCAATATCTCCTTCTTCCACATGTTCCCTGATAAAATGATACCTTATGCTGATGTGCTTGGTCATGGAATGCTGTACTGGATTACCTGTCATAGCAATAGCACTTTGGTTATCACAGTAAATAGGTATTTTAGAGTACCTTAATCCATAGTCCAGCAATTGATTCTTCATCCATAAAATCTGTGCACAACAGCTACCAGCAGCTATATACTCTGCTTCTGCTGTGGATGTAGAAATTGATTTCTGTTTCTTGCTGTACCAAGAAACTAATCTGTCACCTAAAAATTGACAGCTTCCACTTGTGCTTTTTCTGTCTATCTTACAGCCTGCAAAATCTGCATCAGAGTAACCAATTAACATAAACTCTGATTCTCTAGGATACCACAAACCAAGAGTTATGGTTCCTTTGAGGTATTTGAAAATCCTTTTTACAGCTATTAGATGAGGCTCTCTGGGATCTGCTTGAAATCTTGCACAAAGACATGTTGCATACATGATGTCAGGTCTACTTGCAGTAAGATACAGTAAAGACCCTATCATTCCTCTGTAGTTTGTCATATCTACTGAGGCTCCTGTGTCCTTGTCTAGCTTTGTTGCAGTAGCCATGGGAGTTGGAGCAGATGAACTATCAAGCATACCAAATTTCTTTAGAAGGTTTCTGGTATACTTTGCTTGATTGATAAAAATACCATCATCTGTTTGCTTGACCTGTAAGCCTAGAAAGTAACTAAGCTCTCCCATCATGCTCATTTGATATCTTGACTGCATAAGCTTTGCAAATTTCTTACAGAGTTTGTCATTAGTAGATCCAAAAATTATGTCATTCACATAGATTTGAACCAAGAGCAAATCATCACCAGTATTGAAATAGAACAAGGTTTTGTCAATTGTTCCTCTAGTGAACCCACTTTCTAAAAGAAATTGAGCCAGAGTTTCATACCATGCTCTAGGTGCCTGCTTTAGTCCATATAATGCCTTGTCAAGCCTGTAGACATAGTCTGGATGCTTGGGATCTACAAACCCTGGTGGTTGTTCAACAAACACTTCTTCTTCAAGTTTCCCATTGAGAAAAGCACTTTTCACATCCATCTGAAAGACTTTAAACTTCTTGTGTGCAGCATAGGCCAGAAAAAATCTTATTGCCTCCAATCTTGCAACTGGAGCAAAAGTTTCATCATAGTCAATTCCTTCCTGTTGAGAATAGCCTTTTGCCACAAGTCTAGCCTTGTTCCTTGTAATTACTCCATCACTGTCAGTCTTGTTTCTGAAAACCCACTTTGTACCTACAATTGATCTATTCTTTGGTCTAGGTACAAGTGTCCAGACTTCATTTCTTTCAAATTCATTTAACTCTTCTTGCATTGCTGTAATCCAATTAGCATCTTGAAGAGCTTCCTCCACTTTCTTTGGTTCTGTTTGAGACAAGAAAGCATGATACAGACACTCATTATTTGTTGCACTTCTAGTTCTCACACTAGCATCAGGATCTCCAATTATGAGATCAGGTGTGTGTGCCTGTGTCCACTTTCTTGCTGTTGGTAAGTGGTTTCTTGCATTACTATTGGATCCTCCCCCTTGATCCATGCTCTCCTGATTCATATGTTGACTTTCTGCAGTATCTGAGGCTCCCCTGAATTGGATGGCTCAGAGTTTGAACTGTCAGAGTTTGAATCAGTTTCCTCAACTGACACACTTGCTGTGTCTTGTTGAGCTTCTTCACGCTCCCCCTCAACTGGTTCTCTATTTTGTTCAATTTGAGAATTTTCACTTTCTCCAGTATTTACCAGTAGAGGTTCAGAGTATGCTTCGTCAGAGTTTGTCAACCCTGCTCCATCAGAGTTTACATCATCAGAGTTTGAATCTTCATTTTCAAAATGTAGTTGATCATATTCACCTTCATCTTCAAGTCCAGTTATTTTCTTGTCATCAAATGACACATGAATGGATTCCATGATCACTCTTGTTCTCAGATTGTAGACTCTGAATGCTTTTGTTGACAATGGATATCCAACAAAGATTCCTTCATCAGCTTTTAACTCGAACTTTGTCAACTGTTCAGGATGAGTCTTCAACACAAAGCATTTGCATCCAAATATATGAAAATATTTCAAATTTGGCTTCTTATTTTTCACCATCTCATATGGTGTTTTCCCATTCTTGTTGATCAGTGTGGCATTTTGAGTAAAAAAAGCAGTTTGAACAGCTTCTGCCCAGAAATAAGTTGGTAATTTTGCTTCATCAAGCATAGTTTCACTCCTCTTTCTTTGCAGAAAGCTTCCATGTTTGAGTTTCTGAATTCAGTTCCATTATCACTCCTTATAATTTTGACTTTGTGCAGTGATCCTTTGTCCAGTAGATTTACATGATCCATCAGAGTTTGAGCAGTTTCATCCTTCTTTGATAAGAAATACACCCATGTATATCTAGTATATTCATCAACAATTACTAGAGCATATTTCTTTCTGCCCATAGACATCACATTCACTGGTCCAAAGAGATCAACATGTAGAAGATGATAAGGTTCCACTACTGAAGATTCAGATTTGCTCTTGAAAGATGACTTCCTTTGCTTGGCCTTTTGACAAGAATCACATAGGCCATCTAGATTGAGTATAGATTTTCGGAGTCCCCTTACAAGATCCTTTCTTATTAGCTCATTGATGTTGTTCAAATTGAGATGAGAGAGCTTCTTATGCCAATTCCAACTCTCTTCATTTGACATTCTTGCTGTCAGACACACTGTTTTTCCTTCAGAGTTTGTTACCAAACTTGCTTCATAAATGTTGTTGTGCCTGTGTCCAACTAGAACAACTTTTCCAGTAGATTTACTGATAACTTCACAGTATTCACTGTGAAAATCTACATGGTTTCCTCTGTCACAGATTTGACTCACAGATAGCAGATTATGCTTGAGTCCTGAGACTAGAGCTACATTTGTAATGATGACACTTCCAAGATTAATATTGCCATATCCCAGAGTGTGTCCTATGTTGCCATCTCCATAGGAAACTTTTGGGCCAGCCTTTTCCTCAAAGTCTGATAGCAGGGCTTTATTTCCAGTCATATGTCCTGAGCATCCACTGTCCAAGATAAGTGTGCTCTCTGTTATGCCCTGCAATCACAAACAAACACTAAGTGTTAGTTTTAAGGACCCAGACTTGCTTGGATCCTTTGGCTTTCTTAACAGTGTTAGCTTTTGCAGCGGAATCAGTATTATCAGAGTTTAAACTAACATTGTCAGACTTTACACTAGCAGAGTTTGCTCTAACCCACTTCAAGTTGGGTTTTAGCTCATAATAGTTGTGATAAATAGCATGATAACTCTTGCAAGTATAAATAGAATGCCAAGTGCTTCCACAATGTGTGCATAAAGTCTGTGGTTTAACCCTTACATAATCTTTCTTTACTCCTGATGTAGAAGGTAAAGAATTAATATGTTTGTTCTTATTGCAAAATCTAGCAAGATGATTAGAACTACCACAATTGTAACATGTTTTCCTTGAAGCACCAGCATTAGGCAAATGATCATTTCTATTATTTATGCCTATTTTGCCATTCCTATTCTTCTTGGACCCTTTTGGTTTCATGGCAGACTTTACCTCTTTGAGCTTATGTTTGAACTGTTTTCCTGTCATTAAACCAACATTAACATGTTTCTCACAGACTCTAATTGGTTCTTTAACAGCTTCAGGCTCAATAGGCTTCTCTGTTTTAGATTCAATATTCACTTGTTCAACACAAGCTTCAACTGGCTCCATAACCGCTTCTTTCACAACTACAGATTTTAGCTTACTAGATTCAGGAACAAATGTTACAGGAGTTGAATATGAACTTGTGAATGCTCTATACTTGATTTTATCCTGAAACCTAAGTTCATCTTCCTCACTGTACCCTAAACCTACAGAATCTGTCTGAAACACCTGATGTGTATCTCTACCAGAATTAGTCCAAGTTTTAATTATTTTTCTTTCCTTCTCTAAATCAGATTCTAGTTGCCTATATCTTTTAAGCAACTCCTGTTCAACATAAACAGCATCATCTCTTTCTTTTTGAATCTGCTTCATATTTTCAAGTTCTCTTTCAAGAAACTTGCTTCTATCTTTAAGGCTAAGATTCTCAGATTTAATCCTCTCATTCTCTAAAGTCTGATCCCTATAACTAACATGTATGTTCTTAAGATAAATTCTCAATTCAGAAATATTATCAGTATCATAAGCATAAGTAGTTAGGGGTACCTTATTTTCAGATGATTCAGTCTCATTTTTGACAGTTGCCATAAGAGCATAATTTACTTCATCATCAGAGTCTGAGGTATCTGCCCAGTCTTTGCCTTTAGAGATGAGTGCTTTCTCAGATTTTCCTTTCTTGCACTCTGGAGCATAGTGACCCATCTCCTTACATTTGTAGCACTGGATTTCAGATTTATCCTTCTTGCCAGACTTGGTCTCCCTTCCATCAGACTTTCTGAAACTTTTCTTTTCAGAGTTTGAATCTTTCCTTGAGAATCTTTTTCCCTTCTTAAAGTTCCTAAATCCCATCTTTTTGAAGGTCTTCACCATCAATGCAGCCATTTGCATCATCTGTTCTTCATCATCTTCAGAGTCAGAAGCTTCATCAGAGTTTGAGTCATCATCAGAGTTTGATGACTCACTTTCAGATTGAATGACTAAAGCCTTTCCCTTGGCTTTCTTCCTTGATGATTCCTTCTTGATGGGCTTCTCCTCAACTTTGAGAGCAACAGATTTTGTCCTTTTGCTGGTTCTTTTGTTCCTTTGTTCTATCTCCAGTTCATGAGTTTTCAACAACCCATAGATTTCATCAAGTTCTGTATCATCAAGTTCATAATTATCCCTTATTGTAGTTGTCTTTAAATCCCACTTTTCAGGTAGAGATAACAGAAACTTGAGATTTGACTCTTCAATATCATATTTTTTATCAACCAGAGACAGATCATTCAGTAGTTTGCAAAATCTGTCATAAGTCTCAGTCAAGGTTTCATTAGGTCTTGAATCAAAGTGCTCATACTCCTGTGTGAGTATTGTCTTCCTGTTCTTCTTGATAGTAGTGGTTCCTTGACACCTGACTTCCAAAGCATCCCAGATCTCTTTTGCAGTTTTGCAACTTATCACTCTGTTAGACATAACATTATCTAAAGCACTATGGAGAAGATGTCTAACCTTTGCATCTTTTGCAAGAGATGAGATGTCCTCAGGAGTATAATCTTTCTTTTCCTTTGGAATCAGTTTCTGCTCTTCATCACCAATAACAGGAGATAACTTAGTTGGCTTATGAGGACCATTGTAAATTCGATCAAGATATTCTGGATCTGTGGCTTCCAGGAACATGGTCATCTTCACCTTCCAAATTGGATACTCCACTGGCCTTAGAATTGGAACCCTGATTGTTTCATATCGACTCACAGAATTAGGTTTAACCTGTTCAACCTTGGGAGTAGCTTGATTTTCTTCAGACATGATTATTACTGTGTTTGAATCGTAAAACTGTATATATTAAACAGCCTAGGCTCTGATACCAATTGTTAGGCCGAATACACAATATAATCAAGTATGTATGAGAATAACAATAATCAAGAACACTGTTTTTGATTCAATAAAACTGTAATTATATTAACAGCTTCTCTCTTTATGATGTTAACGAATGACAAAGAGCTTCTAGGTTACAAGAATAATAATTCTATGTTCGCGTCCCTTCTAGGGATAACCTATCTGTGTTTATATATTACACAGCTACATACAATCCGTCTCTAATTGATATTCCTATAAATTAGCTATACAAATCATATCAATTAAGGATTGCTTCTTATCTTCTATCCCGTTTCCTTAGCTGTATCAATATATTCTGCTTCTTTCCATCTTCAGAATATATTGCTTCTTAATCTTCAATTTAGCACCGACAGCTAATTCAACTATCACCTTGTCAGACTTTAAATAAACTCTGACCGGCTTCCATTAAACTCTTCACCCTGTCAGAGTTTGACAAACTCTGACCGGCTTCTGATAAACTCTTCCTGTAAACTCTGATGAGTTACCTGATACTTAAACACTGAAAGCAAATGTCAGCAATTATATCTAACAAAATTCATCAAACATTGTGAAGACCTTTGGAAAAGCTCCTTCTGAACCAAAGGTAGGAATTGGACTTGACTACAGCAACATGCCAAAAGTGAAGGTTGCTAGCAGTGTCAGCCATGACAACTCTGTACCCAAGTACATGAGAAATCTTGAGGAGCCTATACTCAAGAAGTGCATCTATGAATTTGATGAAGAGATGCTGGTTATTAAATAAGAGCTTAATGAAGAAGACAAGGCAAATCAAGGTGAAGCTGTTAAGCCTGAAGATGAAGAAAAAGCTGTGAAGAAAGAAAGCAAGCCAATTGCTAGTGTGAAGGCTGAGAGCACCACTCCAATTCCAAAGAAGAAGAAGAAACAAAACAGAAATGGCAAGAGTGGTGTCAACAAAAAGAACAATTACACATATGTGCCAAATGCTCCCAGAAAACTTTGCCAAATCTGCAACTCAACTGGCCACCTGACTCACTTGTGCAAGAAGCAAGCAATTGTGCACAGTGAAGAGAAAAGCAATCAAACCCCTCATTCACTATGTGATAACTTTGACTGCTTGGAATGTAATGAAAAGATTATGGCCAGTTGTTTCAGGATAAGAAATGAGATGCTAAGGGAGAGCAACAGTGATGTTGCAAGTACTGCTAGCTCTGCATACACAAGAATGACTCATGTGTCACCTAAGCCTATCATGGTGGCTCCAAAGGTCAAGATCAATGCAGCTACTAAGGGCAAGAGTGTAAAGATGGAAGAGATGCATGACTGTGTTGACACTGCATCTGTTAAAATTGTTTTGAAGAAATTTGAGAAAACTTCAACACCCAAACAAACTGTTTGGGTGCCTAAGAAAGTTTAATCTTTCTTGTGTGCAGGGCAAAAATAAAATGAAGAAGGTCATGTGGAAATCATAATTCTGGATGCTCCAGGCACATGACTAGTGATAAAGCCCTGCTATCACAATTTGAGGAAAAGGCTGGCCCATTAGTGACCTTTGGAGATGATAACACTGGTTTCACTATGGGATATGGCAAGTTAATTTGTGGAAATATCATCATTGACAATATAGCACTGGTTGGAGGACTCAAGCATAATCTGCTAAGCATTGGTCAATTTGCTGACAGAGGATTCAAGATTGAATTTGGCAGAAATGAGTGTTTGATAACTCATAAAATGTAATAACCCGAATTTTTGGATTAATTAAAACTTTTTTTATTATGATTAAGTGCAGCAGTGAATAGTGATATTGGTGGATGAATAGTGATTTTGAGGGTTAAGAAAATTTTTCATGCCACCTATGTACGAGACGTAGTGTGGATATTTCAAAGTCATATTAGTGATCTACGGAGTAAATAAGTGAATGCAAAGACGATCGGAATTCAGAAATTCCAAATTTTATTTTGGTGAAATATTTGACCGGACATCGAATTATATATTATTATATTCAAGAAATGAGATATTAAAATTGAGGATTTGAGGATTTAATATTTTGGAATTTTATTATATTATTAAAGTCGATTTAAGGATTCGATTGTTGAAGTGAATAGTGGATAGTTACTATTCACTGCGAAAATCGCGTATAGTTTTATTCGCTCTTTTGGGAAATATTTCGAATCGTTTCAAGAGGAACAAGGCAACATTTACAAGATTAAATATAGACATGGAAGTAACATGTAACAAGATTAATTCGAGGGATGCAACATTTGGATCATCCATGTGAAAAGAAACGAACCAAACACATGCATGCGCGACACGTGTCCCTACTTTGCCACCATGATACTCCATGGCTTGACACGTGTCCTGATGACAAGGACAATGTGATGACTCACCACTCTTTTAACAAAAATCAGCATTTCAAGCATGATTATCCAAAACAAAAGAAAAAGAAAAGAAGAAAAGCAAGAGAAATACAAATCTCTCTCAAACTGATCAGCTGGAGCACCCTCCAAAGAAAAATCCATAACTCCATTTCCAACCATGATAAAATCACCAAAATTTAACCACAGCTTCTAAACTCCATGTATAACATCGGTTCAAAATTTCATAGCAATCCAAGGAGTATAGCCTAGTCAAATCGCCTCCCCAAGTTGAAGAATCCAAACTGCCATGACCTTGGCAGTTTCTGCACCGATTTTCAAATAGCCATAACTCCCTCGTTTCTCAATGGAATCATGTGTTCTTTAGCTTTCTGGAAACCCCGTGAGATGATCTACAACTTTCATTCAGGAGCCTCGACCAGGAAACGAGTGCAAGGGCTTCGTTTTGGCTGATCTTTGGGGCGTGTTTTTCCAGTCAGGAAACCCACTTCCATGTTCTTGATTTCTTTGGTGAGATTGAAGATGGTGAGCATAGAGTAAGGCTTCCCCAAGGTTAACCAAGCTTGTTTGAGATTGTAAGAACATCAAGGTATAACCTCTAACCCTCCTTGGTTGTATGTTGAGTTTTAAAGATGATAAGTATTGAGTGAAAGCATGTGTGTTATTAGTGGCTATTATGATGTTAGCTTGCTTAAATTGTGGTTGATTATTGTTTGGTGGTCTTGAGACCTAACCCCTGATTATATAGAGTATGAGGATGATATATTGATGCTTATGAAGTGTATAAGTTGTATGGATGCCCGGTGTGGCTTGGTTGGATTGTTACGATTTTTGGAATATCCGAATTATAGCCGTCGTAATGCCCGATTTTCGTTAACACCTAGATAACCGTGCATCACAGTTGTTCCAACTCACTGTTTAGCTTCGTTTTCTGCCATGATAAGCTAGATAATGTTATAAGCTTCGTTTTAATATAAAGATCATGTAAAATGGATTTACGGTTTAGGAGAAATGGCCGATTTACTAAAAGTGGTTCGAAACCGTAAACGCGAGTTCGTAATTAAAATTGGATTCCCTTAACATAGTTAATTCAGTTGCGAATCGAGGTTATTAAATACTAGAGATAAAAAGGAAGGTGTGAGAAGAAACCACATGTCAAATGGATCGTTTTTCGATTTTATAAAAAAGTTCGAATCAAGGTTAAGTGCGAAGGAACCCCTTAGAGGAGCACTTGGTTATAACTTTGAGAACCACTTAGTAAAACGAGGGGACGAGATCCAATTGCTAAAACGAATCTTCGACCTAAGTATTTGTTGATTAACATGGACCTAGTACGAGCCTAAAGCAAGCTAGTAATACCATAGTTGTGTCTCGCTTATTTGTTTAAGCGTTGATGTATAAATAGAGTATCCAAGGGATTAACCAAATGTTTTCTTTGACTTTGTCTAGATTGTTCGACATTGTCACGTGCCCTACTACTTCTCGAATACCAGGCAAGTTTTCTAAATCTATACTTTGAAGTATTGATTATATATACTGCTTTTGCCATGTATAGAGTTATACAGTTTTGCGATACATGTTACATCGTATAAAATAGAGTTTGACTTTCGGTTTATTTCCGAACTTTGAGATAAAGTATATATGAACCGGTTTATCTCGCAGCTCTATAGATAAGAGCATGTTTATTGTTTCGACTCTAGACCGGGAGTCAGTATTTTCTGTTATATAGATAGTCGTGGGAACCCGGAGGGATTCCAGCGACAAAGTACTATTCATCTTGAGGAATATTATTATTAAACATTATTATATTTCCAGAAAGTATTAATTACTTGGAAATGATTTGAGGAATGTTATTTGAATATTACCTCATTCGAAAGTTATTATTTGAATAAGATATTTGGCTTATAAGTTGGATATGGGGTATCAGTTATAAGCCGGGGTTTTGCAAATGCCCTTAGTATCGGGCGGATGATTCCACTCTTTCGATATAGACCGGGAGTCAATATTTTGTAATATATAGAGTCGTGGAAACCCGGAGGGTTTCCAGCGGCCAATTATCATACATTCGAGGAATGCTATTTAAGTTATTTATATTTAAGGTACATTTTCGAAAACCCGGACAGAGTTTTTTTGAAAGATTTTCGCAATAATTAACCTAAAGGCAACATCACTAATAAACCAGTGTTTATTTAATTAGTAAATACTTCTGGAAGCATTTACGGATTAAATAAGCCTTATTCGTCTAATTAAATTTGTTTAATTAGATGAATACCATTTTCAAAATGTTTTCTTAAAATCGCTTTGTTCCGGAATGATAACAAAGATACTCCAATGGTTATAAATTGGTATTTTCGGTTAAAAATATCTGGCAAGAGATTGAATAAATGTTGTTCAATGGGTATATTAAATGAATATTATTTTGAATATTCATTCGAGGATTAATTATTTATTTAATGAATATTGCTTTTGAATATTCATTTGGGACTTATTTATTTAATGAATATTATTTCTGAATATTCATTTTAGGTTTATTTATTTAATGAATATTACTTTTGAATATTCATTTAAGAGTTATTTATTTAATGAATATTATTTGTGAATATTCATTTGAGGTTTATTTATTTTTGAATATTCATTTAAGAGTTATTTATTTAATGAATATTACCTTTGAATATTCATTTAATCAGTATTTACTTAAGGAATATTATTCCGAATATTCATCTAAGCTTTACTTACTTAATCAATGTCATTGATTATTTTTAAAATCAAAAAGAGGTTCCCAAAACAATGTTTTTCCATTTAAGTCTGTCTTTTGAGAAGACTTAAATACTCGCTCACTATCCAAAAGACGGGGAACCTGATTTTTGTAACTACTATTCATTTTAAACTCTCAAAACTCAAAAGAACTGTCAGAGTAAAAGATTCAATCTCGATTTCATGAAGACTATTTGTCGCTCAACCTGAGTTTCCGGCTATAGGCCAGTATGTACTTATGGGTTAGCTTCCCATTGTTCGGGAGTAACCAGGGATTGTGAAAGTCCGGCTAAGAGCCAATATGGGTTAATGGGTTAACTTCCGATTGATTCTGGGAGTAACCAAAGGATCCCAGTGCGATCTTTGAACGGGCATTTGCCCGGGGAACTTGAATTTGGCCCAACTTGCGCCAGAATGATTGCGGATGGAGCTTTCATTCAGGATGATTGCGGATGGAGCTTTCATCCAAGGTAATTGCGGATGGAGCTTTTACCTGAGGGTAATTACGGATGGAGTTTTTATCCTTCTACTAGTAGAGAAGACCCGCGGTGGACCTGGAAGCGACGACTGATCATCGTCGATCCACGTCTGGAATTATTGAAATCTCAATACAGAGTTCATATGAAATTTCTCCTACATACGGAGTTCAGTGTTCCCATCTGGCAGTATCTTGAACTGCTGAGTGTTATAGTATCCACAACTGCTGAGTGCTACGTCACTGGAGCAGGGTGTCAGCATCCAAATTTCTATCATATCCCGATTAGGGAAAATATTCGAGTTTTCAGTAAAGGATACTTATCTTGATAAATTGTTATGTCAAGTACGAATTTCACTTATCTTTCGTATAAAGACGATAATTGATATTTGAAGTACTGTTGTGGTATATATTCCGATAGGGAAATAATTTCAGTATCGAGATATTTTGACAAATTATTGTCTTATACCCGCTTTATTTCTGGGTTGAATTAAAAGGCAGAATTATGCCATACTTTCATTACCTTGCTGAGCTATCGCTCACTCTTGCTATTATTTTATATATATTGTATAGCAGCGAAGCAGGATGCCAATGGGACAGCACATACCTCGCAAGGCGTTTCCATTAAGCAGTTTCTAGCAGTGATCCCGAGAGTAGTACGTGTTGCCCAGTAAATAACAATTGTAGAAGGGGGTTGAATACAATTGTATAAGATTCTCGACTTTTTATAACACAAATATGAAAGATCAATAACAATAACAATAACAATAACAGCTTTATTAACTTTGATATAAAACTGTTACAAACTCTCTTAAGAAATTCTGATGTTCTTAAGAGCTGCTAGCTTACAAAAACTCTCTCAAGAAATTCTGTTCTTAAGAGCTTCTCTCCGATTATGTTCTCTCTAATCAGATACATAAATCGAAACCAAGACTGTGTTTATATAGTGCACACAGCTTCTCTATCAATAACAAGATAAGTCCTAATCATAACAAAGATAGAAACATATCTTTAATCGATAGCTGCATTCTACAAACCAGGAATAAACTTCCATGTTTATCTAGACTCCAAATATAACTCGAAGTAGGAATCCTGATCAGCTTCAAGTCCTGATGATCAAACCTGATCATAGTCTGAGTAGGAATCCTGATGATCAATAAAATACTGACGCTTGATCAAATACTGATGACCATGCAATACTGATGACGTCAGCAATCCTGATCAGTTGAGTCTAGCTTCTGACGATCATTGAATTCTGATCTAACAATCTCCCCCAATCTTATACTTTGTGAAATAAAGTATAGATTCCAAATATTCAATGATGTCAAAAACATGTATCAAAATGTACAAGTATCTTCAGAAACAACTTATCTGTTTAAGCTTTTTGATAGAACAGATTCATCTTCAAGAAATTGAATAATAAACTTTCTTCTTTTTCTTCAAGAATTTGAATCAGTCTTTCCTTAAGATTTCCGAGTTCTTCATCTTCCTCATTAATCTGGTAGATAGCTGCTCTGAGATTCTGTATGGAGTTCCTTTGAAGACTATGCTCTTCTAGCATAAGATAAGCAATTTCCTTCCCATCAGGACTGAGTGAAAGATGAGTCATGCCAAAATTTACTTCTTTAACAGCAGTACCCCTTTGCATTTCCACATCCTGACCTCTTTGATTTAAGTACATGGGAGTATAATTACCATTGAAATTACTGTTTCCATCCAGTCTTCTTCTTATAGTTGACAAAATCATGTCACTCCATTCTTTGTACACTTGGTTCTTCCATCTTAACAGATAGTGAACATATTTCAGTTCCTGTGTAGTTTTCATCAGCAGATCTTGAATAGATAGAATCTTCACACTATCATCTTTCATGAAGTACAGAAGCTTTTCTTTCTTTTCAACACCATCATGACAATCTATAACTATATCAACAGCTAATAAATTGTTCAGGTTTTCAGAAGTTAAAGTACCTCCAATTTCAGTTAAGGAGTAAGGATCAACATAAGTCATGTTTAGAAATTCAGCATCCCTGTGTCCAATACCTCCTCTTGTGTAACTTGACATTTGCTTCAGATTCGAAAACATCTTTATCCAGAGTGTTTTTGATCTAGCCATATCAGACAAATCAACAACACTTGAAGCACTTGTTATAATTCCACCAGACTGAAAATTGATAAGTTTATCACACCTTAGTGTACTTATATGTTTCCACTTCTTGTATTTCTCCTTTTCATGAGCGTAGCTTCTTTCAAGTAAAGATTCTTGTCTGCTTGAATTTCTCCATTGTCTTTTATTTGAAACTTTAAGCCTTTGAAGATAGAGATTGAAATCTTCATTTGTTCTATTTGTAATATCTCTTCTTCTGGCTTCTTCTTCTTCATCTACTTCTTTATTGTGACAATCAACAACAGTAGATAAGATTATCAAATCAACCTCTTGCAAAATTTCAGATTCGTCAGGATCTTGAATATTGTCAGGATTAGAATCTTCAATTTGATTTGTATTGCTGAGAGTTGATTTACTTGATTTTCTTCTCAATTCAGGTTCTTCTTCAACAAATTCCTTGTCTTCTTTCTCCATGATATCCTTGATAACAGGATCTGTTAGATTTTGTGAAGCTTCAGGAATTTCTTCAATTCTTAATGCTCTAGACCTTGTCTGTCTAGGTACTGTTTGAGTTGAAGAACCTCTTCTATTTCTTCTAGCACCTCTCCTACCTCTGCTTCCTCTACCTCTAGCAGGAGCAGTATAGCTTTCCATTGTCTCTCTTTGTAGTCTCAAGAATTCTTCATGTGAGAGATCTGGATATTCTTCACTTGCTGTAGAGAGTGCTTTTCTGGCAAATAATTGTTGAACTCTTTTATCAGTGTGATAAAGAGTAACAATTCTACCGTCTTTTGTAGAAAACTTCTGGAATAATTTTGATGCATCTTCAGGATTATCAATAATTATATCTTCATCACCTTCAGGAATTGTAGCAAGAATATGTCCATGACCAGGTGTCAGGATTTGATCTTCCGTCAGGATCTGAGATTGCACCAATGTTCTTACTGTCTTAACTCCAGAATCAGAAACATGAGTTGACTGCGTTGTTTGACTTTGAGAAGTTTGAATTGTAGACTTCATAACCGCAGCATCAGAGGTTTCTCCTTGTATCACTTTGTCACCACCATCATTTCCAGTATCATCATCATTATTTCTTAATACTAGATCAGGTGTACATTTTGTCTGAATAACCTTCTCCCCCTTTTTGACATCAGGATTTGACAATAATTGCAAAATTAAGGAAAGAGAGGCTTGAATTTCAGTTACCTTAGTATCCAGAGAATCAATTCTTTGTTTGATTGAGGTTTGTTCTGAAACAACAGATTTCACTTGGGATTCCACTACCCTCAGTTGTAAAGTAGTAGGCACCTTTGTAAAATTATTAAAGATATCAGTCCTCACTTTGTCAGTTGAACCCTTGATAGAATCAATCTCACTTTTCAGGCTTTTGGATAACAGAGTTGTAGCCTTCAGATGATTCTTCAAGTCTTGATTCTCTATAGATTTCACTGCATTATAGGCATGTGCAATAGCAGAAGAAAAACTGATTGATGCATCAGAATTGTGCCATGAATTGTTCCATTCATTCTGTCTAAATGCCTCTGCAGGATCAAAGAAAGGAATAGAAAAATCTTGTCTCTGATCTTTCCCAGTGGAAGCATTGCTAGCCATAAATGTACTTGATGAACCAAAATTAGTTCCAAGACTAATCTTGAGTGCTGTAGCAAGCTGTTCCTTTTCTTTTCGATTCTCATTATCATCATCACTATCATCATCAGAATTATCATCATCAGAACCATGAGATTTATCAGGATCAGGAATTGCAATACCTTTCAGTTTATCCTGAGATTCTGAGATAGGATGATCCATTGGTCTGGAACGAAGTGGCTGTATCAAAATAGGCTCAGTATCAGGAGCACCACTAACGTCAGGATGAACATCGTCAGGATTTGATATGCTTGCATCAGTATTTGCTACCAATGGTTCTTGTGGAGCTTGAGGTTCAGAAGCTGCTTCAACACTGTGAGCTAAAGGTTCTTGTGTGCTTCCCTCATTGACAATGTTCTCGACCAATCTTTCAACAGAAGCTGTAGCTTTGCCTGCATCTTCACTTTGAGAAGATGGTTCTTGTGTAGCTGGAATGTTGATGTCTTCATTCTCCCTTTGAGAAAATGGTTCTTGTGTGACCATTCCACTAGCTAAGCCTTCACTCAAACTTTGATTGAGTGGTTCTTGTGTGGCAGGATCAACAGTAGCTGCTGAATTACTCTGAAATTCAGGTTCTTGTGGGCTTGATCCTTTCAGCTTCTTCTGTCTCTGATAGACTAACTCTTCTGCATTCCTCTTTTTCTTTGATGAAGGAGTAAGACCAACCAAGGAAGCAGTTGTAGAAACCTTCTCCCAAGAATTTTCTCTAATCTGAGATGGAGAGGCTGGAGAGTCTGATATAGAGACAACTTTTGTTGTTGCATCAGGAATACTAACATCAGGATTTGCTAGAGCATCAGGAGTAGATGACTCTTCAGGATGTGATGTCTGATTATCAGTATCCTTCATTTGCACTGTCAAAGGAATATGATACCTGCTTTTTGATAATTTCCTTGTCTTTTGTGGTTTTGATGAAGGTACCACAGCTTTAGTAGCAGTATCAGCAACTTCCTTGTTCACATTCATCACAGAGGATATAGGTAAGTCATCCTCTGAATCACTTTCATCAATCAACCTTAACTTCCTTTTCACAGGAACATCTTTAACAACCTTATCAGCTGTCTTGACCAGGACCCCTTGTACACCCCCTTGTATCTTCTTTTTAGTGAGTGGTGTAGAGGAAAAATCCTTTGAACCTGATTGCCTTCCAGACACATCAGTTCTAGCTGATTTCTTTGATTTTACAACTAAAGTCTTTTGAGAGACAGTAGAGGTGGTTGTTAACTGTTTAGACTGTGTAGGTTGCATGCTTGTGTCAGGAACAAGATGGGTTGGACCTTGTACCATAGCATTAGAAAGTAGTCCATAACGAGTAGGCATTTTCTGATGTAAGAAAAACCTAACCTCATCAGGAATAAAAGCATTTCCTATGAAACCATTTGCCTTATCACTGTTGACTAAGGACTTAATATTATTCTCAGTAATTCTACAGATTGGTAGAACTACATCATCCTCAAAAACAACATTAGGACAAAAGTGATTAAATATTAACTGTAAAAATCTAAGAAAACAGACAGAACCCAACTTATCTGATTTCCTATCACTTAAAGCTTTTAAGATAAAAAATCCATAATCAAACACTGTAGAATGGATAAGAGAGTACCCAATTTTAAGAGATCCTGATGGAAGAGCATCAAAATTTGATGTCTTGTTCAGGAAACAGCGGCTGATTGTATCAAAGAAGAAATTCCATTCCTTCTTAAGCTTTGTCCTAAAGAGATTTCCATATCTCTTTACTTCTCCATTGTAGCCCAGTTTCTTGACAAACTCAAATAGAGCAGAGTCTGAAATTACCCTAGGAACTTTTTCACCCAGAATAGGCAAATGTAATGCCTCTTCAATAACAGCAGGGGTGACATGATGAGTTACCCCATTTGATTCGAACTGCATCAGAATGGTTCCTGTAGAACTTTGACCAAAAACAACTGTGTTCCAAACCTTTCTGAATAACCATCAGGATTTGACAGTTATCAGGATTTCCTCTCTGTAGCTTTTCCTCAAAAATTCTCAAAATTCATCATTCCAAGTTCATTCACCAATTTATTGAAAGTAGCTTCAGGCAGTGGCTTGGTGAATATATCAGCTAGTTGTTGATCAGTAGGAACAAAGTGAAGTTCAATTGTTCCTTCCAGAACCTGTTCTCTTATAAAGTGATATCTGATACTTATGTGTTTAGTAAGAGAATGCTGAACTGGATTTCCTGTCATTGCAATAGCACTTTGGTTATCACAATAAATAGGGATTTTTGAGTATGACAGGCCATAATCTAACAACTGATTTCTCATCCACATTATCTGAGCACAACAACTTCCTGCAGCAATGTACTCAGCTTCTGCAGTTGAAGTGGAAATTGATTTCTGCTTTTTACTGAACCATGAAACTAGTCTTCCACCCAAAAACTGACAACTTCCTGAAGTACTTTTCCTGTCTATTTTGCATCCTGCAAAATCAGCATCTGAATAACCACACAACCCAAAATCTGATTCCCTTGCATACCAAAGGCCAAGTGAAGGAGTGCCTTTGAGATATCTGAAAATTCTTTTGACTGCAATCAGATGTGGTTCTCTAGGTTTTGCTTGAAATCTTGCACATAGACAGGTTGCAAACATGATATCTGGTCGACTGGCAGTGAGATACAATAAAGAGCCAATCATTCCTCTGTAGTGAGTTACATCTACCTCTTCACCTTGATCAGGATCAAGTTTGGTAGCTGTAGCTATGGGAGTTGAAGCAGGAGTACTGTCTTGCATGTTAAACCTTGTCAGTAAATTCCTTGTGTATTTAGACTGATTAATAAAAATCCCTTCATCAGTCTGTTTAACTTGAAGACCCAGAAAGTAACTCATTTCTCCCATCATGCTCATTTGATATCTTGACTGCATAAGCTTGGAAAACTTTTCACACAGCTTATTGTTTGTTGACCCAAAAATGATATCATCAACATAAATCTGAACTAATAGCAACTCCTTACCATGATTCAAATAAAATAGAGTTTTATCAATTGCACCTCTTTTGAATCCACTTTCCAGTAAGAATTGAGCTAAGGTTTCATACCATGCTCTTGGAGCTTGCTTTAGTCCATAAAGTGCTTTATCCAGTCTGTAGACATGATCTGGATATTTAGGATCAATGAAACCAGGAGGTTGTTCAACATAAACTTCTTCCTCCAGTTCACCATTTAAGAAAGCACTTTTAACATCCATCTGGAAAACCTTGAATTTCTTATGTGCTGCATAAGCAAGAAATATCCTGATGGCTTCTAGTCTTGCAACAGGAGCAAAAGATTCATCATAGTCAATTCCCTCTTGTTGGGAATACCCCTTTGCAACTAGTCTAGCTTTGTTTCTGATAATGACTCCATCAGAATCAGTCTTGTTCTTGAAAATCCACTTTGTACCAACAATTGATCTACTCTTTGGTCTTGGTACCAGTTTCCAGACTTCATTCCTTTCAAATTCATTCAGTTCTTCTTGCATTGCAGTAACCCAATCAGCATCTTTAAGTGCATCTTCAACTTTCTTAGGCTCCTCCTTGGATAGAAAGTTATTGTATAGACATTCATTCTGAGTTGCACTTCTTGTTTGAACACCTGCATCAGGATCTCCAATTATCAAATCAGGAGAATGATCTTTTGTCCATTTCCTTGCTGGTGTCAAATTGTTTCTTGAAGTAGATGCTCCCCCTGGATTGGTGTTATCTTGATTGAAAGAATTTGATTGATTTGAAGCTCTTCCTGAATTATTGCTATGCTCTCCTGATGTGTTATCAGGATCTTCACTTGAATCAGTATCTGAAGAATTCTATCCTGATGATTGAGTTGACTCTGAACTTGTAGTTGAATGCCGTTGCTCCCCCTCAACATTAGTACTACTAGTTGTATTTCTGTTGTTTGCATCATCAGTATTAGCACCATCATTACCTGGTGAGTCATCAGGATTTGGTGACCCATCAGTATCTGATGTATTGACAGCTTCTGATTCACTTTCTTCAGGTTCCTTGGAAGCTTCATTTTCAAATAACAATCTATCATGAGAGTCTTCAATGATTCCAGTTATCTTCTTATCATCAAAAGATACATGTATTGACTCCATGACAGTTCTTGTTCTCAAATTAAAAACTCTGAAGGCTCTTGATGTTGGATAACCTATGAATATTCCTTCATCAGCCTTTGTTTCAAATTTCCCTAGCTGTTCAGGATGAGTTCTGAGAACAAAACATTTACAGCCAAACACATGCAAATGCTTCAGACTTGGTTTCTTCTCCTTGAGTGACTGATAAGGAGTGACACCATGTCTGTTTATCAATGTTAGATTTTGTGTATAGCATGCTGTGTTGACTGCTTCTGCCCAGAAATATGTAGGTAATTTAGCTTCTTCCAACATAGTTCTGCCAGCTTCAATAAGAGTTCTATTCTTCCTTTCTACTACTCCATTTTGCTGAGGTGTGCCAGGAGCAGAGAATTGTTGAATGATTCCTTTGTATTTGCAGAACTCTTCCATCTTTGAATTCTTAAATTCAGTACCATTATCACTTCTCAGAATCTTGACTTTGTACTTTGTGGTTGTCTCAATCATTCTCACATGATCCAACAGAACTTCAGGAGTTTCATCTTTTCTGTGCAGAAAATACACCCAGGTGAATCTAGAATATTCATCAACAATTACAAGAGTGTACCTTTTCTTACTGATGGACATGATATTGACTGGACCAAACAGATCAAGATGTAGCATGTGATATGGTTCTTCAATAGAGGATTCTGATTTACTCTGGAATGATGTCCTTCTCTGTTTTGCTTTTTGGCATGCATCACAGAGTCCATCAGGTGTATATAAGACATTAGGTAATCCTCTTACTAACTCTTTCTTAACCAACTCATTGATGTTGCTGAAGTTGAGATGAGAAAGCTTCTTGTGCCAATTCCAACTTTCATCTACTGAAGCTTTACTTATGAAACATGTAGGGGAGCCATCAGTATCTGAGAGAATGTTGGCTTCATATATGTTACCATGCCTGTAGCCAGTTAGTGCTATCTTTCCTGTTGCTTTACTGACTACTTCACAATGTGTGGAATAGAAATTGACATGATAACCTCTGTCAGTGATTTGACTAATACTCAACAAGTTGTGTTTTAGTCCCTTCACTAGAGCTACTTTTTCAATGATGACATTTCCAATGATTATATTGCCATATCCCAAGGTTTGTCCAATGTTGCCATCTCCATAAGACACAGTTGGGCCAGCTTTCTCCTCATATTCTGATAACAGGGCTTTGTTTCCAGTCATGTGCACAGAACATCCACTATCCATGACTAACACATTTTTCCTTTTACCCTGTATCAGAATAGAAACACACTAGTTAGAACACTTAGGAACCCATACATGTTGGGTCCCTTTCTCATGCAATTTATTAATTTTGGCAGCAGAAGACTTTTTGACTTTAGCAGTCCTGACAGGATTTACTCCATCAGGATTTGCTTTGTCAGTATCAGTATTAACAAAAGCATGCTTCATTATGACATTTTCAGTTCTATCAGACTTTGTACTACTTTTAAATTTAGGCAATGGATCATAAAAGTTATAGTACAAATCATGATACTCTTTACATGTATAAATAGAATGCCATAGACTACCACAATGAAAACAGGAATTCTGTGGTTTGTAAAATACTGATCTATTCCTAACATCAGACTTAGGAATTTCAGCAATTTTCTTCTTACTCTTTTTACAATCAATAGCAAGATGATTAGAGTTACCACAGTTAAAACAACTCTTTCTAGGTGCATTTGGGATAAACTTATAACCATTTTCTTTATTGATCCCAATTTTACCATTCCTGTTTCTCTTAACAGTAGCTTCCTTTTTCTTATCTGTAACCTCACAGATTTTATCCTTAAGCTGTTTCTGAGACAATAGACCTACATTCTTAGTGACTTCGTTCATGACAGGTTTAGACTTTATAATCTTAATTCCTTGAGTAGAGGTAGATCCCTTTTCAAAAGTAGAATTGGAATCCTTACCAAAAACAAAATTAACAGGAGTAATCTTAGATTTGGTTGAGTCTATAACATGTCTATAGGTCTTTGGACTGACTGTCTCATCAATGACAATTTTCTCTTTCAATTTCTTATCCTCATCTGACTTATATCCTAGACACTCTTTCCAATTCTTAGAGGTGTTAATCTCATGAAATTTCCTACCAGAGTCTGTCCAGGTTCTGATTTTCTCATTAGCATATTCAAGTTCTTTTTCAAGGGAAGTACATTTAGATGTCATCTCTAAGTGCATGTGCTTAACATTATCACATTCTTTTTGTACTTCTTGCATACGAGAAAATTCAGCTTCTAATATCTCATTCCTTTTTCTAAGGTCAGACATCTCAGATAAGATTCTAGTATTCTCAGCAGTTTGACTTCTAAAGCTAATATGCAATGACTTTAGAAAACGTCTTAACTCAGAAGCATTATCAGTATCAAAATCAAAGATAGTATTTAGTACCTTATCATCAGGAGCAGCAATTACATCAGCATTGGCCATTAAAGCATAGTTGACTACCTCAGTATCAGATTCTGAGGAAGAGTCCATCCAATCCTTGCTTGATGTGATGAGTGCCTTTGTCTTGTTGCATTCAGAAGCAAAGTGACCCATACCATTACACTTGTAGCATCTAACCTTTGACTTGTCAAATTTGCTACTCTTGCTGTCCTTTTTGATATACTTGTCTTTGTCTGCTTTGAAGGTCTTTTTCTGAAAGTTGCCCTGTCCTCTATTCTTCCTGAACTTCATCCTTCTGAAGTTTCTGACAATCATAGCAACCATCTCTTCCATGTCTGAGTCAGAGGATTCATCATCAGTATTGGCATCAGGATTGCCATCAGTATCTGATGAAGAGTCGTCAGGATCTGACTCAGCTACTCTTGATTTACTTCTAGAGACCTCCATAGCTTTTCCTTTTGATTTAGCCTCTGCTTTCAAAGCAATTGATTTTGCCTTGCTGCTTTTCTTGTTCTTCCTCTGTTGAACTTCAAGATCATGAGTTCTTAGCATCCCATAGATCTCATCAAGAGACACAATGTTCAGATCATACTGGTGTCTAATGATCGAGGTCTGAGTATCCCATTCTTCAGGTAAAGCTCTAAGAAATTTGGTGTTTGAATCTTCAGTTTCATATACTTTGTCAACTAAGGATAAGCTGTTCAATAGTGTCAGGAATCTATCATATAGATCAGTCAGGCTCTCTTCAGGTCTTGCATCGAATTGTTCATACTCTTGAATCAATAGAGCCCTTCTGTTTTTCTTGACAGATGCAGATCCCTGGCACTGAGTTTCCAAAGTATCCCAGATTTCTTTTGAAGACTTGCATGCAATCACTCTGTTTGACATAACAGCATCAAGGCTATTATGCAAGATATTCTTTATCTTTGGTTCCCTGAGTACATGAGCTTTTTCTTCTGGAGTCCATTCAGCTTTAGCTTTGACCACATAATGTTCTGGTACTGTATCTGTTCGTTCTACGAACTTTGTTGGTATATATGGTCCATCACGAATCCTGTCCAAGTAGTCGGGATCCATAGCCTCCAGGTACATCAACATCTTTACCCTCCATGTAGGATATTCTGATATCTTCAAGATGGGAATCTTCATGCTTTCATACTTGGTTGTCGACATCTTTAGATCGTATCTGATTCAGAATTAAATCAGTTTGCTCTGATACCAATTGTTGCCCAGTAAATAACAATTGTAGAAGGGGGTTGAATACAATTGTATAAGATTCTCGACTTTTTATAACACAAATATGAAAGATCAATAACAATAACAATAACAATAACAGCTTTATTAACTTTGATATAAAACTGTTACAAACTCTCTTAAGAAATTCTGATGTTCTTAAGAGCTGCTAGCTTACAAAAACTCTCTCAAGAAATTCTGTTCTTAAGAGCTTCTCTCCGATTATGTTCTCTCTAATCAGATACATAAATCGAAACCAAGACTGTGTTTATATAGTGCACACAGCTTCTCTATCAATAACAAGATAAGTCCTAATCATAACAAAGATAGAAACATATCTTTAATCGATAGCTGCATTCTACAAACCAGGAATAAACTTCCATGTTTATCTAGACTCCAAATATAACTCGAAGTAGGAATCCTGATCAGCTTCAAGTCCTGATGATCAAACCTGATCATAGTCTGAGTAGGAATCCTGATGATCAATAAAATACTGACGCTTGATCAAATACTGATGACCATGCAATACTGATGACGTCAGCAATCCTGATCAGTTGAGTCTAGCTTCTGACGATCATTGAATTCTGATCTAACAGTACGAACCAACCGAATCAGGCTACGGCTTTTGGTATTCAACTTATGTATAGACATGAATGGTATTAGAGGATTGTGAGCATCAGAAGGCTAAGTTGGTAATGTAACAATACTTAGAAATTGTATCAGTATCAGATTCAAAAGACATTTGGGTATTGTAATAAAAATTATTTATTCCGCAATTGTTGTAGTGTGTCGTTTCTGAGACTCTAACCTGTGTGTGTGTGTGTGAGACTTATAATGTGGGGTCATGAGCAGGTGAAGTATGATTGGTGTGAGTAATACAGGTAAGGCAAGGAGTACATGGATTGTGACAACCCTAAATCCCTGACCCCGGATTTCGGGCTGTTACAGAGATGGTATCAGAGCGTTAGGTTACAGTCCTCAGAAACGATAGGAGATCGAGTCTTACAATACCCTCAAGAGTGATAAGAACATCTAGAGCTCAGATTGAGTTCGTAGTCGGGTTAGAGGACATGACCCTGACTGTTTAAGATGAAGCCCGAGAGGGGACTTCTTCTGGGAAACCGTACTTAGGACTTCATGATTAGTCACCTCGATTCGTATGAGTTATAGATTGATGGAATTCTGAGATACCAGACCCTGAGGCCTTCGAGTAGGCAATTGATGATGCGTTCCTTGAAATGGACGGGGACCCGATAAAGGAAGATCCATAGGAGGATCTAGAGGTAGACCCCATAGTGGGTCAAGGAAAGAATCTTGTAGAGAACGTGTTGATTGATAAAGATGTGGTATGTTACTTGGGGTCGTACAATAGGACCGGACGAACCTTCAGAGGTCAAATAAGTGCCGATACGAGAGTTTAGGATCGTTATGATTCATCATGAAATATGACAAAGAAAATGGAGTAGAGTCTCCAAAGCGGAAGAGGTAGAGGCAATACAGCCAGTATCAGTGGATTGATTCGATTTGAACGAAACCTGTTACTCGTAGTCGTTTATAGTTGCCCATAAGGAGGCGGCATACGTAAGAACCAAGATGTTCAGACTTTCACGAACGATTAAGGGTACTTAGTTGCCTAGAATAGTGTAAGGAATTGCTTTGGCTATGAGGTTTCAATCCCCCACGACCAGCGATTCCACCGGAAATAGTGTCTATTACATCATTGAGGGATTCTATTATCTTGAGAAGAATTTCGGGTATATGTACCATGCAAATGTTATTGTAAGACGAGCACACTAAGACGGAATCGAGAACGAGATTTACCACCCTCAGGAAACCAGGGAGGAATTATGAGGATAGAACAGAAAGGTCGGAAATCAGATCCGAGTATTACTAGTGAGTAAATAGATTGATCAAGTTTCCCTGATTTTGGAAAGAAATTCAGCAAATTTTGGCAAACCTTGTCTTTCTGATTACCAGAGGATGTCACCAAAGAGAGTGGAAACTAGAGCGAACCCTGTGGATTGGGTAAGATAGCCGTTATATGGGTTGGTGGACAGACCCTGATTGCTATAATCGATTATAGAGATAAAATGATGAAGTTGAGATTGGAAGGTAAAGGCGAAATATATTTAATGACCAAGACGGACTGAGAAGTTCCGAGATTGACTTGAATGAAAAGGCTATTGTGCCAAAAGTGTTAAGCTTATGTAGCGCACGGGAGTGATATGGGAGAAGGAATATTGGGTATAAGGATGATTGAAATAGAGACCAGATTTAAGCTTGTAGTTTCTAACGATCTTCCGGAGTACCGCCCAGTCGACATGTGGAATTATCATTGCTATGGGCGACAACGGTATCGAAGTCTTCTTATAGAACAGAACGCTTACTTGAGACGTTTGCGCCTAGTCGAATAGAACTCCCTGCGATTGCAAATGTTGATGGTTGAATTCTTAGCGACTATTATAAGTCGGCAATGACGTAAGTATAGAACACCTTAGGGTGCATGGAAAAGAAAAGCTTTGGAATTGAACGATTATCCATCAGAGGAGCCGACATAAAAGGCATCCGTAGAGACCTTGGTAGTACCCTCCCCATTTGCAAATTATGTGGGATATTTCCCCGATCTATGATCTATCTTGACCTCTTTCCAAGAAAGAATTCTGATAAAGGGTATATTCCCTCTTCGAAGTTATTTTATAACACTTGTGTTAAATCATAATTAATTTCAATTGTGTTAGAGGCTGTCACGATGCCTACTTTCAGGTTTTCGAAGCCCTGTCAAATGATGTTATTCAAGCTTTGACTTTTCTTCGAATAATGAATGACCCTATGGTGATACCTCACCACTTGTTTGTTAAGTACCAGTATCTTTTTGGTTATTCTTTTATTTGTATTTTCTTTGGAAACCGCACCTTTGGAATCTGTTCAATTTTAATCCAAGGTGTTCCTTTGAGAAATATTGTTTAAAAGACGATAATCATTAAATTGATATCGAATTGCTTTCATACTTTTCAACTTCCACTGAGACGAACAACCCTATATTTATAGGGGCTACAAGGACTATCTGTCTATGTGATAGAAGTCTGATGGGACGCCATCACTTGTAAGTTGTGAAATACAAGAAGGCTAATTACCTTTAGTAATGTCTCAATCGAGGCACACAACGTGAGTTCTTATGATCATGTTGATCTCTCGGTAAATTCTTTTACCTCCAATAAGGTTACCTTAAAACTCATAACCTTATGATCACCAGTGTGTGACATTTTCCTTGATATGGGAGCTGTCTTTTCAAGACCCCATGATTTTTGTTATCCTCATTGAATTCTAAGGGGAGGCCAATCAGGTCAAATAAGTCAAAAATTCGTCGATAGGAATTAGTTCGAAACGAAATCGTCTATGACAGGAGCGAATCCCTAAGACAAATAGAATGTTAGTGACGTATCAACGAAATTGGTTTATTCTCCCAAGGATGTTATGATAATGGGAAAGCGTGTCAATCGATATATGTGAAAGGAATAGTGATGTGTCGTGTACTCTAGTGACAACGTTGTTAGATAGATGCCTTATGGTGAAATTGAGGTTTTGGAGGAGTTGTTTACGAATGGACACTACCTCTGGGTTAGCAAGGTAAGTATTGACGATGGAATCAGAGGGAGCTGGTATTGTGACTTGGGAGAGGTGCGGCGTGTTGTTTTTAGAGGAATAATTACAAGTAGAAATAATCCATCGAGGGATTTTCCCATAAGACTGGTACATCCAGGTTGTGAACTAGAAATATTAGGTCGACACTTTTGAGAGACCTGATTCCCTTCAAGTTGGGAGAAGTTGATATTATAATAAGGATGGGTTGGTTGACACCCCAATGGAGCCAATTGATTGCAAAGAAAAAGAGTAATAAATAAAGAATGGAGACAGATTCAGAGATTCTAGAATATAGTCAGACTAAGAAATTATTATGCCGGAGATATGAGGCTTAATTAGCTCTTAAGGTTGACACCAAGAAAAGAGATACCAAGTATAAAGGGAACTACAATGGTTTTGGGAGATTGTACAAGGTTTTAATGAGCTACCAGATATCGATTTGGATGACATGAGAATGAATACCGAGTATTCAGAGTATAATGGGAATGAAAGAGTTAGTGACTCAGTTACAAGAGTTGTTGTACAAAGGTATGATGAGACCCAGTATACCACCATGGAGAGCCGGTGTCGTTGAAAGAGAGAAAGATGTTAGCACAGGATTATGTATCGAACCTCGAGAGTTGTATGAGTTCGCCATGGAGAATAGGTACCCTTGTAAATGATTGTTTGATCAGCGGAAGAACGCTGTGTATTTCCAATTTATTTAAGAACTGGGTATCACCAGTTGGAAGTTAAATCCGAGGATGTACCCAAGACTGCGATTCGTACCAGGAATAGACACTTCGAGTTTTCAGCGAGGTTAGTTTGGGTTGATTAATGCACCCACAAATTTTATGGAATGTAATGAATTGGCTTTGAGTTATCCGTGATAGTAGCTAACATGAGATGGAGAAGTGGCTAGAATTGACCTAGGATTATGACTGTGAGATGCACTACCATCCGGGGAAGGCCAATGTGGTGGCTGATACCTTTAATTAAAATGAGACAGAGATGGATTCCGAATAATCGGGAATTAAAGGATGAGATTTTACACAAAACCAAGTTAATCCAACAAACTAGAAAGACAAAATATTTCACCAACAAGCGGCTAGTGACAACCAAGACAGACAGAGAAAGTATGCGGACTAAGCCCGCGAGCATAGAGATAGTACTGCTATTGATAAGCTAAATGGCAAGTTGATGAATGACAAGCAAGTTTATGTTGGTGTATTTTCTGTACAAACAAGATGGAAAATATGAGGTTAGAGATTCGTGATGCTAAGAGATATCCTCGTGGAAGGAGTTAAGGAGATTTGGAAAGAAAGGGAAATTGAGCCCGAGATTCATTGGGCCATCTGAGATTTTAAAACGCGTCAGGAAGGTGGCCTACGAGCCAGCCTTGCCCCCCCAAACTTGTAGAATGGTCATAACAGGGTTCATGTGACAATGCTACGTCAGTATACTATAGATGCCCGGCATATGTTAGGGTACGAGCAGGTAGATGTACAACCTGGTTTGACTTACAAAGAACAACCCGTGTAAATCACAGATAGAAAAGAAAAAGTGCTAAAAGACGAGGTTACCAAGCTAGTGAGAGGTTTATGGAAAATCAAGAAGTGGAAGAATCCACTTGGGAGTTAGAACGTGCAATGGGAGAAAAGTACCCCCAGTTATTCCTAAGCTGATTCCGGGACGGAATCCTTTTAAGGAGGGGAGACTGTAATAACCCGAATTTTTGGATTAATTAAAACTTTTTTTATTATGATTAAGTGCAGCAGTGAATAGTGATATTGGTGGATGAATAGTGATTTTGAGGGTTAAGAAAATTTTTCATGCCACCTATGTACGAGACGTAGTGTGGATATTTCAAAGTCATATTAGTGATCTACGGAGTAAATAAGTGAATGCAAAGACGATCGGAATTCAGAAATTCCAAATTTTATTTTGGTGAAATATTTGACCGGACATCGAATTATATATTATTATATTCAAGAAATGAGATATTAAAATTGAGGATTTGAGGATTTAATATTTTGGAATTTTATTATATTATTAAAGTCGATTTAAGGATTCGATTGTTGAAGTGAATAGTGGATAGTTACTATTCACTGCGAAAATCGCGTATAGTTTTATTCGCTCTTTTGGGAAATATTTCGAATCGTTTCAAGAGGAACAAGGCAACATTTACAAGATTAAATATAGACATGGAAGTAACATGTAACAAGATTAATTCGAGGGATGCAACATTTGGATCATCCATGTGAAAAGAAACGAACCAAACACATGCATGCGCGACACGTGTCCCTACTTTGCCACCATGATACTCCATGGCTTGACACGTGTCCTGATGACAAGGACAATGTGATGACTCACCACTCTTTTAACAAAAATCAGCATTTCAAGCATGATTATCCAAAACAAAAGAAAAAGAAAAGAAGAAAAGCAAGAGAAATACAAATCTCTCTCAAACTGATCAGCTGGAGCACCCTCCAAAGAAAAATCCATAACTCCATTTCCAACCATGATAAAATCACCAAAATTTAACCACAGCTTCTAAACTCCATGTATAACATCGGTTCAAAATTTCATAGCAATCCAAGGAGTATAGCCTAGTCAAATCGCCTCCCCAAGTTGAAGAATCCAAACTGCCATGACCTTGGCAGTTTCTGCACCGATTTTCAAATAGCCATAACTCCCTCGTTTCTCAATGGAATCATGTGTTCTTTAGCTTTCTGGAAACCCCGTGAGATGATCTACAACTTTCATTCAGGAGCCTCGACCAGGAAACGAGTGCAAGGGCTTCGTTTTGGCTGATCTTTGGGGCGTGTTTTTCCAGTCAGGAAACCCACTTCCATGTTCTTGATTTCTTTGGTGAGATTGAAGATGGTGAGCATAGAGTAAGGCTTCCCCAAGGTTAACCAAGCTTGTTTGAGATTGTAAGAACATCAAGGTATAACCTCTAACCCTCCTTGGTTGTATGTTGAGTTTTAAAGATGATAAGTATTGAGTGAAAGCATGTGTGTTATTAGTGGCTATTATGATGTTAGCTTGCTTAAATTGTGGTTGATTATTGTTTGGTGGTCTTGAGACCTAACCCCTGATTATATAGAGTATGAGGATGATATATTGATGCTTATGAAGTGTATAAGTTGTATGGATGCCCGGTGTGGCTTGGTTGGATTGTTACGATTTTTGGAATATCCGAATTATAGCCGTCGTAATGCCCGATTTTCGTTAACACCTAGATAACCGTGCATCACAGTTGTTCCAACTCACTGTTTAGCTTCGTTTTCTGCCATGATAAGCTAGATAATGTTATAAGCTTCGTTTTAATATAAAGATCATGTAAAATGGATTTACGGTTTAGGAGAAATGGCCGATTTACTAAAAGTGGTTCGAAACCGTAAACGCGAGTTCGTAATTAAAATTGGATTCCCTTAACATAGTTAATTCAGTTGCGAATCGAGGTTATTAAATACTAGAGATAAAAAGGAAGGTGTGAGAAGAAACCACATGTCAAATGGATCGTTTTTCGATTTTATAAAAAAGTTCGAATCAAGGTTAAGTGCGAAGGAACCCCTTAGAGGAGCACTTGGTTATAACTTTGAGAACCACTTAGTAAAACGAGGGGACGAGATCCAATTGCTAAAACGAATCTTCGACCTAAGTATTTGTTGATTAACATGGACCTAGTACGAGCCTAAAGCAAGCTAGTAATACCATAGTTGTGTCTCGCTTATTTGTTTAAGCGTTGATGTATAAATAGAGTATCCAAGGGATTAACCAAATGTTTTCTTTGACTTTGTCTAGATTGTTCGACATTGTCACGTGCCCTACTACTTCTCGAATACCAGGCAAGTTTTCTAAATCTATACTTTGAAGTATTGATTATATATACTGCTTTTGCCATGTATAGAGTTATACAGTTTTGCGATACATGTTACATCGTATAAAATAGAGTTTGACTTTCGGTTTATTTCCGAACTTTGAGATAAAGTATATATGAACCGGTTTATCTCGCAGCTCTATAGATAAGAGCATGTTTATTGTTTCGACTCTAGACCGGGAGTCAGTATTTTCTGTTATATAGATAGTCGTGGGAACCCGGAGGGATTCCAGCGACAAAGTACTATTCATCTTGAGGAATATTATTATTAAACATTATTATATTTCCAGAAAGTATTAATTACTTGGAAATGATTTGAGGAATGTTATTTGAATATTACCTCATTCGAAAGTTATTATTTGAATAAGATATTTGGCTTATAAGTTGGATATGGGGTATCAGTTATAAGCCGGGGTTTTGCAAATGCCCTTAGTATCGGGCGGATGATTCCACTCTTTCGATATAGACCGGGAGTCAATATTTTGTAATATATAGAGAGTCGTGGAAACCCGGAGGGTTTCCAGCGGCCAATTATCATACATTCGAGGAATGCTATTTAAGTTATTTATATTTAAGGTACATTTTCGAAAACCCGGACAGAGTTTTTTTGAAAGATTTTCGCAATAATTAACCTAAAGGCAACATCACTAATAAACCAGTGTTTATTTAATTAGTAAATACTTCTGGAAGCATTTACGGATTAAATAAGCCTTATTCGTCTAATTAAATTTGTTTAATTAGATGAATACCATTTTCAAAATGTTTTCTTAAAATCGCTTTGTTCCGGAATGATAACAAAGATACTCCAATGGTTATAAATTGGTATTTTCGGTTAAAAATATCTGGCAAGAGATTGAATAAATGTTGTTCAATGGGTATATTAAATGAATATTATTTTGAATATTCATTCGAGGATTAATTATTTATTTAATGAATATTGCTTTTGAATATTCATTTGGGACTTATTTATTTAATGAATATTATTTCTGAATATTCATTTTAGGTTTATTTATTTAATGAATATTACTTTTGAATATTCATTTAAGAGTTATTTATTTAATGAATATTATTTGTGAATATTCATTTGAGGTTTATTTATTTTTGAATATTCATTTAAGAGTTATTTATTTAATGAATATTACCTTTGAATATTCATTTAATCAGTATTTACTTAAGGAATATTATTCCGAATATTCATCTAAGCTTTACTTACTTAATCAATGTCATTGATTATTTTTAAAATCAAAAAGAGGTTCCCAAAACAATGTTTTTCCATTTAAGTCTGTCTTTTGAGAAGACTTAAATACTCGCTCACTATCCAAAAGACGGGGAACCTGATTTTTGTAACTACTATTCATTTTAAACTCTCAAAACTCAAAAGAACTGTCAGAGTAAAAGATTCAATCTCGATTTCATGAAGACTATTTGTCGCTCAACCTGAGTTTCCGGCTATAGGCCAGTATGTACTTATGGGTTAGCTTCCCATTGTTCGGGAGTAACCATGGATTGTGAAAGTCCGGCTAAGAGCCAATATGGGTTAATGGGTTAACTTCCGATTGATTCTGGGAGTAACCAAAGGATCCCAGTGCGATCTTTGAACGGGCATTTGCCCGGGGAACTTGAATTTGGCCCAACTTGCGCCAGAATGATTGCGGATGGAGCTTTCATTCAGGATGATTGCGGATGGAGCTTTCATCCAAGGTAATTGCGGATGGAGCTTTTACCTGAGGGTAATTACGGATGGAGTTTTTATCCTTCTACTAGTAGAGAAGACCCGCGGTGGACCTGGAAGCGACGACTGATCATCGTCGATCCACGTCTGGAATTATTGAAATCTCAATACAGAGTTCATATGAAATTTCTCCTACATACGGAGTTCAGTGTTCCCATCTGGCAGTATCTTGAACTGCTGAGTGTTATAGTATCCACAACTGCTGAGTGCTACGTCACTGGAGCAGGGTGTCAGCATCCAAATTTCTATCATATCCCGATTAGGGAAAATATTCGAGTTTTCAGTAAAGGATACTTATCTTGATAAATTGTTATGTCAAGTACGAATTTCACTTATCTTTCGTATAAAGACGATAATTGATATTTGAAGTACTGTTGTGGTATATATTCCGATAGGGAAATAATTTCAGTATCGAGATATTTTGACAAATTATTGTCTTATACCCGCTTTATTTCTGGGTTGAATTAAAAGGCAGAATTATGCCATACTTTCATTACCTTGCTGAGCTATCGCTCACTCTTGCTATTATTTTATATATATTGTATAGCAGCGAAGCAGGATGCCAATGGGACGGCACATACCTCGCAAGGCGTTTCCATTAAGCAGTTTCTAGCAGTGATCCCGAGAGTAGTACGAACCAACCGAATCAGGCTACGGCTTTTGGTATTCAACTTATGTATAGACATGAATGGTATTAGAGGATTGTGAGCATCAGAAGGCTAAGTTGGTAATGTAACAATACTTAGAAATTGTATCAGTATCAGATTCAAAAGACATTTGGGTATTGTAATAAAAATTATTTATTCCGCAATTGTTGTAGTGTGTCGTTTCTGAGACTCTAACCTGTGTGTGTGTGTGTGAGACTTATAATGTGGGGTCATGAGCAGGTGAAGTATGATTGGTGTGAGTAATACAGGTAAGGCAAGGAGTACATGGATTGTGACAACCCTAAATCCCTGACCCCGGATTTCGGGCTGTTACATAAAAAGACTGGTAAACTTGCACTAAAAGGTGTAAGAAAAGGAAGCCTGTTTGTAGCTGATTTGGACTCTGCAAACAAGGACAATGTTTGTTGCTTTTACTCTAAAGCTTCAAATGAAGATTGTTGGCTTTGGCATAGAAAACCTGAACTTCAAAGCAATGAATTCTCTAGTCAAGAGAGAAATTGTGAGAGATATGCCAGAGCTTGAATTTATCCAAGATGGAGTTTGTGAAGCCTGTCAAAAAGGAAAACTGAAAAGATCAAGTCACAGGAGCAAAGAATTCACCTCTATCACTTTGTCATTGCAGTTAATTCACATGGACCTCTTTGGCCCTGTCAATGTCATGTCTCTTTCCAAAAAGAGATATTGCTTAGTAATGGTGGATGATTTTTCAAGATATACATGGGTGGACTTCCTGCATTCTAAAGATGAAGCACCTACCATCATTATTGAGCATTTGAAGATAATTAAGAAAGAAGCAACAACATCTGTTGTGGCACTTAGAAGTGACAATGGGACTGAGTTCAGAAATGCTACTCTTGATGCATTCTACAAAGAAAAAGGCATTAGGCATCAATTTTCTGCTGCTAGAACTCCTCAACAAAATGGAGTTGTAAAGAGGAAAAATAGGACTCTCATTGAAGCTGCAAGGACCATGCTAATAGATGATGAATTACCAACATGTTTTTGGGCTGAAGCTGTTATCACTGCATGCTATGTACAGAACAGAACTCTCATTAACAAAAATGTTGGCACCACTCCTTATTTTATAATGACTGGCAAAAAGGCCACATTCAAGCATCTACATGTGTTTGGAAGCAAATGCTTTGTATTAAAGGATACCTTTGAATATGTTGGTAAATTTGATGCAAAGGCATTTGATAATATTTTTCTAGGATATTATCTAGACAAGGCAACATACAGAGTTTAAGAAGCTTTAAGATTTGAAAATCTTTCTCTTGATGAAGATTCTGAAGATGAAGAACCTATTCAAACTCAAATGCCAAGTGAATCTAGTGAACCCTCAACAAATCATGAATCAAGTGAACAGCTGCTCATTGGAAATTCACCTGTTTTTGGAAGCACCAACACAGGGGGAGCATCTTATAATTCAACAAATCAAGCGCATGATCATAATGATGAAGGCACCTCTAGTTCAGAAAATGTACACCAAAGATCAACATGGGATAAAACTCATTCTACAGATCAAATTATTGGAAATCCCAGTGTTGGAGTAAGAACTAGAAGTGCAGTTGTAAATGAATGCTTGTAGGGATGCTTTCTTTCTAAAGATGAGCCAAAGAAAATTGAAGATGCTTTACTTGATCCTGATTGGGTAGTTGCTATGCAAGAGGAGTTAAATCAGTTTGAGAGAAACAAAGTATGGGAATTGGTTTCTGCACCTAAGGACAGATCCATCATTGGTACAAAATGGGTTTACAGAAACAAGATGGATGAAGAGGGTGTAGTAACTAGAAACAAAGCTAGGTTGGTGGCAAAAGGGTACTCATAAGCTGAAGGCATTGATTATGATGAGACTTTTGCACCTATTGCAAGATTAGAAGTCATTAGAATATTTCTAGCATTTGCTGCACACAAAGACTTTAAAGTGTATCAAATGGATGTGAAATGTGCATTTCTAAATGGTGAAATTGAAGAAGAAGTTTATGTGCAACAGCCACCTGGTTTTGAAGATCCAGAATTCCCAGATTTTGTATACAGTCTACTCAAGGCACTGTATGGACTCAAGCAAGCTCCAAGAGCATGGTATGAAACTCTATCTGAGTTTTTACTTGAAAGTGGATTTACTAGAGGCATAATTGATAAGACACTGTTCTTCAAGCTGCACAAAGATGATATGATATTGGTCCAAATCTATGTGGATGATATCATTTTTGGTTCTTCAAATGAGAAATTGTGTGAGAGGTTTTCTAAGCTCATGCAAAGCAGATATGAGATGAGCATGATGTGAGAAATGACTTATTTTCTGGATCTCCGGGTTAGCCAAAGAAAGGATGGTATTTTCTTTAGTCAAACAAAATATATAAGGGATTTATTGAAGAAATTTGACTTAGTGGAATGCAGTCCTGCAAAAACCCCAATGTCCACAGCCACTCATCTAGATGAAGATAAAAGAGGGAAAAAGGTAAATGAGACTGTGTACAGAGGGATGATTGGCTCACTTCTCTATCTCACTGCAAGTAGACCAGACATCATGTTTCCTACATGTCTGTGTGCAAGGTTCCAGTCTAATCCAAAAGAATCACATCTGGTAGTTGTCAAGAGGATTTTCAGATATTTGAAGGGGACTTCTAATCTAGGCCTTTGGTATCCAAAAGGAACTGGATTTGATGTTGTTGCATACACAGATTCAGATTTTTCAGGATGCAGAGTTGACAGAAAGAGCACATCTGGAAGCTGTCAATTTTTAGGTCAAAGGTTAGTATCTTGGTATAGTAAAAAACAACAATCTGTATTAACTTCCACAGCTGAGGCTGAATATATAGCTGATGGGAGTTGTTGTACTCAAATGCTTTGGATTAGAAATCAACTAAGAGATTATGTCATTATGCTAGAACACATTCCAATAATGTGTGATAACACTAGTGCCATATCTATTATTGCAATCCAGTTAACCATTCTTCTACAAAGCACATTGATGTGAGGTACCATTTTATAAGGGAACATGCTTCTAATGGTACCATTGAACTTCATTTTGTTCCAATAATCAAACAGTTAGCAGACATTTTTACAAAGCCATTAGATGAACTACTTTTAACAAACTTGTAAGTGAAATTGGAATGCTCAATTCTTCATAAATGGCTGAGTATGACTCTGTTAATTCGTTGCAGCGGTAGATTTTTACTTTATTTAAAGAATCCAATTTTATTGGAGTGAAAATTGGTTGAGATATGATTTATAAATATTTCAGCTTTTGTGTTGTAAATATGAAAAATCAATTTCTTAAACTTGGAATTTTTCAATGAATTCTGAGATAACTGTTAGTAGAATTCCTAGACTTTCGATATAGTCTTAAGGAGTTCTCGATACGGTTCAATTTTAGCAAAAGTATATCGATAACTGCTAGTAAATAGACTATTCGACATGAGCAACTCGAGTTCTCTATATGTATATTCCTGAGTTCTCGGTATGGAGTCTTCGATATGAGTTCTCTATACACATATCAAGACTTCACGATATGATTGCACTTATGTTAAATAATCTATTTTACTTACAGTTAAAAATGATATATATTATTAAATCAATTTTGGATTATTACTTTTGACAAATTTTAAATATGTATATGTATGAGTTCACGATATGCATAATAAATAAAAATTGTCTTTGAGTTTTCGATATAAAAGGTTAAGTTCTCGACATGATTGAGTTTTTGATACGAACTCGATAAGGCTTATTTAGAGTTCTCGATATGAGTCCTCTATTAGAGTTCTCGATATGAGTTCTCTATTGGAATTCTCGATTTGAGGTCTTTATTAGAGTTCTCGATATCACAATCGAGTACAGTTCTCGATCTCAAATTGAACGGTTGTGAATCACTTATCGATCCGTGATTAACACTTTACTATTTAATAGAGTTCTCGACCTAATTCACTTTTTATCTCTCACATATCGTATTCTCAAAGCAAAAACTCTCTCGAGCCAAAACCTAATTCAAAAATTTCTCTCTTTTTCACTCAAAATCAATGGCCCAAATCGTATATGTTGTTCCTAAATCTAACTTTGTAGCACTAGAAAGTGAAGCTGATGCAAGTGACCAGTACAAATGTTTTGTGAAGTTTCTCAACGGTTCACATATCAAGGATGCCCTTCTCTGCAAGCCCACCCTAAACCTGGATGTTCTTGAGGATTTTTGGGCAACTACAATGGTGGAGGAGATTGCACTGGATGATGGGCAAAACAAGCTTCAAGTGAACTGCACAATTAAAGGGATGTCAATGAGTTTTGACATTGCTGCCATAAATGAAGCTTTGAACATCACTCCTGAAGAGGGCAAGCCCTTTGCTAAAGAAGCTACACAAACACAGTGTTAGATATAATTGTTAATGTTTGTTTATCAGTGTTTAAGCAACAGGTACAGACCAGAGTTTATCTGAAGCCGATCAGAGTTTAGTTAAACTCTGATAGGGTGAAGAGTTTAAAGGAAGCCGGTCAGAGTTTAGTTAAAGTCTGACAAGGAGAATGTTGAATTAGCTGTCGGTGCAGAATTGAAGATTCTAGAAGCAATACATTCTGAAGATGGAAAGAAGCAGAATATATTGATACAGCTAAGGAAACAGGATAGAAGATAAGAAGCAATCCTTAATTGATATGAATTGTATAGCTGATTTGTAGGAATATCAATTAGAAACGGATTGTATGTAGCTGTGTACTATATAAACACAGATAGGTTATCCCTAGAAGGGACGTGAATATTGAAAGATTATTCTTGTAACCTAGAAGCTCTTTTTGATTCGTTAACATCATAAAGAGAGAAGCTGTTAATATAATTACAGTTTATTGATTCATAAACAGTGTTCTTAATTATTGTTATTCTCATACATATCTGATTATATTGTGTATTCGGCCTAACAATTGGTATCAGAGCCAAGGCTGTTTAATATATACAGCTTTACGATTCAAACACAGGTATAATCATGACTGAAGAAAATCAAAATCAAGCTCCTCCCACGGCTGAACAGGTTAAGCCAAATTCTGTGAGTCGATATGAAACAATCAGGGTTCCAATTCTCAGGCCAGTAGAGTATCCGATCTGGAGGGTGAAGATGACCATGTTCCTGGAGGCTACAGATCCAGAATATCTTGATCGAATCAACAGTGGTCCTCATAAGCCAACCAAGTTATCTCCTGTTGTTGGTGATGAACCGCAGAAACTGATTCCAAAGGAAAAGAAAGATTATACTCCTGAGGATATCTCATCTATTGCAAAAGATGCAAAGGTTAGACATCTTCTCCATAGTGCTTTGGATACTGTTATGTCCAACAGGGTTATTGGATGCAAAACTGCAAAGGAGATCTGGGATGCTTTGGAAACCAGATGCCAAGGAACCCCTGCTATTAAGAAAAACAGAAAGACAATACTCACACAGGAGTATGAGCACTTTGATTCAAGACCCAATGAAACCTTGACTGAGACGTATGACAGATTCTGCAAATTGCTGAATGATCTGTCTCTTGTTGACAAAGAGTATGATCTTGAAGAATCAAATCTCAAATTTCTGTTATCTTTACCTGAAAGATGGGATTTGAAAACAACAACAATAAGAGACAATTATGAACTTGCTGACACTGAACTTGATGAGATCTATGGGTTATTGAAAACTCATGAATTGGAGATAGACCAAAGAAACAGAAGGTCAAGCAAGAAAACAAGATCTGTTGCTCTCAAAGTCGAGGAGAAGCCCATTGAAAAGAAAATCTCAAGGAAGAAAGCCAAAGGAAAAGCATTGGTTGTAAACTCTGAGAGTGAGTCATCAAACACTGATGTTGACTCAAACTCTGATGATGAAGCCTCTGACTCTGAAGATGATGAAGAGGAATTGATGCAAATGGCTGCCTTGATGGTGAAGACATTTAAAAAGATGGGATTCAAGAACTTCAGAAAGGGTAAAAGATTCTCAAGGAAAGATTCGAATTTTGAGAAGAAAAACTTCAGAAAGTCTGATGGAAGAAATACCAAGTCTGGAAAGAAGGACAAATCTGAGATCCAGTGCTACAAGTGCAAGGAGATGGGTCACTATGCTCCAGAGTGCAAGAAAGGAAAAACTGAAAAAGCACTCATCTCCAAAGGCAAAGACTGGGCAGATACTTCAGACTCTGATGATGGAGAAAACTATGCTCTTATGGCAACTGTCAAAGATGAAGCTGAATCATCAGAAAACAAGGTACCTCTAACTATGTATGCTTATGATACTGATGATATTTCTGAGTTAAGAATTTATCTTAAGAACATACATGTTAGCTATAGGGATCAGACTTTAGAAAATGAAAGGATTAAATCTGAGAATCTTAGCCTGAAAGACAGAAGCAAGTTTCTTGAAAGAGAACTTGAAAATATGAAGCAGATTCAAAAAGAAAGAGATGATGCTGTTTATGTTGAACAGGAATTGCTTAAAAAGTATAGGCAATTAGAATCTGATTTAGAGAAGGAAAGGAACATAATTAAAACTTGGACTAATTCTGGTAGAGATACTCACCAAGTGTTCCAGACAGATGCTGTAGGTTTAGGTTACAGTGAGGAAGATGAACTTAGGTTTCAGGATAAAATTAAGTTTAGAGCCTTCACTAGCTCATATTCAACTCCTGTAACATTTGTTCCTGAATCTAACAAGCTAAAATCTGTAATAGTGAAAGAAGCTGTTTTAGAGCCAGTAGAAACTTGTGTTGAACAAATGGATATTGAATCTAAAACAGAGAAGCCTATTGAGCAAGAAGCTGTTAGAGAACCAATTAAAGTCTGTGAGAAACAGGTTAATGTTGGTTTAATGACAGGAAAACAGTTTAAACATAAGCTCAAAGAGGTAAAGTCTGCCATGAAACCAAAAGGGTCCAAGAAGAATAGGAATGGCAAGATAGGCATAAACAATAGGAATAATCATATGCCTAATGTTGGTGCTTCAAGGAAAACATGTTATAGTTGTGGTAGTTCTAATCATCTTGCAAGATTTTGCAATAAGAACAAACATATTAATTCTTTACCTTCTACTTCAGAAGTGAAGAGTGATTATGTTAGGGTAAGACCACAGACTTTATGCACACATTGTGGAAGCACTTGGCATTCTATTTATACTTGTAAGAGTTATCATGCTGTTTATCATAATTATTATGAGCTAAAACCCAACTTGAAATGGGTTAGAGCAAACTCTGCTAGTGTAAAGTCTGACACTGTTAGCTTAAACTCTGTTAATAAGCATTCCGCTGCAAAAGCTAACTCTGTTAAGAAAGACAAGGGATCCAAGCAAGTCTGGATCCTTAAAACTAACACTTAGTGTTTGTTTGTGATTGCAGGGTATCAAGAAGAGCACACTTATCTTGGACAGTGGATGCTCAGGACATATGACTGGAAATAAAGCCCTGCTATCAGACTTTGAAGAGAAAGCTGGCCCAAAAGTTTCCTATGGAGATGGCAACGTAGGACATACTTTGGGATATGGCAATATTAATCTTGGAAGTGTCATCATTACCAATGTAGCTCTTGTCTCAGAACTGAAGCATAATCTGCTATCTGTGAGCCAAATCTGTGACAGAGGAAACCATGTAGATTTTCACAGTGAACATTGTGAAGTCATCAGTAAATCTACTGGAAAAGTTGTTCTAGTTGGACACAGGCACAACAACATCTATGAAGCAAGTTTGGTAACAAACTTTGATGGTAAAACAGTGTGTCTAACTGCAAGGATATCAAATGAAGAGAGTTGGAATTGGCATAAGAAGCTCTCTCATCTCAATCTGAACAACATAAATGAGCTGATAAGAAAGGATCTTGTAAGAGGACTCCCAAAATCAATATTAAGTCTAGATGGCCTATGTGATTCTTGTCAAAAGGCCAAGCAAAGGAAGTCATCTTTCAAGAGCAAATCTGAATCTTCAGTGGTGGAGCCTTATCACCTTCTACATGTTGATCTCTTTGGACCAGTGAATATAATGTCGATGGGCAGAAAGAAATATGCTCTAGTAATTGTTGATGAATATACTAGATATACATGGGTGTATTTCTTATCAAAGAAGGATGAAACTGCTCAAACTCTGATGGATCATGTAAATCAACTGGACAAAGGATCACAGCACAAAGTCAAAATTATAAGGAGTGATAATGGAACTGAATTCAGAAACTCAATCATGGAAGCTTTCTGCAAGGAAAGAGGAGTTAAACAAGAATTTTCTGCACCTGGAACTCCACAGCAGAACGGTGTAGTTGAAAGAAAGAACAGAACCTTAATTGAAGCTGCTAGAACTATGCTTGATGAAGCAAAATTGCCAACATATTTCTGGGCAGAAGCTGTTCAAACTGCTTGTTTTACTCAAAATGCAACACTGATCAACAAGCATGGGAAAACACCATATGAGATGGTGAAAAATAAAAAGCCAAATTTGAAATACTTTCATATATTTGGATGCAAATGCTTTGTGTTGAAGACTCATCCTGAACAGTTGACAAAGTTCGAGTTAAAAGCTGATGAAGGAATCTTTGTTGGTTATCCATTGTCAACAAAAGCATTCAGAGTCTACAATCTGAGAACTAAAGTGATCATGGAATCCATTCATGTGTCGTTTGATGACAAGAAAATAACTGGACTTAAAGACAAGGATGAATATGATCAACTACGCTTTGACAATGAAGATCTTTTCTCTGATAATGTAAACTCTAATGAAGCAGGGTTGACAAACTCTGACGAAGCATACTCTGAACCTCTACTGGTAAATACTGGAGAAACTGAAAACTCTCAAATTGAAGGAAATAGAGAACCAGTTGAGGGGGAGCGTGAAGAAGCTCAACAAGAAACAGCAAGTGAGTCAGTTGAGGAAGCTGATTCAAACTCTGACAGTTCAAACTCTGAGCCATCCAATTCAGGGGGAGCCTCAGATAATGCACAAAGTCAACATATGAATCAGGAAAGCATGGATCAAGGGGGAGGATCCAATAACAATGCAAGAAACCACTTACCAACAGCAAGAAAGTGGACACAGGCACACACACCTGATCTCATAATTGGAGATCCTGATGCTGGAATAAGAACTAGAAGTGCATCAAACAATGAGTGTCTGTATCATGCTTTCTTGTCTCAAACAGAACCAAAGAAAGTGGAGGAAGCTCTTCAAGATGCTAACTGGATTACAGCTATGCAAGAAGAGTTAAATGAATTTGAAAGAAATGAAGTCTGGACACTTGTACCTAGACCAAAGAATAGATCAATAGTAGGTACAAAGTGGGTTTTCAGAAACAAGACTGACAGTGATGGAGTAATCACAAGGAATAAGGCTAGGCTTGTGGCAAAAGGCTATTCTCAACAGGAAGGGATTGATTATGATGAAACCTTTGCTCCAGTTGCAAGATTGGAGGCAATAAGGATTTTTCTGGCCTATGCTGCACATAAAAAGTTTAAAGTCTTTCAGATGGATGTGAAGAGTGCTTTTCTCAATGGAAAGCTTGAAGAAGAAGTATTTGTTGAACAACCACCAGGATTTGTAGATCCCAAGCATCCAGATTATGTCTACAGGCTTGATAAAGCATTATATGGACTAAAGCAAGCACCAAGAGCATGGTATGAAACTCTTGCTCAATTTCTTTTAGAAAGTGGGTTCACAAGAGGTAAAATTGATAAAACTTTGTTTTATTTCAATACTGGTGATGATTTGCTTTTAGTTCAAATTTATGTAGATGATATTATCTTTGGATCTACTAATGACAAACTCTGTAAGAAGTTTGCAAAGCTTATGCAATCCAGGTACCAAATGAGCATGATGGGAGAGCTTAGTTACTTTCTAGGCTTACAGGTCAAGCAAACAGATGATGGAATTTTCATAAATCAAGCAAAATATACCAGAAATCTTCTAAAGAAATTTGGTATGCTTGAGTGTTCATCTGCTACAACTCCCATGGCTACTGCAACAAAACTAGACAAGGACACAGGAGCCTCAGTAGATATGACTAACTACAGAGGGATGATAGGGTCTTTGCTGTATCTTACGGCAAGTAGACCTGACATCATGTATGCAACTTGTCTTTGTGCAAGATTTCAAGCAGATCCCAGAGAACCTCATCTAACAGCTGTGAAGAGGATTTTCAAATATCTCAAAGGAACCATAACTCTTGGTTTGTGGTATCCTAGAGAATCAGAGTTTAACTTACTTGGTTACTCTGATGCAGACTTTGCAGGCTGTAAGATAGACAGAAAAAGCACAAGTGGAAGCTGTCAATTTTTAGGTGACAGATTAGTTTCTTGGTACAGCAAGAAACAGAAATCAATTTCAACATCCACAGCTGAAGCAGAGTACATAGCAGCTGGTAGCTGTTGTGCACAGATTTTATGGATGAAGAATCAATTGCTGGACTATGGATTAAGGTATTCTAAAGTACCTATTTACTGTGATAACCAAAGTGCTATTGCTATGACAGGTAATCCAGTACAGCATTCCATGACCAAGCACATCAGTATCAGATATCATTTTATCAGAGAACATGTGGAAGAAGGAGATATTGAGCTTCATTTTGTGTCTACAGACCAACAACTTGCAGATATCTTCACCAAACCTTTGAGTGAAGCTACTTTTACAAGATTGGTAAATGAACTTGGAATGATCTCTGGTTTCGACTAGAGATACGGGATTAGACTCAAAAACTATACATGATTGCATGATATTTTTGCTCAACTTCTTGCATGTGTTAACTGTTATGTGAACTAGCATGTTAAACTCTGATGGTATACTCTGTTGGTCAAACTCTGATGATAAACTCTGTTAGTCATAAAATGTCAGTGATACTCTGAATATTACAGTCTAATGCTATACTCTGATTGTAATCTTGTCTGAAACATATGGACCAATGAAGAAATATGTATGGAACATAATTCTCAGTAAGTAACTGTGAATCCTTAAGAGTTGTATAGATTCTGATTTCAAACATGTGCAGTAAGCTAAAACAGCATGATACTGTATCTATATTTATACCATCTCTTAGTTTATTTATCCTAAACACTGAGTCTGTATTAGTTGTTTGCATTTCCTCTCATAAATTAAGTGTATTGTCTGATAGAAAGTCTAAACTCTGATTATTTATAATAAATAATTCACCCTCAAGTCAAAAGATGCCAAGCAGTGCACAAATTCCTTTGAGATCAAGTTGAGCCTAGGAAGATCCAGGAACTTATTGTATGAAATAAGGGCTAAAATCTTTGATTTTTGGTGACTAGAGCCAACCACTGATTACTGGAAAAATAAAAAAAAAAAAAAAAAAATATATATATATAATATACAAAAGTATTTTTAAATAAAGGGGGTGAAAAATAAAAGACATATCCAGATGAAAGGATATCAATAATACAGAGTTTGGATACAAAATCAGATTTTATGTTAAACATGAGAGTTTAGGCAACCAGTTTTTACTGATTAAGTTTGTGGATCTTATGCACTTTGAGATGATCTAAATATTTGATTTCGGTAAACTCTGCTAATGCACACACAATTATTCACATCTGTACAGTTTGAGAAAAGAGTTTATTGACAAAGAAGGCCAAATGGTAAACACTGATGTTTTGTGTGAAATATGCCGAGGTCATTTTGTTTTAATCTTTGATGGTTAAAATAATCTCTTTGTTTTAGACATATTATAATTTTGAGTGTAGAAATTTGTTTTTCACAAGAGTATCCAGTTTGAATTTTAAACAGAGAAAAGAAAGAGTGTGTTTGACTGAAAAGTGAAGTATTTGTGATAAGTACTAATTGTGATCAGTAGCACATCTGAGTATAATGTTCAAAGTGATGACTGTAATTCTGCTAGTTCATGTACGTTTAACATTCATCATGACAGTTATACAGTAATGTAAAGAAAAATAAAACATCTTTTTCATTAATTGATTCAAATCTTCTTTACATTCAGAAAATTACATACTCATATCTAGCTAATACTTCTAATACATACTAATCCTTATGGTTGCAAATGAGATAATCTATTTAACCAGGACAAGTATTTGAATGCTATCCAGAAGAGCTAGAGCCAGAAGCTATTGTGCGGAAACTCTTCTAAAGACAGCAGCCCAGTTGTTAATCTGACAATACTGGGATCTCTAAGGCCTGACGACCTCCTGATGCTGCATCATCATCATCGTCTTTTCGCCTTCTCCTTCTGTTTTGGAGCTTGCAGGACTCCAAAAAGGGTGTTTCCTCAGTACCATTCAAGAAACTCTCTTGAAAGATAATATAACAAAGCAGCGCAGTGTCATCATCTGCGAGCATGGGCTCATCATAAGGCCCAGGACGAACTATATGGACAAAGTTCCTGAGGAAACTGAAACTCCTGAAGCTTTTGTTCAGGAGGATGCTGCAAATCCTGAAGCTGTCAATCAAGAAAGGATACAAACTGAAGATCCTTTGATTGAAATGGATTTTGACAGAGAAGCTCCTACATTAAATGTTAATGATGTAGTTGAAGAACCTGCTGTTCATTCTGCCAGCAGGATTAATGATCATGAAGATACTATAATGGAAGCTGATCAAGCTACTACAGAATTAGTAGAAACTCTTGCTTCTCACACCGAAATCATAACTATTGATTTTGAGAAAGGTGAAGAAGTTGATCAGGTTAGAATTGATCAAGTTGAAGAAGCTGTTGCTGTACCAGCTGATGCAACAGAGAATGTTCCTGTAGCAGCAGAGTTTGTTGCAAATTCTGAGAATGTTATTGTTCTTGAAGCTCAACAACAATATGTTGTTGAGAATGTTCAGAAAGAAGCAGAGGTACTTTCTAACGCAAACTCTGATATTCCTGAAGCTGTTGCAGAGAAAGTAAATGATGAAGCTGCACAGTTACAAAATGAAATCACTGCTGAACATGTTCCTGAAGAGATTCAGAGAGAGGATGACAATGTTGAAACTAGTCCTATACATTCCAATCCTGATATACATGTAGAGCTCTCTCAAAATCAAGCAAACTCTGAGGAAGCACGAGAAGTTTATAGAGCTGCTAATGAGTTTTATAAAGATATGTACTTCTCAGATTGGTCAAATAAGAATACTATCTTTTCCAATGAAAGAGCTGCAGATTTTGTGAAAGAGTCTTCCAAAGCGATTAAAAATCCTGAACTACTCAGTCATCTCAAAGCAACTGTTGTTCAAATCAAGTCATTAAATAATCGTTTTGATGATTCTGATAAGGTGATTGAAGGATTAAGGAATGATATAGCTACAAGAGAGCATACACAGCAAAAGGACAAATCTCTATACATCTCTTTGTGTAAAGAGCAAAAGACTTTTAATTCTAGATTGTTGAAAGTTGAGGAGAATCAGACTGCCATGTCTGCTCAACTAACTTCAATTTCTAATGCTCTGGAATTGCTAACATCAGTTTTACTTTCTGATGATGTCAAAAAGGGGGAGAGTGTACCTAAAGACAAATGCAAAAACACTCAAACTCTGAGACGGAAGGATGATTCTACTGATGGGGGAAGCAAAGGAAATGAAAGAAGGATTTCTGCTCAAAGCCAAAGAAGAGTAATAAACTCTGGTGGTCAATCTACATCAGGACTCAACAAGAGTTTAGTTGTTTCAACTAATCCATCATTAACTGATGAAGAGATTGCTGCCAAGATATTCATAAAAGAGCATGGAAAAGATGTTACAATTGAAGATATCCAAGCTGAAGAGCAAATGCTTGCTGAAGAACACAAGAAGAAGATTGAAGCTGGGATATACAAAAAGAAAGCAATCAAGGCTCCTAGAAAGAAAGAGACTGGAATTTCTATTAAAGAAAATACTCAACAGAGTATACAATACACCAGGAGGCCTGTGATTAGAAATGCTGATAAGGGTAAAGGCATAATGACTGAAGAGCCTAACCTAAAGAAGAAAGATATTTCAACCTCTGACATTGCTCAAGTTGGAACAAGATCAGTTAAATCAACCTCTGACGCTGCTCAAGTTGATGATACTACTAAAGCTATGACAACCTCTGACGTTGCTCAAGTTGTACAGAGATCTACACAACTTCCAGGATTCAGCAAACCAAAGATTCTTGAAGATTTGAAGCTTGAACCTGTTGATTTTTCTAAAACCAGAACTGTACTTGGAAAAGTTGACAAAGCTGGTTTGGGTTCACACAGGGAGAAAAGGACAAATAACAGATCTCAAGATAATATTTCACTAGCAGGATCTGGTATTGAGGCTACACAAGAAAAACTTGATAAGTTAGAATCTGTTCAGTTGATCTATCACAAAGTCTTGAAGAAGCAGTTTCTATTATACTTTATGAATGATGGAAGAGTTTATAAAGTTGGAGAATCTGATGTCCATCTCAAATCATGGGAAGAACTTGAATATGTACTTTATCTGTTGAAGGTTAAGAACAGACATACCCATAATGTTGCTCAAATCTTAAGAGAAAAGATGCTGAAATCAAAAGTGATGCTTGGAGGAGCAGACTCAAATGTTTATATTCCAAAATATAGAGATCATGCTGGGAAGTTGGTGGAGATGAAGAGAAACAGTTCAAGACTAAGGACTGATCTGGGAATCAAAGTCTTAGAATTCAATCTTGAATCTGATAAACCACATTTTATTAGGCTAGGGAATGAGATGAGGAAGAATTCCATCTATTCTCTGAGAGCTGCTATTTATCAGACTGAAGAAACTACTCCAGAGCTCAAGGAACTGAAAGAAATTATGATAGCTGAACTTGAGAATGCTGAGAGAAGACTGTTGATTGATTATCTCAGGACAGTGCCTGATATTGAAGAAGTCAAGTAAAGTCTGACTGTAAGTTTTTAATATTTTCTATCCTAAGTAAAATTTAAACTCTGTTTTTAAATTAAACTCTGTTACATATGTTAAACACTGCATTTGTTATATGTTTTGACATCATCAATTATATGTTTAACTTGTACATTTTATTATGAACAAGTTGGGGGAGATTGTTAGATATAATTGCTAATGTTTGTTTATCAGTGTTTAAGCAACAGGTACAGACCAGAGTTTATCTGAAGCCGATCAGAGTTTAGTTAAACTCTGATAGGGTGAAGAGTTTAAAGGAAGCCGGTCAGAGTTTAGTTAAAGTCTGACAAGGAGAATGTTGAATTAGCTGTCGGTGCAGAATTGAAGATTCTAGAAGCAATACATTCTGAAGATGGAAAGAAGCAGAATATATTGATACAGCTAAGGAAACAGGATAGAAGATAAGAAGCAATCCTTAATTGATATGAATTGTATAGCTGATTTGTAGGAATATCAATTAGAAACGGATTGTATGTAGCTGTGTACTATATAAACACAGATAGGTTATCCCTAGAAGGGACACGAATATTGAAAGATTATTCTTGTAACCTAGAAGCTCTTTTTGATTCGTTAACATCATAAAGAGAGAAGCTGTTAATATAATTACAGTTTATTGATTCATAAACAGTGTTCTTAATTATTGTTATTCTCATACATATCTGATTATATTGTGTATTCGGCCTAACACACAGCTCATAGAATTCATGGATTTCTTGCATTACACTGATTCCATCATTCTATCCAAGCTCATAAGGAACAACATAAGGAAGGAATGGAGCTTTGTGTTTGACACACTCATTAGGGTATTCAATTGCAGAAAGTCTGGCTTTGACAATATCAGCCTAACTGCACAGAAGATAGCCCATTCCTTAGCCTACAATTACAGAATCAACATTGGAGAGCTCATTCTACAGGAGCTACATTCAAGGATTGGAAATATCAACAAAAGAGGTACTGAAATCTTTATGCCTAGATTCATTATGTCTGTGCTTTTGCTTAAAAATGAAAATTTACTTGACTTGCCTGGCATTAATAAATCTAGAACTGCAAAATTTCATACTATTTCTAAAATAATTTTCCAATCTTTAGAAACTAGAAACAAGGTAGAGGTAGCCCTTGAAATTACTCCATTTATGATGGTACAATTTCAAAGCTACAACTTACCCTTGCCTGATTTTAGAAAGCCTAGTATGGTAAGTGGCCCCAAGGTTGCTGTAGAACAAACTCAACCTATCCCAGGGGACACTATCCCAACCATTTCCATTCCTTCAATACCAATAGTTGAACAACCAAGTGCCTCATCTTCTCAAAAAGGTGAGGTATCTCAAAAGAAGAAGAGAAAAACATTTGAAACTGGCACAATAGAGAATATTCAACATAAGAGTGTGAGTGTAGTGCAACCAGCAAGCCCCAAGGTCTATCAATCAAAGTGACCATCCAAGGACCCTCTGTGCCTTCTCAAAAAGACACAGAGATGTTAACAGGGGTTGACTTACTTTTGCAAGTAGCTAGCATTCTCCCAAATACTGATAGGGTTGAGTCTGCACCACCTCTAGAGCACCCCCTAGATGGTGAAAGAAGTCACATGGTTGGAACTGACACAAGTGAGGTGCACACACTTGAAAATCCTATTGAAACTCCCTCATCTACTCAGGGAGAGTTGTCAAAAATCACTTCTACACACACTCCTCTCTCAGAACCTGCAAACAATGAAATTTCTTCTAATATTGAAAATATATCAAATTTCATTGATTTTCCCCATTCAAGTGACACTGTTACAGTGCTCACCACCCAGAACCAACAATTAGATGGTCAGGCTGTGCATGCTGGGGCACAAGCTAATGACACCATCACAAACATAGAGGATTTAGAATTTTTAAATTCAAACTCTATGCAGGTTGATAGTGCCAATGCTGATTTAGTCAAAGATGCATCTACCCTTGATGTTTAGACTTTTTTTGTAGCTTTGCAAGCTCAGGGAAATACTGAGGTTTTGGAGGCCTCAGTCAATTCCCCAGTGATTCCATCACTGTCTCCAAGAGAACCTGTTACTGAAAGTGTGGACATGGATGAGGCATCACTCCAAGTTGCTAACATGGACACAACTATGCCTTCACAGGCTCCAAGATATTCTGAGGTTTTGCATGCCTTAGCAGATGCTTCAATGATTCCACCATTGCCTCTTCAAGAGGAAACTGTTACAACTCAAGTGTCAGTGAATGATGCAACAGTGCAAGTTGCTAACACTGACACAGGGCTTGATTCTAGCAATCACCCTAGACCTAACATTGTCACAGAAATCTTCAAGCAATGGCTGCATGAACCTATGCAAAATGACAGTTCTGCAAGACCTTCTCAACCAGCTCCAATGCTCACAGATGCTGAGCTCATTGAATTATATGGGGAGCAAGAAAAGGGATTCTTTCAAGCATATCATCATCTTTTCACCTCCAGGATGCCAAACAAGGATTACAAGGAAATTCTCTTGTGTTATACAGATGATGTGGTAAAACAGCAAACCAAAATTCAAGAGAAAAATTTCACTGCTGAAAATGTGGATGCCTGGCTCTCAAAGGAGTACTCTATCACCGTGGATGATGCTCTTGCAAAATTCAGAGAGGACTACCTTACATCAATAGGATCTTGTGCCAAAGACCTATCACCCACAAATATCAATGTCTGCTACACATCCCAACTCAAAGCTTACAATTTCATGGGAAAGGCTATTGCTAGAGAGCTCAAGGATCACAAGGATGCTGTTCAGACTGCCATCAACAATATCTACACAAAATACAAGAATGATTTCCCCAAGATCCCTGTTGGTTCAAAGGATAATACTGATTACAAGGCAAAATTCAACAAACTGGAGATTGAATTTTTGAACATGAAGAAGGCCTTCACAAATGCAATGGAGAACTTGCAGAAGCACATTGAAACCTCCATCTCCACAAACTCCAAGCTCAATGTGATGTATGAAAAAGTGTACACTCCTGAAGGCATTCAGAAAATTAGGTACATCCATGAGCAAGGTGATCAAGGGGCAATGAGGCTGGAGCTGGAGGATGTCAAACTCAAACATGTGGAGATTGCCAAGGCTGTTGGAAACATTCAGGTGGATGTCCAAGCCCTCAAGTCAGATATGTCAGAGCTCAAGTCTAGTCAATCAACTTTTCAATCTACAATGTCTAACCAGATGAATGTTATTCTTGGTGCTCTTAGTCTTCACTCAGGCACGTCTCAACAGCCTCCCTCAACATCTGCAATGCCTATAAGCCAAGTACCCTCTCACTCTACATTTCAACCCACAGCTGCACCTGCTACCAAGTCTAAGGGGGAGAATTTGGGGAGTTTAAAAGATACAAGGGAACAATTTAGAAGCAACGTTGAGGAGTTGAATAAAGAAGTCCTACTATTGGAAAAAATGAGAACTATTGCAAGTCTACCACCACACAATGAAGAATTCAGGAAATATCTGGATGAGCTCAAAGCAACATCAAACTGTCAACACTTTTCTTACAGAAAGCTTTTGAGGCTCAACATCAATTTTGTGAAAAATATTGGTGTAGTAAAACATCTTCCAGGCTTAGAAAGAGAAGATCCAGAAATCATTGTGAGGATGTTTGGTGATGAATTATTCCACATCACCAGAGATGCTCTAAGTAATTTCTCATTCAGTGAAAAAGTCCCTATGCACAATAAGGTGGACAGAGAACTGGTGAAGGAGATTGGAATTTTAACAACAAAATGTTTGCCAGAAGGATTCATTAATCCTGGTGGAGCCATCTACATAGCTGGCAACAACACTCTACAAATCTTCAATATTCCAGATGATTGCAATAGAAGAAACAAACTCAAGATGGCATCCATTGTGGATGGCTTAAGGACAAAGAAAGGAGAGAAGTCTTTTGATGATCAACAAATGATGAAATCTCTACAAGATCATATCAACAGATTGAATTCTGAACAGTCAAAAGCAAATGAGTTTGATAAGAAGGATGATGATGGAAATGATAAGCACAGAGATCAAAACAAATCTCAAAAACCAAATGATTCATCAAATAAGCCTAGGGATCCTAAGCATGATAGAAGTGATAAGGAGGAGAAGGGCAGAAGAAGAGGTGCAAAGGAGGGACATCATTCAAGGGGAAATCAAAGACAGAGAGCAACAGATGGTGGTGACTGTGACTCCATTAATTCACAAAGCTCTAAGCTTAGGATGGACACAATCAACACTACTCCACAAACATCAAACACCTTGGAAACTGAAGCTGAAACATCCATTGAACCATCAACTCCCAAAGCCTGCACAAGAACCAAATTTACATCTCCTACCTATACACAAAATCAAACCATACCCTCACCTGAACCTTCAACATCCAAATCACAACTGCCAAGACTATAGCTGCTTAGAAAAAGGACTACAAATGGAGTGAGGGTTTATGATTTCTCAAAATGGAGAAGAGAAGGCCCCGGGATAATTGCTAAGAGAAAAAGTGAACCCAAAACCCCCATTTACAAACAAACCTTCAAAATCAAGCATGCATCTACTCATGGAAGAACAAGGCAGTTGTTGAAGAAAAAGAAGACAAGGAAGAAGGAAGTTCAGACAAATCCCACAACTTCAAGTCAACCAAGTAGCAGAGTATTCTTTAATCCTCACAGAGTTGAGTACAAGAAAGGAAGGAACAAAACTGTTCTAAACTTGAGTAACTTAGGCTTGAACTCAAATGGAAAAATGAAAAGAGTAGCTGATGAACTCAATGGTGCTACTGAATTTGAAGAGAGATGTGCAAGAACAATGCTAGTGGGATATCTGAGAGGAACCAAAAGGTATGAAAACATGAATATGATTAAATGTTTATCTATCAGTTTTCATACCTTACAAACTGTTTTAGGACAGAATTAAAATCTCATGCTAATGTACTTCATGCATATATGTAGTAGTTAGACTTGTTATCAGGATGTTAATTTGTGTAAAATGATCTTTTCACAAATTGGGGGAGATTGTTGCATACAAGTCATGGTTAGCATTAACAAGTCTAAGTAGCATTTAGATTTTATCTTAGTATTATTTGTTTTCCAACAATGTCCATATTAGTGCATGTTGCATAGTTGGATATATGTTCTTAGATTGAAGACAACCAAGTTCTACTTTGAAGACCAAGCAAATAATCAATTCTGAAAGAAGTTCATTCAATTGTTCATGCCTCAGAAGAATTCAGAATAAAGCTCAGTGTTATTTCAAGTTGAAATTGGACAAGTCAAATGATATCGAGAACTCCAGCTAACTCATGTAGAGAAATCTATTTGACTCATATCAAGAACTTGAGTTTTCATATCGAGAAGTCCACAGTTAGAGAAGTGGTAATTCTAAATTGATAAGTCTCATATCGAATAGTCTTAACACTGGATCGAAAAGTCAAGTCGAGAAGTGGATCTCCATATCGAAGACTCCAAGCTGGTCATATCTAGATGTCAGGAATGCAATGCTCATTTCCATATCGAGAAGTCCAGCCAATTCTCATATAGAAAAGTCTATCATATAGAGAAGTAGGTCTGTCAATGGATAAGAAATTCGGTCCGACCCTGTAACACCCCCAAACCCGGGGTCGGGGATCTGGGTTGTCACGCTCCATCAATAATACAATACCTCTATTATTTACAACATTTCTAATAATATAACTCCAAAAAGACCCCAATCACTTACGCACACACACACACAAGTTATAGCCTTGGAAAATGAGCAACGATAAATGACATTTGTTATTACAAATCAAATGTACTATCCAGGATCTCATCTATTATTTACAACCTCTACCAGAAGTTACAATAATAGAACTCAAAATTCTATACAAGGTTTAATACTACAAACCTATTCAAAATAATTCTCACTATTACAGTCTACAACTATTCTATTCACACCGGCAGTATCCATCCTGCTGGACTACTCAGGGGTGGTCACTCCATCCCCTTACTCTCGTACACGAGGTGAATCGGCAATGTTTTCTCCATGCTGAAAGAAATAATAAAGCAAGAATGAGCTAATAGTGCTCAGCAAGAAATCTATCCAAGTTTAAATCTTTAAACCTTTCAGGTAGATAATCCATATAGGATCCATGTTTAAAACTACTAGGGTTTATCCCCAAAATAGTATATTGCTCAAATACCGTATGATTTATAATCATACTTAAATACTTTTCGTAAATCCTTTAGAAATCCTTGGTATTAATATACTGAACCAAGATTCAAAACATATCTTTTAAATAGATATCCAGTAATGGGATCAAGGCTTAAAAGTCCTTATCCCTAGATTCAAAATACTATACAGTTCGACATACTGTATATCTTAACTATCTTTTCAACATATATATACTCACATATCTACATAGATATCTCATACTGTTCAAAATACTGTAGAATATCAGTAATGAACACCTTCTATTAAAAGAAGTAAAAATGAGCATTATAGCTCGACAACCAGATATAACAGCTTAATCATATATGTAAGCTTATATCATAAAGGAAACCTCATTCGTATATAGAATGATATATTTATTTCTCTTTTCGTCAAAACATGCCATACAGTACGACTACTGTATGAGGAACATCATTACTCATCACTGTCACATTATCAGTAACTCAGCGCCTAGGCTTTTGTTACAATGTGCAGTTCAACTCCGATTGGAGGGGAGGGAATATATTGGAACCACGATACACGGTGATCAGCCGTTATATCGTAACGTAACTTTTCTACTAGTAGAAGGATGACTTCCTGTTCGGTTATCACCCTGACCGCATACGGGCCATTGTGCTAAGAGATCACTACCTCGGCGCCTGTTTCATCACCGGGTAAGCCTTAGCACGCAAGAGATCACTACCTCGGCGCCTGTTTCATCACCGGGTAAGCCTTGCTAATTCTGGCACTACCCCGGCACCTATTTCATTGCCGTGTAAGCCCTTCCAATTCCCATGATGAAAAGTATTTAGTGAAACGGAAATCGGAATTTAATTCCATTTTTCCCCCGAGTACAATACTCGTCAAACTTTGTAACCTTACAGGATACCTTACTCCCGAGTGATTGAAAGGAGTAAGTCAAAGTGTGTGTCGACCTTAGTCAACAAGACTACCGATGATTACTACGCATTTTGAAAATTATGACCAGGGAGTTTATTTAAATATCAGAGTTCATCGAGTGTGAAACACTCTACCTGAATGGGGGAGCTATCCCCTAGTTATATAAATATTTTAGAGGAACAGTGGAAATAAAACTCTGTCCTCGAATCCTCGAACTAGATTCCCAGTTTTCGATGGGTTAGAAATACTAACCATATTTAATTATTTTTATTTATCTCAAGATAATAGTTGGGAATCTAAAATTTCAAAATACCCTTTCTGGAATCAGAAAGTTATATACTTGTATGAATATTAGAACCTTTAATCATATAATAAGGTTCTATGATTTAAATTATATTTGGAATATTTAATAAATACCCAAATAATAATTATCAAATTATTATTCAATAAAAAATCCCCTAAGTGAATATTAACATAATATTCACCTAGGTAAGTAATCCTCAAATAATAAGTATTAACTCATTATTCCATATAAAATACTTAAGTGAATATTCAAATATTATTCACTTAATTAAATGATATTTAAATAATAAATATTGAATTATTATTCAATATTAAACACCTAAGTGAATATTTAAAATAAATATTCACTTAATTAAATAATCCTTAAATAATAAATATTGAATTACTATTCAATATAAAACATCTAAGTGAATATTAAAATAATATTCACTTAATTAAATAATATTCAAATAATAAATATTGAATTATTATTCAATATTAAACACTTAAGTGAATATTCAAGAATAATATTCACTTAATTAAATAAATCTTTAAATAATAAATATTGAATTAATATTCAATATTAAATCCCTTGAGTGAATATTCAAATAAATATTCACTTGAATAAAATAATATTCGAATAATAAATATTGAATTATTATTCAATATACACTCAAGTGAATATTCAAGAATAATATTCACTTGACCCAATAATATTCAAATAATATTTATTATAATATTATTCAATATCTCACCTTAAATATCCAATTATATAATATTGGAATATTTAACAACCTCTAGAATACACTGTCGCCGGAACCTTCCAGCTTTGGACAGTAATTTAATTAACATAATAAATTACTCCCGGTCTAGGTTTTAAAATCATCGCACAAGAACTCTATACTTAGAGTCTTTAACTATAACTCTGGTTTATATCTAGTACTTATCTAGCATATAAACCTTATATCTTATACCGCTTCTACAAAGCGTAAACAGATTATACGTTATATCACAGCATAAGCAGCATATATAGCAATACTATAATATAATCACAACAGCAACATTATATGATGCAGGGTTGGAAAACTTGCATGCATCTATCATATGCATATATCACATTTCATTATTTTTAATACCATCACATCTATATATGATGTGAGGTTTGAAAGCATGCATGATCACATATACATATTTTACAGTTTGAAAGCATGCATCTATCATATGCATATTATCAGAATATCATGTTTTAAGGTACAGCATGGGAAGAGAAAACTTGCCTCGGGTCCTTGGTCGTTACGGGTTTGAGAACTTGCCGGGAAATCTATAAACAAGAAATACCCGATCAGTCTCCTGGCTTAATCATGTAAAGTGCATTTAACTTAAGCACTTAACGTTCTATTAACGAACATCAATAGACTCGCTCTTGGTCATCTATAACCTCGTAACATTACGTAAACTTCTAAGTCAAAAGCTTGGGTGAAAACCTATTCACGAATCCCAAGTATTTATCCTTTATCATTTCCTTGTTTTAAGTCATCCCCTTAGGGGTATTTCACTCGCGCAACTTTCGTTCGCGTATTTTTATAAAATCACTAACTCGTATTCTCCACTCGAACCCTTCTAGACTTCCTTTCCTTATTGTACATACTAGTATCCATTTTAATATCTCAATCAAATTCCAATTTTAAAGGGCTTGATCCCTAACTCAAAGTTCATACAATGAACTTTCTCGTTACGCGAAACCGCTTTTACTAAAACGGACGCTATTCCTAAACCGTAAATCAAAACGATACGATTCTTTCGCTAAAATCATCTAGGAAACAGAGCCTACATGCTCATGGTCAAAAACCTCCAGTTTATGCTCTGTTTTCCAGTCGAGTGTTCTGTCTAAATTATCTAAGTAAAATCCGACATGGTAACGGCGCTAATTCATGATTCCCGTGTTTTAAAACACTCCAAACAACTCCAATTCCATCCTTAACCAACCACCAATCAATACTCACTCTAGTACTACACTTTTCTGTCAAAACATGGTCATACCCTAGTTCATTCATTTATCCACAAATTAACCATTCAAATTGCTCAAATCATGCATACACGCATTACTACTTCATAACTTCAATTAAACACTTATAATGAATCATAATTCCAAATTATCATAACTCAAGGATCTCATCCTTACAACCCCATGGCTGTCTAAACAAGCTCATAACACTAATTACTTAGATTAATCACCATATAATCCATTAACCTTCTACAAATCATGCAAACATGCTCTTAATCATACTACCACTAACAATCATGCATTTGATCCCTTATAAAAAAATCATAAGAAAAGTTTGAGAGGTTTTATACCTTCCTTAGAACTCAATATAGCCTAGCAATGGATGGTATGGCCTTCCTTGATCCTTAAACATCACTAACCAACCTCAATCTTCAAGAACAATCCAAGAAATCCATAGGTTACTATTCATTTCACTATTCATGCTCATCTTTGAATCCATTTTTGGCTAAGCTATCAATCTTGGATGAGGCTAAGATTGAAGATCTACCATGGATATTGGAAGGGGTGATTTAGAGCCCAAGAACATGATTTTTGGTTGAGTGGAAGTTGTAGCAAAATTTTTAAGGGTTTTGAGGATGGAAATGGCCGAATGGTTTGTTCTTCCAAGAACACTTCTTGTTTTCTTTGTTTTGTTTTGTTTTGTTTTATTTTTCTTTTGTCTAATAATCCTCAAGACTTTGCTGATTATTTGTGTGGCTAATACAAGTGTTTGTCACCAATGACAAGGCACAAAAAGCTTGTGGTTGTGGTGAAAGTGGTGACAAGGTGGTGATTCATCACCTTGTCATCCCTTTGTCATGCTTATGTCATCTTCTTGCATCATGCTTGTGTCATCTTTTGCATTCTAAATTCCTTTATATATTGCACTTGATGATCTCATATAATACTCCTCCTTTGGTTAGGGTTGAATCCATAATTTATTACGCTTTTGCTTCGCGTTAGTTTCCAGTGGTTCTAAAGACGTTTCTCTGTACTAAAGCTAGGGTACTTCCTTTTTACCCTTCCATTACCTTTGCCTAATATATAATCTTAGGTTTCTCACCTTGGTTTAAGGTATGATCATGGATTTCTCATCCTACACACTTTCTCAAGACGATCAAATCAATCCGTCTTTAACTGTCCAGTGAATAGTGATCAAAATTTAAAGTTGGAATCTCCCAATTCTGATCGCGTTTACATTCACTCATTCTTCCTCTACATTAATAATATAACTTCGAAACATTCATACCATGTCCTCTACATAGGGTGGTCTGAAAAACTTTTCCCGCAGGAATTTTACTATTCATCAGTGGAATTTACTATTCATCAAAATTTTTTTAACTAAGTCCAAAATTTGGGGTTATTACAGTCTCCCCTACTTAAAAGGATTCCGTCCCGGAATCTAAGAAAACAGTCGAGGTCACTCTTTCAATATAGAATCCCCAGTTTCCAGGTTGACTCCTCAACCCACTGGTTCATTACAACATTTACTCATTCCGGTCTGTATTATCTACCGGATGCTTTATATAATCCAATTCTGGTTGTATTCTTATACACCCATTTTCTATCAACATCCGACTACTCTCGCAATCGGTGGTACAACGCTTACCATAACTTCGGTTCTCTGATATGTTTATTCCGGTCGGTCCGTCGGTTTGCGGATCCTACGTAGTGCTCGCTCTCAAACTCGTTGCCAAACATGTTTGGAAACTCCTCCCGAATCGAGAGTTCAATCGTTGGTCCTCATCTGACCCGATGGTGACTGGAACTCCACGTCACCCAATTATCTATATCGCAACTTTTCGATTTAAGATCTTTTACTAAAACAACATATGAGTAGACCCATTTGATTCATCAATTATAGCTCAATTGACGTCATAGTCCAACTCGATTCTTGTTGATCCTATCACAGAATCCATTATATTAAAATTACATTCCTAATCAGGAATCTCTACTAACTGTGATAGTCAACTAGGTCCTTGTTCTGACTTCATTTTCTGACATATCCAATATTCGTTTGCCAATTGATAAATCCTTTTATTTATCCGGCCGCTTATAACATTTCCTTAACTTTTCCTTACCTTTACTTGTCATTCGTTCTTGACATAACTTGGTTTCCTACAGCAATTTCGGTTGCATTGCAACCTCAAATAGTCTCTTAATACCGTTTCCGGTTATCTTAACCTCAATTTCCATTTTCTCAAATCCTTCGATTAACTCATCCGACGATGTTATCATCTTAGGTCACTTTTTCCTACTAAGGCATTGGCCACCACATTTGGCCTTTCCTGGGTGGTGAAGAATCCCACCATCATAATCCTTGATTAGCTTTAGCTATCTCTTCTGTTCTCATGTTAAGTTCTTTCTGGGAAAGCGTATCTAATGCTCTTATGATTGAGTAATTCTCGCACTTTGAGAACTTGGCATATAACTTTTCTCTCCTCAGTGTTTCTAACACTATCCTCAAATGTTCTGCATTTTCTTCCTCTGTCTTTGAGGTAAACTAAATCATTGTCGATGTCACTATGGCACATTTATCCAAATACTTCTTGAAAAGTTTATTCAGCACGCCCGTGAAGGCTGCAAGGGCATTCGTCAGCCCAAACGACATTACTAAAACTCGTAGTGTCCATTCTTGGTGCGAACGCAGTCTTGGGTACGTTCTCCGGTTTAATATTCAACTGGCGGAATCCAGTTCTCAAATCAATCTTCGAGGATTTAATTGCATCGTGCAATCGATCGATCAAATCACTGATCCTTGGCAGGGGTATTCAGTCTTAACAGTTAGCATATTCAGCTTTTGATAGATTATGTACCGCCTCATGCTGTCGTCCCTTTTTCTTCACCAATTGTCACTGGCGCGTTCCACGGTGACGTAATTGGTCTTATCATTCCTTTCTCTAATAATTTCTACAATTGAGCGACTAATTTCTTCATCTCAACGGGAGTTAGTCGGTACGGGGCCTTCGATACCGGCGCCGTTCTCGGAGCTAATTCTGTAGCAACTTTATTTCTCTACCGGGTGGTAACCCCGGAAGATCTTCTGGAAATGCATCCTCGAATTCGCTGACGACAGGGATATTCTGTACACTAGGTACTTCCCGTTTCGTACACAGTCGCTAAACAAGGTTCACATCTTTCGAGATCAATCGTTCCCTCGTCCGACAATCGGAGTTCTTACCTTCTTGCTTTCTCAATCTATTCGCGTTTCATACCCTATTTTCTTTCTCGACCACTTTGCTTCAGTTTCTATCACAGTCGTTTCTTTAACCAAGGTAACATAATCAGTCGTTTCAAACGTTTCGTTATTCGGAATTCGCATCATGCGAAACAAACCTTGGCAATTTTCGTAAACTTCGATTCATAATTTCTTGGACTCATTTGTTTTAGCTCTCCGCTTCAACATTCTCTTTTTCCAAATATTAAGGAAAATACTTGCGTGGTACCAAGAATACTTTCAAGCAACTGAATGCTTTATATATATAAACAATAGCTTTGTAAAAATTCTCACTGAGGGGGCGACCTGGTTAGGTCTCAATCAAATTATCGTTCAAAAAAAAATCTTCCCACCATACTTCACTGCATACAAATGCATCGTGAATTCACTTATATAATTTTGACCGAAAGTTGAACTTAGTGATACAATAACTAGTTCATTTCAATAAACATTAACAACTAGCTGAACAAAATTTGCTAGTTTGATTAGTTTGGGATGCAGCATCTAGCTAGGATGATTCGCTAGATTTTCATCATATCATTAAAATTTCACTAGTTAGAACAATTAACTAGTAAATTGCAAGGGCACATAAAATTAGCCCGTTTCAATTTGATAACACAAAATCTCGACATCTTAGTCGAAGAAAGAAAGCAAGAAAACAAAATTTTGACTACTCGGGTAATGAATTGAAAAAAGAAGGATAATTAAGTTTGGGACAAACAAGGTAATTATAACCTTTGAATAGAATATAAGGTTTAAATAGATGGTTCTCGATATTGGAACAACCAATAACCTCCCATCAACATTTCTCATTAGTGAAACGGTCCACCCAACGGTGTCTCCGTACATAAACTTTGCCAAATTCTCAAATAGAATTGAATTCAGAATATCAATATCAAATTGATATCCTTTCTACGATTTCAACGTCAGATGTACAAATCTCATCTTAAATAGAGAGAAGAATTCTCGAGTAGTCTCTGAAATATACATCATCTATGTTTTAAACACATAACTAGATATTTATGAACTCAACTGAGGAATCCAAGTATGAGAAAAAATCGAATATCGAAATAATCATTAAAGAATATTCGTCAAATAATTAAGGAAGCATTATTTGAACATTCTTTAGGTAATTGAAGGAATAAAATATAGACCTAGAAGGATAGATGAATAATGGTTCCCTCTTTCGGTCATCCTAGGGCACGAACAAAGTGCTCCGATGAGTAATGGTAAGTTAACTCCGCGTATTTAACCCTCAAGGTAATAAGAGGAGAAAATAAAGAATAAAATGGATATAGCAAGTGTTGGTTGCATCCCAAGTTCGAAGTAGGAACTAGAAAGGTTACCTGACATGAACTATTCAAGGTAACACGGGCATGAATGGTTTTAGTTTGAGTAGTGTACCAGCAAGTAGATACCACAAGTCAATGGTCATCATAATTTCTAACATCACCCGTACAAGGATGATCTTATCTTTCTGCCTTCATGGCTTAGGGTATTAACCAACGGTACCTCAAAATCGTACCAGTCCTTAGACTGTTGGGAGTCCGAACATATTTGTCATTCCCCGATAATCGTTCAGAAATTGGGCCTCCTACGGCCGCATCAACACATCCTCACAAGATGGAGGTCGATTAATGTATATGTAATTTCTTATCACTAGTCGTATCGAACGAATCCAAACCCAGGCCAACATAGGTCTCATCCCTCGTAGGTCCTGAGATTGTCGCATTGCTTGTTGCAATTATACGTGTCTTCATTAGAACCAAGCTATCCTTTCTTCACATCTTTGACTTCCGAGTTGAGCCGTCATGGCCTATCGTACGAAGTATACTCGCGATGCGATTTAACACGTTCGTCTCACGATAACGTTCGGGTACTATATGTACGCAAAAGTCTTCCTCCTAGGTAACAAAATACCCATTGATGGAAAAGACACCAACTCTGGTGGAATCGTCGTTCCCAAGGCTTGGACCTCATACGCAAGATAATGCCTTAACTAGTCCACGCAATTTAGTAATTCGGATCGCGTAAAGGACTGTAAACGTCTTAATCTTCACATATGTTGCTTTCTCGTGGCAACTACGATAAACTACAACCACTTAGGTTCTTACTAAGTCAAGTTATCTATTGGTATTGGCCATTCCGACCTTACCTCAACTGCGACCGAGACTTTGCTCCGCGTCTTATCTTAATCCCCTTGATAATCCGGGTACAATTCTAAACATTCTTCTCATCATTCCGATGATCTTTAACGGTCCTATCGGTCCTCCGATAAGTTCCCAACTAAACTCTTTAGTCTTATCATTCTCAATGGCACTACCTCTGGTAGTCCACTTAACGAACTCTATATGAGTCCTCACGTCATTCTCTCACTTATAACTCTTAACACTCTCATTTCCAAGTTTATAACTTAACGCTCTGATACCATTTCTGTAACACCCCCAAACCCGGGGTCGGGGATCTGGGTTGTCACGCTCCATCAATAATACAATACCTCTATTATTTACAACATTTCTAATAATATAACTCCAAAAAAACCCCAATCACTTACGCACACACACACAAGTTATAGCCTTGGAAAATGAGCAACGATAAATGACATTTGTTATTACAAATCAAATGTACTATCCAGGATCTCATCTATTATTTACAACCTCTACCAGAAGTTACAATAATAGAACTCAAAATTCTATACAAGGTTTAATACTACAAACCTATTCAAAATAATTCTCACTATTACAGTCTACAACTATTCTATTCACACCGGCAGTATCCATCCTGCTGGACTACTCAGGGGTGGTCACTCCATCCCCTTACTCTCGTACACGAGGTGAATCGGCAATGTTTTCTCCATGCTGAAAGAAATAATAAAGCAAGAATGAGCTAATAGTGCTCAGCAAGAAATCTATCCAAGTTTAAATCTTTAAACCTTTCAGGTAGATAATCCATATAGGATCCATGTTTAAAACTACTAGGGTTTATCCCCAAAATAGTATATCGCTCAAATACCGTATGATTTATAATCATACTTAAATACTTTTCGTAAATCCTTTAGAAATCCTTGGTATTAATATACTGAACCAAGATTCAAAACATATCTTTTAAATAGATATCCAGTAATGGGATCAAGGCTTAAAAGTCCTTATCCCTAGATTCAAAATACTATACAGTTCGACATACTGTATATCTTAACTATCTTTTCAACATATATATACTCACATATCTACATAGATATCTCATACTGTTCAAAATACTGTAGAATATCAGTAATGAACACCTTCTATTAAAAGAAGTAAAAATGAGCATTATAGCTCGACAACCAGATATAACAGCTTAATCATATATGTAAGCTTATATCATAAAGGAAACCTCATTCGTATATAGAATGATATATTTATTTCTCTTTTCGTCAAAACATGCCATACAGTACGACTACTGTATGAGGAACATCATTACTCATCACTGTCACATTATCAGTAACTCAGCGCCTAGGCTTTTGTTACAATGTGCAGTTCAACTCCGATTGGAGGGGAGGGAATATATTGGAACCACGATACACGGTGATCAGCCGTTATATCGTAACGTAACTTTTCTACTAGTAGAAGGATGACTTCCTGTTCGGTTATCACCCTGACCGCATACGGGCCATTGTGCTAAGAGATCACTACCTCGGCACCTGTTTCATCACCGGGTAAGCCTTAGCACGCAAGAGATCACTACCTCGGCGCCTGTTTCATCACCGGGTAAGCCTTGCTAATTCTGGCACTACCCCGGCACCTATTTCATTGCCGTGTAAGCCCTTCCAATTCCCATGATGAAAAGTATTTAGTGAAACGGAAATCGGAATTTAATTCCATTTTTCCCCCGAGTACAATACTCGTCAAACTTTGTAACCTTACAGGATACCTTACTCCCGAGTGATTGAAAGGAGTAAGTCAAAGTGTGTGTCGACCTTAGTCAACAAGACTACCGATGATTACTACGCATTTTGAAAATTATGACCAGGGAGTTTATTTAAATATCAGAGTTCATCGAGTGTGAAACACTCTACCTGAATGGGGGAGCTATCCCCTAGTTATATAAATATTTTAGAGGAACAGTGGAAATAAAACTCTGTCCTCGAATCCTCGAACTAGATTCCCAGTTTTCGATGGGTTAGAAATACTAACCATATTTAATTATTTTTATTTATCTCAAGATAATAGTTGGGAATCTAAAATTTCAAAATACCCTTTCTGGAATCAGAAAGTTATATACTTGTATGAATATTAGAACCTTTAATCATATAATAAGGTTCTATGATTTAAATTATATTTGGAATATTTAATAAATACCCAAATAATAATTATCAAATTATTATTCAATAAAAAATCCCCTAAGTGAATATTAACATAATATTCACCTAGGTAAGTAATCCTCAAATAATAAGTATTAACTCATTATTCCATATAAAATACTTAAGTGAATATTCAAATATTATTCACTTAATTAAATGATATTTAAATAATAAATATTGAATTATTATTCAATATTAAACACCTAAGTGAATATTTAAAATAAATATTCACTTAATTAAATAATCCTTAAATAATAAATATTGAATTACTATTCAATATAAAACATCTAAGTGAATATTAAAATAATATTCACTTAATTAAATAATATTCAAATAATAAATATTGAATTATTATTCAATATTAAACACTTAAGTGAATATTCAAGAATAATATTCACTTAATTAAATAAATCTTTAAATAATAAATATTGAATTAATATTCAATATTAAATCCCTTGAGTGAATATTCAAATAAATATTCACTTGAATAAAATAATATTCGAATAATAAATATTGAATTATTATTCAATATACACTCAAGTGAATATTCAAGAATAATATTCACTTGACCCAATAATATTCAAATAATATTTATTATAATATTATTCAATATCTCACCTTAAATATCCAATTATATAATATTGGAATATTTAACAACCTCTAGAATACACTGTCGCCGGAACCTTCCAGCTTTGGACAGTAATTTAATTAACATAATAAATTACTCCCGGTCTAGGTTTTAAAATCATCGCACAAGAACTCTATACTTAGAGTCTTTAACTATAACTCTGGTTTATATCTAGTACTTATCTAGCATATAAACCTTATATCTTATACCGCTTCTACAAAGCGTAAACAGATTATACGTTATATCACAGCATAAGCAGCATATATAGCAATACTATAATATAATCACAACAGCAACATTATATGATGCAGGGTTGGAAAACTTGCATGCATCTATCATATGCATATATCACATTTCATTATTTTTAATACCATCACATCTATATATGATGTGAGGTTTGAAAGCATGCATGATCACATATACATATTTTACAGTTTGAAAGCATGCATCTATCATATGCATATTATCAGAATATCATGTTTTAAGGTACAGCATGGGAAGAGAAAACTTGCCTCAGGTCCTTGGTCGTTACGGGTTTGAGAACTTGCCGGGAAATCTATAAACAAGAAATACCCGATCAGTCTCCTGGCTTAATCATGTAAAGTGCATTTAACTTAAGCACTTAACGTTCTATTAACGAACATCAATAGACTCGCTCTTGGTCATCTATAACCTCGTAACATTACGTAAACTTCTAAGTCAAAAGCTTGGGTGAAAACCTATTCACGAATCCCAAGTATTTATCCTTTATCATTTCCTTGTTTTAAGTCATCCCCTTAGGGGTATTTCACTCGCGCAACTTTCGTTCGCGTATTTTTATAAAATCACTAACTCGTATTCTCCACTCGAACCCTTCTAGACTTCCTTTCCTTATTGTACATACTAGTATCCATTTTAATATCTCAATCAAATTCCAATTTTAAAGGGCTTGATCCCTAACTCAAAGTTCATACAATGAACTTTCTCGTTACGCGAAACCGCTTTTACTAAAACGGACGCTATTCCTAAACCGTAAATCAAAACGATACGATTCTTTCGCTAAAATCATCTAGGAAACAGAGCCTACATGCTCATGGTCAAAAACCTCCAGTTTATGCTCTGTTTTCCAGTCGAGTGTTCTGTCTAAATTATCTAAGTAAAATCCGACATGGTAACGACGCTAATTCATGATTCCCGTGTTTTAAAACACTCCAAACAACTCCAATTCCATCCTTAACCAACCACCAATAAATACTCACTCTAGTACTACACTTTTCTGTCAAAACATGGTCATACCCTAGTTCATTCATTTATCCACAAATTAACCATTCAAATTGCTCAAATCATGCATACATGCATTACTACTTCATAACTTCAATTAAACACTTATAATGAATCATAATTCCAAATTATCATAACTCAAGGATCTCATCCTTACAACCCCATGGCTGTCTAAACAAGCTCATAACACTAATTACTTAGATTAATCACCATATAATCCATTAACCTTCTACAAATCATGCAAACATGCTCTTAATCATACTACCACTAACAATCATGCATTTGATCCCTTATAAAAAAATCATAAGAAAAGTTTGAGAGGTTTTATACCTTCCTTAGAACTCAATATAGCCTAGCAATGGATGGTATGGCCTTCCTTGATCCTTAAACATCACTAACCAACCTCAATCTTCAAGAACAATCCAAGAAATCCATAGGTTACTATTCATTTCACTATTCATGCTCATCTTTGAATCCATTTTTGGCTAAGCTATCAATCTTGGATGAGGCTAAGATTGAAGATCTACCATGGATATTGGAAGGGGGTGATTTAGAGCCCAAGAACATGATTTTTGGTTGAGTGGAAGTTGTAGCAAAATTTTTAAGGGTTTTGAGGATGGAAATGGCCGAATGGTTTGTTCTTCCAAGAACACTTCTTGTTTTCTTTGTTTTGTTTTGTTTTGTTTTATTTTTCTTTTGTCTAATAATCCTCAAGACTTTGCTGATTATTTGTGTGGCTAATACAAGTGTTTGTCACCAATGACAAGGCACAAAAAGCTTGTGGTTGTGGTGAAAGTGGTGACAAGGTGGTGATTCATCACCTTGTCATCCCTTTGTCATGCTTATGTCATCTTCTTGCATCATGCTTGTGTCATCTTTTGCATTCTAAATTCCTTTATATATTGCACTTGATGATCTCATATAATACTCCTCCTTTGGTTAGGGTTGAATCCATAATTTATTACGCTTTTGCTTCGCGTTAGTTTCCAGTGGTTCTAAAGACGTTTCTCTGTACTAAAGCTAGGGTACTTCCTTTTTACCCTTTCATTACCTTTGCCTAATATATAATCTTAGGTTTCTCACCTTGGTTTAAGGTATGATCATGGATTTCTCATCCTACACACTTTCTCAAGACGATCAAATCAATCCGTCTTTAACTGTCCAGTGAATAGTGATCAAAATTTAAAGTTGGAATCTCCCAATTCTGATCGCGTTTACATTCACTCATTCTTCCTCTACATTAATAATATAACTTCGAAACATTCATACCATGTCCTCTACATAGGGTGGTCTGAAAAACTTTTCCCGCAGGAATTTTACTATTCATCAGTGGAATTTACTATTCATCAAAAAATTTTTAACTAAGTCCAAAATTTGGGGTTATTACAGACCCGATCTAATCCGAGGGCTAATGGACCGGATATGGATCACTCTAAAAAAAATCCGATCCGGTAATAACCCGATCCGATAATGACCCGATCCGATAAGTTCCTGATATGGATTTGGCCTGATCCGATCCGTTAATAATCCGATCCGTTTATTTATAAATTATACAATATATATATATATATATATATATAATACTATATATAATACATATAATATATACCAAGCAATGTTCTCTTTTACATTCGCCACTGATCTAAACTTTTCATATCCTTTAATCCATACATAGTAGTTAAATTTATCTTGCTTTGGTATTTGGAAAAAAAAAAGCTTTAATGAATTTTATGTATTAGAGTTGGTTCATGATCGTACATATATAATTGTACATATATATTGGTCCCATGGATGACTGTCGATGAGTTATTTGAATGATTTGTGATTTGTAAATTAATTTATTATTGTGTTGTATTGTAATTTTGAAAATCTATTATTTGGTATAAAAAAATTAAATTAAATCTAACCGGATCCGGAGCTCCGATCCGGTAAGCCCTGATCTTAACGGATCCGAATATGGATCGGGCTTTTAAAAATCCGGGGTCGATCCGATCCGAATCCGAATCCGGAAAAACTAAATGGATCCGGATATGGATTTCCCCTGATCCGATCCGAACCCGATCCATTGACATGCCTATAGAGAAGTATACAACTCTGTATCGAGAAGTCAAGCCAACTCTCATATAGAGAAGTCTACAACTCCATATCGAGAAGTCAGAGTTCCAGATAGAGAAGTCGAATTGTTCATATCGAGAAATCAAGCAAAGCCCAATTCAAATAGTTCTCGATATTGAACTTCTATCTAATTTGGCTAAGTACAAAACATAATAAAGGGAAACAAATTCTGCAGCACCTGTAATAATTTGTGGAATGCAATTTTGTTTACTAACAGGTGGCAAGCCTACAAGAGAAACTTGGAGAGCAAATCAGAGATCAAGGGCTGTGATTGATGATAGAGTTGACTGTGAAAACTGAAAAAGATGCCAGAGGTCCATGCAAGTTTCAGAGCTAAAATAGGAAAGAAACAAATCCACTGCATAACTCTGTTTTGCTGTTTTAGGCAATCTTTGTATCTTGTACTGTGACCAGTCTATAAGGTCACACGTCAACACTAACTGCCAATTATATTTTGCATTGTAATTGATAGAAATATCCTAAGGCAAAATATCTCTGTAACTCTCTCAAGAAAGAAGCTGAAGAACATATTTATTTTTCAGGATTGTAGCAAAAACCTTCAAATCAATATATCAATTGATTTAAAGTATATTGTGTGTTGTGCTTTTATTATTCATTATTATTTAATCACATATCAATATATTTGCTACAATCATACTTGGAGTATTGTAGATTTCATATAAACCTTTATTCATTCTTGAATAATTGCAAAAAGCTTTCCAACACCCTATTCACCCCCCTCTAGTGTGTATTCATACCTAACAAATCAGAACTTATAAGTCAACTTTTTTTTTATATATTTTTTGTAAAATTCAACTAAATCAGATTTTTTTTTGTAAAAATCAACTAAAACTAATAAAATCTCATAGTCCCAACTATATTAATTTATATAGGATTTATTTGTATTGAAAATGAATAAAACGGAATAAGTCAAATAAGTGCAAGAGTGCTTCTTCAGAAAAAGCTAGCATTTCTAACTTCCAACTTCTTTCCAAAAGAAGTTGAAAACAACCAAATAAGTTCTTCTGACTTATTTACACAAACACTACTAAGAAGTGCTTCTGGGCTTAAAAGCCCAGAAGCCCTAAAAAACATTACCCAAACACCCACTATATTTTTTTAGCAATGAAATTTAATTCAGTAGGAAAAAGCCATACGGCATCTACAAATACAATCGCGAACAAACCCAGAATACATACTATCGCTGATTAATCCAGTTTTTGTGGAATCAAACGATTTGTTGATGTTGATAACTGTAAAAAACCCACTTCGCCATAAACGGTTTGAGAGACGACCATAACTGCAAATCCCCTAAAATCTTTTAACCCTAAGTCAAACACCACACTCTCACTACCAAAGGAGAGAAAAAACAAATCTCTCACACCAAATGAGAGACTACCAAAAAAACTGAAATTACAAAGCAAACTGAAAATACAAATTAAACTACAATCTAAAACATTACAAAATTAAAAATGACTAAGAACAATCAAGCCTTAAATATGGGGAACAAACCCATAAAAAAGAATATAAATCGGACCCCTCCCGAGTACGAAAATCTCTAAGGAGAAAGAAAATTCGGAGCTCCGCAAATTTGAGATCTAAGAACTTAACTCAGAAAGAGCTAAATCAGAAATTACAAAATTAAACTACTAAAATGAAAAACAAAGCAAGTCTAAGATCCGGGGAACAAAAACCACATCGACTAGAGAAATCGGAACGAAAAATCTGGAAGTTTCGAGGCAACAAAATCAAGAAATCGGATCCCTAGGCTAGAAGAAGACCAAAAATCTGGAATGGATCGAGGTTTTAGATCTAAAAGATGAACTGAAAAAAATAAAAACAAGCAATAAAAGCTAGATTAGAAAGAAAAAGAAAGGAAAATTAGGGGATTGGGGCTTTCCACCGGAAAAAACCGGTGGAAGCCCCGGCTGGAATGGTGGAAAAAGAAGAAAAATGGCGGCGGGATAAGAGAGAGAAGAGAGAGAGGCACTGTTTAGGGTTTGTTTTGGGGTGCCTTTAAAAGGAGTCTTAGTAATAGATACTCCCTCCGTGCCATAAAACGTTTCCCGTTTGCTGAAAAACACGGGTTTTAAGATAGTGGGTAATGAATATTACTTTTTTATGGAGTAGTGGGTATTGAATATTGTTTTTATGGAGTAGTGGGTATTGAATATTGTTTTTTGGAGTAGAATATAGATATTTTTAATTAAGGTAACTAATTTATTTAAATTATAATGGGATAATATATGAATATGTTAAATTACATAGCTGCAATATTTATATTAGAATTGTAATTGGATAGTATATGGATATGTTAAACTAAATTAAAATCATCAGAACAACATGGCCCAAACAAAAAGCCCATAATCCCCCATCTCCGTCTATAAATAAAGTCTCACCCCCCACCTTTCCCCCTCTCCCCTCTTTTTTCATTCATCGCATCTCCTCTGCGAAGAGAGACGTTCTAATGCTCTCTCCCCCGCTCTTTTCATAAATCTTATATCTCTCTTTATTTCTTAAATCTTGTTACTGTAACAGAACACAACTCAATTTTAATCAATTTCGAAACCCTAGAAATCAACAAATTCAATTCGAAACCCTAATTAATAAATTAAATAGTTTTAGTTGGAGACGATCGGAACGCAATTATGGATATGCGATTTCCATTTTCTCCGGCTGAGGTTGCCAAAGTTCGTATGGTCCAGTTCGGCATACTCAGTCCCGATGAGATTGTAATTTTCAAACTCTTCTCTTATACAATATTTATGTAATTTGAGCTTGTGATGTGGAATTATTGTGTTTGATTGTGTGTTTGGATTGTGTTTGCAGAGACAAATGTCGGTTGTGCATATCGAACACGGTGAGACGACCGAGAGAGGGAAGCCGAAACCGAGTGGATTAAGTGACCCCAGGCTTGGGACAATTGATCGAAAAATGAAGTGTGAGACTTGTATGGCTAATATGGCTGAGTGTCCTGGCCATTTCGGTCACTTGGAGCTTTAATTGCTCCAAAATCCTTGCTGTTGAGGTAATTTTCTTTTTTGAATTGCTTAGACTATATTCAGTTGGTTTAATTGCAAATGATTTCATTTTTTATATATATGTTTTGTTCATATCTGTATGTACGGAAATAATAGGGTAGGAAGCAGCTATGATAGTGTCATAAATGTTATTGGAAACAGTTGAAAACCCTCTAGATGTATTCATGACAAGTTCTTAATATATCAGACACTTTACTTGCTTTGAATGCTATATGCGCAAGTTATATTTACGAGGAGTTCTTAATATAGCTGACAAACTATTGGCTTCTATAAGTGTTTCCCGCGTAATGTATTTATGAGAAGTTTGTTTTTTAATATTTAGGTCAAAAATATTTTGGTCAAATTACTTACTTAATTATCTTTCCCTTCAAATATTTGTTTTAGAAGTTTTTGCTATGTCTTAATAATGTTTCCCGCGAAATATTTATTTATGAGAAGTTTTAAATATATCCGACAATTTACTTAATTAATGAGAAGTTTTAAATATATCCGACAATTTACTTATAAGTAGAAATGTTTTAGTATCGGAGCGCTTCTTATATATGGAAGCTAAATGACGTGTTGTGACTGTTACCAGACATGTCACATCTCGGAGTAGTGAGTATTGAATATTATTTTTTTGGAGTAGTGGGTGGAGTTGTGGGTATTGAATATTGTTTTTAAGGAGTAGTGGGTGGAGTAGTGGGTATTGAATATTATTTTTAAGGAGTAGTGGGTGGAGTAGTGGGTATTGAATATTATTTTTAAGGAGTAGTGGGTGGAGTAGTGGGTATTGAATATTATTTTTTATGGCTTAAAATAGAAACAGGAAAAGTATTTTGAATGACCCAAAAAGGAAAACAGGAAACGTTTTTAGGGACGGAGGGAGTATTATTAGTCTCAACACCAAGTGATTAGGCCAAAACGACCGCATGGATCTAGAGTGATTAGACCATCTCCGACCCAACTTTGAATTTATACTTTCAGTGTACATCATTTTAGTTGTAAAATTCTCTCCAACCCAACTTTATAACTTATATGTCACACCAAAAATTACACTAAATTTTTAGAGTTTTTGTATATTTTAACATCGTCCTTATACTTTTTACCTAAAACAAATTTATTCCCTTTTATTTCACCAACTTTATTACTTTTATACTTTAATTTTGTAATTTGTAATAAAACAGTTTATATAGTACAAGATGCAAATTTAGCGGTCAGCTAAAGCGGATTGAATTAACTATTTTTGACTAGCGGAATGAATTAGTTGTTTTGACTAGCGGATTTGAATTAACTGTTTTAAATAAAATTGTTTGGCTTTTAGCTGTTTGAATTAATGGTTTGTAGTTTAACTAGACACATCTCAATTCTCTAATAAAAAAAGCTCCTCCAAGTAATTGTTTTTTTTAAATTAGAGGATTGGGCCCAAACCGCTATTTCAATTCACTAACTATCAAACACCAATAATAGATGATTCATTTGGTTAAACCTCTATGTTTCCCCGATCCTCTAATTTTAGTACCAAAGTAGTGCATAACACTAAAACTCACAAGTCATAAAAGTTACTAGTTGAGTTTAATTATGATAATTAGTTTTTCAACCAATAGATCAACTGTATAATGCACAAAAGGAAATTGAACCTATATAAATTTATATTTCAAAAGACTCAAAGATGAGCTTATTTTCGATATAAGCCAGGTCCAGACCATCTCTGCAGTTGACATTCTCTTTATTACATTACGAATCACCTGTAACTCTAGATGGACCTTGCTCAAGAGGTGTTAAAGGATCTATATGCTTTATAGATTTGAGTTATAACCCGCCTCTATCTCTTTACTCTGTAGTATGTATTATTGCTATGTCTCGTTGGGTTACTAATAGGGATGGGCATTCACTCTGGCCCGCCCAATCCCGACCCGATCCCCACACCGAATGAGACCGGAATTCGGGGATTTTTTTGGGTACATGCCGAAAAACAGGGATAATTTTCAAAAAAATCGGGGAGCGGGCTGGGGTCGGGATTCTATGTATCCATGCCCCGATCCCCGATCCCCGCCCCGATTTTCTGCACCCGGCCCGATTCTCAATCTCCGACCCGATTTTAGCGCACTATAATACATAATTATTATATATTAATAATCATATATTAATATATACGAATTTCCAATACTTTATATTGGAAACAAAATGATGTTTTATTCTTACATGTTTGTCTTTCTGATAGTTAAATAACTTCATTTTCATGTTATTTAAAATTGTTTCTTTAAGTGATATTTTTTTATCTTAATTTAGTGCATATGAGCTACTGAAAACAAATAATTTTTAGATCTCAAAATAAAATTTTAAGAGTTAACATATATGCATGTGAAGTTGAATATGTACTTATTATTAGACTAATGGTGATGAAAAGACGTTGTAACTTAACATCTAATATAGCCGTAGTTGCTAATTTCGCTCTATATCATAAGAAAAAATTATTACAAACCTCTCTATTAATGTTTAAAATTATTTAAAATTATTTTTTGTTTAAAATAAAATTCCTCGATTCCTCGCGGGGATCTCGTTACCCGCTTGCGCCGGGGATAGGAATGAAAAATAGTCCCCATCAGGGATCGGATCGGGGATATGGATCGAGTTTAAAATCAGTAATTGGGGGCGAGGAAAATATGATTTATGTTAAAATCATTTTAAATTTATATATAATATATCTAAATAATTATTTAAACATATAATAATTTATTCGGTTCAGTTTGAATATTTTTAGAAACCAAATCGCAACCAATGATTTACATGTTATAACGGGTCTGTTTGTTTTAACTTCTTTTAAGCACTTTTGGGCTTTTTTGGGTTTTTTTCAGGTAAAAATTTCACATTTTGATAAATATTTTTAGATATAAGTATTTAAAAGAGCTAGAAATTCTAGCTTTTTCCCAGAAAGAAGTGTTTTTTCAGAAAAAAGCTAGAAATCCTAGCTTCTTTCCAGAAAAAAACACTTATTTCTGAAAAATAAGCTACCCGACATGTATAGTTAACGCTTAATAAAATCAACCCTTCAATGTACTTGAGATAAAGTTGTCGTGTTATCCATATATCCGTTCAATTACTAATTAGTTTCCCTGAGTTTCCATGAGTGTATAAAATAGAAAACAAAAAAAAGTAAATTATAGTTTGCATCCCTCAATTTTTATTTCAAATATAATTATGTATACATAGTTTCATAAATTACAAATCACAATCCTCTAGATTCGAAAAATATGTTAAAACACAACCATTCACACGTTTTTTTGTCTAAATACAAGATTAAATTAAATGAATTTAATGATAAAATGCTATAAAATAAAATATTAAATTAAATGAATAATATAAATATTACATCTTACACTTATAACAACCCATTTCAAATCCCGAGTCTTTTTCAAAAAAGTAGGTCAAGTTCCGATTTCGAATCCGAATTAGTCAAAGTATACTGTCCCAAATGTAATAACTTGGGTAGTTTACAAGCCCATCACATGCCCCCAAAATATCGTGATTTGTTATTGCACTTAGTAGTTACTTTGCCTTAGGCCCAGATCGTGTCTCGCTAACCATTGTGGGATAATATTGTATGGGTTCGTGTCCCCGCCTCCGGATCTCTATCAATTGTGGTATAATACCACCATCCTTCGTATCCCCCCTCCGGCAACGTGAAGAATCAAGCTTTTAAGGGTCGACTCTGATACCATATGTGACAAACGAGTCAAATCCCGAGTGTTTTTCAAAAACCAGGTCAAGTCCCGATTCCGAATCTGAAATAAATCAAAGTACCCAAATACAACAACTTGGGTAGTCCACAAGCCCACCAGAGACCCCCAAAAAATTATGATTTGTTGGTGCACTTCGTAGCAATACTTTGCATTATAAACAAAACTAAATATCCCAATCGATTTAATGTAAGACTAGGGTGTTACAACTCGCCTCAACAAATTTACCTAATTAAAGCTCAAATTTTCGGTTTTACCAATTTGGTCAACTTGATTAGTCAACAGTCAATAGTGGACAAGTAATTTGAAACAGATGACGTATTTTTTAAGTGGGTGACCTTACTCAATTTATATATGTAATATACTATTATAATCAAATATTGAGTATATTTGTTTGGTTTGATTTGGTTCAAACATTGTTAGATCATAAAATAAATAAAACGATAACAATTAGTATAAAGAATATTTTATATTATAAAATCTAAGATTCAAGGTTCGAATCCGATCAACATGTAACTATTAAATATTTAAATTATTACTTTTAAAACAGAGTTGAAGGCTTGAATTTTGTCAAACACATATTCTTATTAAAATTTAAAATTATTATTTTATAAGCAGAGATTTAAGGTTCGAATCTCGTTAACCATATATTATTATATTACATTTTATTATCTTTTACAATATATTTTTAAATAAATAAATAAATTTATTGAAATAAAATAAAAAAATAATAAATTTCCCACGTATAGCACGTGTTATAATCTAATAAGTGTTACGTATTATACAATAATATTTTATAGAAAATTACGATAAAAGTAAATTACAATTAGGGTTGTCAAACAGATATCTCGAATACGAATATGTGTGTATTCGTATCCGAATTCGAATCTGAAATCCGAATCTGTATTTGAATTCGATTTTTTTATAAGAAATTATCTGAATCTAAATTCGAATGATATTATCCGGATCTGGATAATTTCCGAATCCATTTTTAAACAGAATTTTCTATTTTTAGATATAAAATTTTCATTTTAAAAAATTTATAAAAAAATAGACTTTTTTTAAAAATTAAATTAAATATTGAATATAGTTAGACATATTTTGTGTACAAATATTATTTTAATTAATATTCTATGTATAATTTAATTGCCTTTATAATATGAAATTTAAATAATTTAATTTAAATTATGTGTATTTATATATGTATAGAATAATTTTTTTAATCTTGAAGATATTTATTAATTAATTAATACAATATACACACATATATAAACTATTAACAATTATATATAAATATATATTATTTACATATGTTTAATTATCGGATTCAGAAATTATCGGATACAAATATGCCTATACCAAAAACTAATATTCATATCCGAAATTATGGATCTGGATACAAATGAAAATTACATTTTTCTAAATTTTTTGACAACCTAAATACATTACTATACTTTCCTTACGAGCATTCTCAACAGCCGCCTTTCTTCCCCTATTCTCTATTTTTTATTTTAAGAAAACCCTTTTTAATTCTCTGTTCTGGAAGCCCCAATTTCGAAGCCCCAATTTCTAGAGCAGAGAGAGATCAATTCCTATTTGTCAATTCACTAAACATGGCTGAGACTCTTCGTTTTCATCTTGTTAAATTGAGGCTGCTATTTGCTAGGAGGGAAGCCATTGATGCTGCTATTGGATTGGTTCAAGTGGAGTTGGAGCAGATCGAAGAAGCGCGCATAGCTTTAAGTCACCTGGTGCTTGATATCGCCCATGAGGGGAACTACGAGCTACTCAAGAGTCAAAATATTCAGATTCTTGTTCTTAATAATCGGTATCACCAAGTGGAAATGAATGGGAGACCACATAATATAACTGAAAAATTTGATGCTGTTTTCAAGCCCCGGATTGCTGTTGCTCGATTTGTTGAGGTTGAAAATGTTGATGATGCTACGTATCTTGTAAATCTGCGGGCAGTGGAGGGCTGGGAAGGTGATGCTTGTATAGACGATGGTTTTGTTCCGGAAGAGGAACGCCTGCAGATTGCCCAAACACTCCAACAAGGTCTGGTGCCGCTCCGCCACTTCCAGAGAGATGCGATGGGAAATCCGATTCAGGAGTTTTTTGTTTAATATATTAAGGTATTACTTGCTGCTAAATACTATTTAATGTTTGATTAATATGATAAGGTACTAAATTTGTAGGATATGTATTATCAGGTTATATTTCTGCTTTCGGATATGTCATTTTGCCTTATATTATTGCTAGAGTTCTATATAATAATACATTAATATTTACTGTTCGGAATTCTTTGGATTTTAATGCAAGATTGGCTGCTTTGCTGGCATTTTAACCATTTGGATTCTTATATTTCCCATTAAAAAAACGGAATCATTATAACCGTAAGGGTCTGTTTCGATGGGAGGTTAGGGGGAGGTTGTAAATTTGCAGAACTCATCTGCTTTAGCTTTTAATAGAAAATAAATTCGCTGGACTAAAAACTTTGTTGCCATTGGCTGGTATATTTTTGATTGATTATATTTGTAAAATTTATTGACCCTTGTATGATGTCAACGTACTGCCCTAGTTTGACCTTTAATTATTATAATATCTGCAGTGATGTCAATGTACTGCCCTCGTTTGACCTTCAAAAATTATAATATCTGCAGTTCAGTGCTCTTTGGCCTATCTAGTATTGTTTACATGGCATATATAATAAGAATGACTTGAAGTTAATTGCCATTTGTGTTCAAGGAACCTTGTTTGCTTTTGATCATTGTAATTTGAATCCCATATATGTTCCTCATTCTAAATTTCACAAAGTGTATTTAGGAATCAAACACTCTCCTTTGATGGGTAAGCCCTACGTACATGCAACAGTTATTAGTACAGGTTGCATTTTACTCATAAATAATTGAAATCATTCTTGTCAGTACTATTTTCCAGCATTAATCCTTTTATCTAGTATTCTTATTTCAGTTTTCTGCATTCTATTTTCTCCAAATCTGCATTATTCAGTTTTCTGCATTGTTATATTCCGCAGATCCAAATCATATAAAAACACAAGTAAATAGTTGTTGACTTCTTGTGGACAGAGGTGATTGTTAAGCGGATTAATAGATTATATGTTTTGCTTTAAATGTTCACATGAAAATAGAATGTCACGACTGACAACCATGTCCTTAGTCATAGTTTGTCTATAAGAAATAATGCAATCTATAAGAAATAATGGGTACGATTACTGATTGACCCACCAGATTTGCCATTAACATATTCCGAGTTTGTCTATATATAGAGCTTGGCTACCCAAATAGACCAATTTTGTTATTTGTATTTAAAGGCTGTTGCTTATTGTAACAGCCCCAGATCCGGGGTCGGGGATCCGGTCGTTACGGTCTCAATTCCCATCAATAATACTTGCACTTGCATCAAAATAATAAAACTACATGCTGTGACCCCACAATATCATTACCATACACACACAACTAGTTATAGTCCCAGAGATGAAATTGGAATAAGTATCTAGTAATAAGATCCACAAGTTATAAGTTATTACAACCCAAAAGATTACAGAGTACACTTAATAATTCTTGCCGTTGATTACATTAATCATAATTATAGATAAGTCTGAAACAAAAGTCGTAGCCTAGGCTACTGGTTACTACTACCTCAGCAATGGCTGCCACCACCTCGGAAGGTAACTCTCTGACGACTGTCACTCGCTTGCGCAGGGTGCGCCTGAGCCGGGCCATCTGTCCTAGCTGTTGTTGTGATATAATAAATAAAGCAAGGGTGAGCAATAAAGCCCACCAAAAATAATCTATAACAGATAAAAGAAATAGCAGTTCAAAAGATACCTCCGTAGCCACATGATATGCCATAAGCAGATAAGAAACTAGTATAATATAAATGATGAAGTTACAAGGAAAATCAACATAATAACCCTGTAACTCAAAATTCACTTATGCATATATATATATATATACCTTTAATCAGGTTTTATCAGAGTCATAACTCATAACAGATGGAGTTTCATGAATTTGTTGTCACTTCATTTCCAAACACTTTCGACCTCCTGCCAACACGATGGGTTCTACACCCCAATACATGTTGCAGGAATATCCAAATTGGATGATGAACTAATACAGGAGTTGCTACCGCGCCCGCTGTGCCTAACCTTGCTATGATCAGTAGCAGGTCGCACCGCTCAAATAGTTTTCTACATGTAGATGGAAGAATCACGACAGCCTGACATTGTCTACCGCCTTACAGTGACCTCCCGGCCAACGGTTGGGCCAATAAAAGTTGGATGGGTCGGCGCAACTGGACCACTTACACCACTCCTAGTTCAGATGAAGTCCATGACTCTGAAACGTAAAGATCGTCCTCCTTTCCCCAAGTGTAACACTTGTTGATACGACTCCACTAAGTAGTTATATCTAGGTTGGAAAGGAAGATTCTCTAACATTTCCCAAGCTATTGCTTGTTAATGGATAACGACTGGCTCCATGAAATTACCCCTCGATCGTTGAGGTGGTAACACAACATTTGACTTGCAGCAACTAAATTGCTTCGAGAAAATATCTGTCCCCCGACAGTTTTGAGTTGAGAGTTCAAAAAGAGTAGTTACTTAAATCAGGTTTCCCATATTTTTGATAGTTGAGCGAGCATTTAAATCCTCCTTAAAGACGGATTTAAATGGAAAACATTGTTTTGGGAACCTCTTTCTGATTTAAAATAATTAATAACATTTAATAAAAAGAATAAACCCTCAAATGAATATTCGAAAATAATATTCATCAAGTAAATAACCTTGAATGAATATTTAGAAATAATATCTATTAAATAAATAAGGATTAAATGAATATCTGAGAATAATATTCGTTGACTAAATAATTTTTAAATGAATATCCAAAAATGATATTTATTAAATGAATAAATTAGTTAAAGTCAATAATCCTCAAATGAATATTAATATAAAATATTCATTAAATAAATAATTAATCCTCGAATGAATATTCAAAAAAATAATATTCATTAAATAACAAATCCCAAGTGAATATTCAAAAATAATATTCTTTTAAGAATAATTAACTGAAACGAATATTCGAAAAATAATATTCATTTAATATAAATATCTTAAATGAATATTCAAAAATAATATTCCATTAAAATCACTATCTTAAATAGCATTCCTCGAACTGTATGATAATCGGCCGCTGGAAACCCTCCGGGTTCCCACGACTATCTATATATTACGCAATATTGATTCCCGGTCTATATCGAAAGAGTGGAATTCATATGCCCTTTACTAAGGGTCTCAACAACAATCCGGCTTATAGCTAATATATGCATATCGAGTTTACAAGCCAACCTTAAGTTATAAGACATGTATCACAGTTATACCTTGACACAGGCATGCATGATATGGCATATGTATAACAACAATCATATATATATATATTATCACAACAACAGTTCCAAAGTATTGGAAACTTGCCTGGTGGTGTGGTAGGGGTAGTATGCCTCGAGTCAGTCCGGCGATCTATACATAACAAAATACCTTTCATCAATAACTTATACTTAGGAATCAAACAACGACTATTCTCAAACTTAAACACCATACCAATGTAACCACATGCTCATAATCCCTTTCAATCTCTATTAACATCTTATAATTAGGTACCCGTTTGTTATCAATGGACATTACCCCGACTTGCTCTTGATCTGTATTGAAGTTATAATTATTCTAGGGTCAACCTCGTATGATCCGTTTCAAGATTTTCGATTCATTCCTCAAGGTTTTCCAAGTTATACCCAAGTACTTGTTTTAAGGGGTTTCTCGCATTTAACCTAACTTCAAACATTTATATAAAATCGAAAAACGATCTTTTTCACACAAGGTCTCCTCCCACACTTTCCTTTCTGTCTCTAGTATTTAATTATCATGTTTAACCCCTGCAAAGATCAAGTTAAGTAATCCCAAATTCAGTTACGAACTTTTCTTCTCGTTTTCGAACTACCTTTACTAATTTGACCATAACTCCTAAACCGTAAATCGGATCGTTATGATTTTCGCGCCAAAACGATCTATGTTCAAAAACCTACAAGGACAAGTCATATCCTTATCAAGACCCGGGGCTTATCTTAACTGTTGTGCTCTGTTTTTAAGGGTCTTAGAAATTTCGTCATTACGACGGCTGTAATTCGAATAATCCCAAATTTCAAACCATCTAAATTGGTCATCAATCACTCCAATCAACATATACATCTGATTCAACCAAGAACTGAGGCCAAGCAATGCCTTTACGTTCTTAATACTCAATATTACTTGTAACAAAGCTCAAACATAGCTACTAATGTCAACTAATGCTATAAACATGCATCAACATCAATAATCATCCATAAACTTCACACTACTACAAGGGTTTCAAGATTTATACCTTCTTTGGAGTTTATATAAGCCTAATAATCCTTGTATGATCCTTGTATGGTCCTAAGATAGCTTGAATCCACAAAAGAAATCAAGAATCAAGAGTTAGTTCTTGAAAAGTACTATTCACCTTCATCTTCTTTCATTGATTTGGTCATGAAATACTAAAAGGATGGCTACAAGATTCATGGCTTACCTTGTACTACTTGCTAGCTTTGTTTTAAGCTCTTGTTTGCAATTTTTGGTGGAGAAAATCTCTACTTCTTTCTTCTTCTTTTCTTGGCCGAAGGCTTCAATGGTGGTGGTGATGCTTGCTCTTGATTTTTCTACTTTTCTTTTCTTTTGTTTTAATCATTTGTATTTTGTAATTAAATGGTCAAAGTGGTGACTCATTAGTCCTTAATGCTTCTCCTTGCGACACTTGGCGCACATGCATTGCTCCTGCTAAAGTAGCTTTATCGGTTCGTTTAATTTCGTAGAATGCTCGCAAGGTTTCTCGAAGGTCCTATCGAGGTATTTTACCGAAATCGTTCTCGATACTTCTAATTCATTTATCAAATCCATATCCATGGAATTAATAATTTAAATCCTTAAATATCCTCAAATAATAATTATTTAGTCCGTTTTTGGTTAAATTTCGGAGAAAACGAAAAATGCTATTTTTCCGATTCTGACAGCTTCTGCATTCTTTTATTTTCATCATAGATCACTAATACAGCTTTGAAGATTCATTATATCGTCCCGTATATAGGGTGGTCTGAAAAACTTTCTAAATGGAAAAGTTACTATTCATCAGGGGCTTTTCTATAATCCTTTGGATCAAAATCCGTTCCAATATTCCTGATCTATTTCCTCTTTACTCTTTGCACTTAGGAAACGTTCTAGTGCTTTCTCGGGCATACGCTATCTTGTTTACGGAGTTGTCGGATGTATTCCAGATATTGATTTGGATGACATAAAGATACTTTCCTTCCCTGGAGTATTGTATTCTCATCTTCCAGATTGATTGTTCTTATTTATATGTTCAGTCCATTCTTGTTATTCTCAAAATGTTTGAAAACTGAAATCCATATTCATTTCATACTTAATTCTCCAAGAAACCATTACCACCATCCACATATATATATACATCATCATACAATAAAAGTTTTAATTCTACCCAAAATCTGGGGTCTTACAGTCTCCCCTCCTTAAAAGGATTCCGTCCCGGAATCATTCTGAAAATAAATGGGGATATCTTTCTAGCATTTCGCTCTCTAGCTCCCAAGTTGATTCTTCTATATTATGGTTTCTCCATACCACTCTGACTAGTTTGATGACCTTGTTTCGGAGCACTTGTTCCTTTCGATCTATAATTTCCACTGGTTGCTCCACATAGGTCAAGTCGGGTTGTATGTCTACGTGCTCGTATTCCACTATATGCTTGGCATCTGACTTGTAGGGTCTTAGCATCGAAACATGAAACACGTTGTGGACTTGTTGCAAATATGGGGGTAGTGCTAGTTCATATGCTAGCGCTCCAATACGTCTCAAAACCTCAAACGGCCCAATGTATCTAGGGCTCAACTTTCCTTTCTTCCCAAATCTCATCAACCCTTTCCAAGGAGACACTTTTAAGAACACTAGGTCTCCCACTTCGTACTCCTTGCCTTTCCGAGCCAAATCTGCATACTTCTTTTGTCTATCCTGGGCTGCTGCTAGCCTTCCTCGGATTAAATCAACTATGTTCCTTGTCCTTTGAACCATTTCAGGCCCTAACAACTTACGCTCACCAACTTCATCCCAATATAAGGGAGATCTGCACCTTCTTCCATAAAGGGCCTCATAAGGCGGCATTCCAATGCTCGCATGAAAACTATTATTGTAAGAGAATTCAACCAATGGCAAGTGATCATCCCAACTTCCTTTAAGATCTAGGGCACAGAACCTCAGCATATCCTCTAGTGTTTGGATGGTCCTTTCACTTTGCCCATCTGTCTGAGGGTGATAGGCAGTACTCATGTTCAGCTTGGTTCCGGCACATTCTTGAAAGCTTCTCCAAAATCTTGAATTAAATCTGGGATCTCGATCCGATACAATGGTCACCGGAACTCCATGCCGGGCCACGATCTCCTTCACATATATATCCACCAATCTGTCAACAGTGAATCTTTCGTTAATCGGTAGAAAGTGGGCTGACTTCGTTAGTCGGTCTATTATCACCCATATGGCGTCATGATTGGCTTTGGTTCTTGGTAGACCTACGACAAAGTCCATTGCTATATGATCCCATTTCCATTCGGGAATTTCCAGAGGTTGTAGAAGTCCACTGGGCCTTTGGTGTTCAGCTTTTACTCTTTGACAGGTCAGGCATTTGCCTACCCATTCCGCCACATCCCTTTTCATGTTAGGCCACCAGTAGTACTCTTTCAAATCTTGGTACATCTTATTTCCTCCTGGGTGAATTGAATATCTGCTATTGTGAGCTTCACTCAGAATCTCATCTTTTAGCTCTGGGACGTTAGGAATCCAAATTCTGTAAGTATGCCTCATTATGCCTTGGTTGTCTTTCTCAGTCTTCGTCTCTTCCCCTGTCAGGGATTCTCTTTCTTCTTGGAGCATTCGTTCTTGGCACAATTTGATCTTTTCTAATAATGGAGGTTGGACTTGAATCTCCATCAACTTTTCTTGGCTGTCTCCTGGCGCCCTGATCTCAATTTCCAACTTCTCCATATCTCTTATCAACATGTCTTCCAAAGTCAACATCTTAAGTCTCTCCTTCCTGCTAAGGGCATCCGCCACCACATTGGCTTTACCCGGGTGATAACGAATTTCACAATCATAATCTTTGATCAGTTCTAGCCATCTTCTCTGGCGCATGTTAAGTTCTTTCTGGGTGAAGATGTACTTGAGGCTTTTATGGTCCGTGTAAATCTCGCACTTCTCCCCATACAAGTAGTGCCTCCAAATCTTTAAGGCGAAAACTATTGCTGCTAGTTCTAGATCATGAGTAGGATATCGAATTTCATATTCCTTCAATTGTCTTGACGCATACGCGATTACCTTACCGTGTTGCATCAGCACGCACCCCAATCCCTTATGCGAAGCATCACTGTAAATCACAAAATCTCCTCTTCCATCAGGCAACGCCAACACAGGGGCAGTTACCAATCTCTTCTTTAGCTCTTGGAAGCTATTCTCGCATTTCTCCGTCCATTCAAACTTCTCAGTTTTACGGGTGAGTCGGGTTAACGGGGCTGCGATTTTCGCGAAGTCCTTAACAAATCTTCTATAATACCCTGCCAACCCTATGAAACTTCTTACCTCGGTCGGTGTGGTTGGTCGTTCCCAATTTGAAACAGCTTCTATCTTGGAGGGGTCAACTAACACTCCCTCCTTGTTGATCACATGTCCTAAAAACTGGACCTCATTTTGCCAGAATTCACACTTCGAGAATTTGGCATACAATTGCTCTTTTCTGAGTATTCCTAAGGCTATCCTCAAATGTTTCGCGTGTTCTGCCTCTGTCTTTGAGTAGATAAGAATATCATCTATAAAAACTATAACAAACTCGTCCAAATACTTCTTGAACACCCTATTCATTAAATCCATGAAAGCTGCCAGGGCATTGGTCAATCCAAATGACATTACCAAGAACTCATAATGTCCATATCTGGTACGGAAAGCAGTCTTGGGAATATCTTCTGGTTTAATCTTTAATTGATGATATCCGGTTCTCAAGTCAATCTTAGAGAAGTACACAGCATCCTTTAGCTGGTCAAACAAATCGTCTATTCTGGGCAGTGGGTACTTATTCTTTATAGTTAGCTTGTTTAACTCTCGGTAGTCGATGCATAACCTCATACTCCCATCCTTCTTCTTAACAAACAACACGGGTGCCCCCCAAGGCGACACACTGGGTCTTATCATACCCTTCTCCAACAGTTCCTGTAACTGGGTAGCTAACTCTTTCATTTCTACTGGGGCTAACCGGTACGGGGCCTTCGAAACTGGCGCCGTCCCCGGGGCTAATTCAATAGCAAACTCAATTACTCTATCGGGTGGTAATCCGGGAAGATCTTGTGGAAACACATCTTCAAACTCATTGACTACTGGGATGTCCTGCAAACTGGGCACCCCCCTATGGGTGTCTACAACGTAAGCTAAGTAAGCCTCGTTTCCCTTTCGTAACAATCTTTTGGTCTGTGCCATGGTTAGAAATTTATGTATCTGTTTAATCCCCTTAAACACTATCTCCTTCTTCCCTGGGGTATTTAATTTAATCTTTTTCCCCTTACAATCTATCTGTGCGTTATTGCGAGACAACCAATCCATTCCCAAAATGACATCAAACTCTCCTAATTTAAAAGGAATCAAATCCACACAAAAAGACTGTTCCCCTATTTCCAATTTGCAGTTGAGGTAAATCTGATTAACTGGGACTACCTCGTGGTTAGCTATTTCTACTTGTAGGGATTCCTTTAATGGTTGGGCTTTAAGTTTCAATTTATGCGCAAAATCCCTTGATATAAAAGACTTAGTTGCTCCAGAATCAAATAACACATTTGCGCTAACTGAATTCAGAGAAAAGGTACCTGCTATCACATCCGTGTTCCTCACGGCATCCTGCACTGTCATGTTGAAAGTCCTAGCTGTTGGTGGTTTGTTGGAGGCAGCTTTGCTCGCCCCCGATGCTGCGGGTCGGTTCATGGGGCAATCCTTCCTCACATGACCTTGACGTCCACACTGGAAACAAGTGAGGTTTCTACCGGCGCTAGGGTTACTCGTAGCACAATTGGTAGCATAATGTCCCCTTCGCCCACACTTAAAACAGGTTACCGGTCTCTGGTCGCACACACCGAGATGTTTCCTTCCACAAGTTGTACAGGCTGGTAATGGGGGCCGAGATTGGTAGGAGTGGGATACTCCTGATGGGTTGCCGCCCTTGTTTACGCTTGTGCTTTCGGTTCGTTTGAAACCCGTATTCCTTTCAGGTAGGGAGACTGTTCCACGGTTAAACCTATTTCGTGGGTTTCCTCCTGCGAAACCTCCACCCATACTGGCATGTTTCCTTTTCATTCCCCCTTTCTCCCTTTCCCTAAGCATCTGATCACTCCCCGTTTCCACAATTGAGGCCTTTTGCACTAATGTGGCATAGTCTGTAATTTCCAGGACTGCCACGCGGTTCTGAATCCACTGCTTCAATCCCTGTTGAAACCTATTAGCTTTCTTCTCTTCGGTATCTACGAATTCTGGCACAAACCTTGATAGCTCGGTAAATTTTGCCTCATAATCAGCCACTGTTAGGTTTTTCTGCTTTAGTTCCAAAAACTTGAGTTCCATTTGAGTCTTCATGAACCTTGGGAAATACTTCTCTAGAAACAATTGCTTAAACCTTTCCCAAGTTACAATAGCGTCCGTCTCCATGTTCTTCTTGGCCTCCCACCAATAATTGGCCTCTCCTTTCAGAAGGTAAGTGGCAAAAACAGTCTTCTGTGCCTCCTCAATACTCAAAATCTCAAAGGACTTTTCCATCTCCTTTATCCAGGCTCTTGCTTCTACTGGGTCAGCCGATCCTTGGAATTCTGGGGGCTTAAGTGACTTAAAGGCCCTGAAAGAGTTCGCCACGGTGTTGTTGTTTCCTTGGGGTGGTTGGGGATAACGGTCCAAATTTTGCCTAAGTAGATTCATGAACTGACCCATAGGGTCTCCACCCTGGCTCTCTATTTCTTGCTCCTCTTCTTCATCCTCATATTCCGCAGTGAAGAAGGGTTCATCTGCTTCTCCATACTGGGAGTCGTTCTGCTCATTATAATCTTCATCCATCTCTTCCTCATCCTCAGGGTCTTCCCTATTTTGGTTGTGGCTTTCCTGATCCTCAGATTCCTGGGAGTTAGCCCTAGTTCTCATCCTTCGTGGAGGCATCTTACTGAAAATTTGGTAAAATTCACATTAGGCCCGTTCACCGGGTTACAGATACAATCTTCACATAATTGGAAGTAGACTTCCGCAGTTCTATATTTCATCGCAATTTAATCGTAATAGTACAAACATCAATATAATAAACTTGTGATCGCGTTTCAACAGAACGGGATTCAACTGAAAGGAAACAAATATATACATGGTACCAAAGATACAAAGTCTGAGTCAACATCGACAGTTTACAAGTACAACCGTCCTAACATCATCTAGTCAAAAGTGAAATACATGGTCTATCCTTCTAGTCAGAAAAGGGATACTATATACAATGAAACAATCCCACCAAAAATCGGCACTACTATGTCCGTACATGACTAGAAGACTAGACTACCACATCACCATCTCTGAAATCAGCCACTAGTGCGGCCCAATGCCCTCACCCTCGCCATGGCCATGCGGAAGATCTCCTCAGCATCAACCCTGGATACCCTGCCATCACCATCAGTAGGCAAAGCTCGAATCCTCATCCGTGCCCTCAACTCAATACGAGTCATCGCCCTCCTGGCAACCCGAGTGGGCACAGACCTCCCGCCGCCCTGGCGTACCATCCTGGCCTCCCTCTCTGCTGCCAGCTGCATCCGTGACTCTGCTAGTCGAGCCTCGGCCACCATCAAATCTGACTGAACTCTGCTCACAGTCCAGTTATGCACGCACACTGGTATCCCCTCTAACGGAACATGGGGTGGGGTAACCGGGTCGGCCGGTGGTGCATCCTCTGTCTGCTGTGGCTCAGGGGTAAGCTCCTCAAACTCATCAGGAAAAGGGCTCAAAGGAAGTGGTGGAGGGGTAGGGGCCCTCTCAGTAGGAAGTGGAGGCTGGTCCTCAGCATCCCCCTCCATATCCTCAGTATCAGCTAGGGTCGGGTCCTCCTCGGGATCCTCATCATCAGAATCCTCAACAACATCAGTGTCCGCGTCTACCTGGACCTCCTCCTCCAAACTCTCATATGATGGATCTGTAGTCCGGAGCAAGTCCTCATCGTGCTGTCTCTCATAAGCCTCAGGGTCAGAGATGTCGCTCGCCTACACAATAACGAACTATGTTACTATCCTGATATTAAAGTTCCCATAAGGGTTTTAATCGAACTTGGCAAGAGTTCTTATTATCTTAGTGAATTTATTATTGTAACGTCTCATCATCTCTGGGGTTTATAACTCTAGAGCTCTGATACCATTACTGTAACAGCCCCAGATCCGGGGTCGGGGATCCGGTCGTTACGGTCTCAATTCCCATCAATAATACTTGCACTTGCATCAAAATAATAAAACTACATGCTGTGACCCCACAATATCATTACCATACACACACAACTAGTTATAGTCCCAGAGATGAAATTGGAATAAGTATCTAGTAATAAGATCCACAAGTTATAAGTTATTACAACCCAAAAGATTACAGAGTACACTTAATAATTCTTGCCGTTGATTACATTAATCATAATTATAGATAAGTCTGAAACAAAAGTCGTAGCCTAGGCTACTGGTTACTATTACCTCAGCAATGGCTGCCACCACCTCGGAAGGTAACTCTCTGACGACTGTCACTCGCTTGCGCAGGGTGCGCCTGAGCCGGGCCATCTGTCCTAGCTGTTGTTGTGATATAATAAATAAAGCAAGGGTGAGCAATAAAGCCCACCAAAAATAATCTATAACAGATAAAAGAAATAGCAGTTCAAAAGATACCTCCGTAGCCACATGATATGTCATAAGCAGATAAGAAACTAGTATAATATAAATGATGAAGTTACAAGGAAAATCAACATAATAACCCTGTAACTCAAAATTCACTTATGCATATATATATATATATACCTTTAATCAGGTTTTATCAGAGTCATAACTCATAACAGATGGAGTTTCATGAATTTGTTGTCACTTCATTTCCAAACACTTTCGACCTCCTGCCAACACGATGGGTTCTACACCCCAATACATGTTGCAGGAATATCCAAATTGGATGATGAACTAATACAGGAGTTGCTACCGCGCCCGCTGTGCCTAACCTTGCTATGATCAGTAGCAGGTCGCACCGCTCAAATAGTTTTCTACATGTAGATGGAAGAATCACGACAGCCTGACATTGTCTACCGCCTTACAGTGACCTCCCGGCCAACGGTTGGGCCAATAAAAGTTGGATGGGTCGGCGCAACTGGACCACTTACACCACTCCTAGTTCAGATGAAGTCCATGACTCTGAAACGTAAAGATCGTCCTCCTTTCCCCAAGTGTAACACTTGTTGATACGACTCCACTAAGTAGTTATATCTAGGTTGGAAAGGAAGATTCTCTAACATTTCCCAAGCTATTGCTTGTTAATGGATAACGACTGGCTCCATGAAATTACCCCTCGATCGTTGAGGTGGTAACACAACATTTGACTTGCAGCAACTAAATTGCTTCGAGAAAATATCTGTCCCCCGACAGTTTTGAGTTGAGAGTTCAAAAAGAGTAGTTACTTAAATCAGGTTTCCCATATTTTTGATAGTTGAGCGAGCATTTAAATCCTCCTTAAAGACGGATTTAAATGGAAAACATTGTTTTGGGAACCTCTTTCTGATTTAAAATAATTAATAACATTTAATAAAAAGAATAAACCCTCAAATGAATATTCGAAAATAATATTCATCAAGTAAATAACCTTGAATGAATATTTAGAAATAATATCTATTAAATAAATAAGGATTAAATGAATATCTGAGAATAATATTCGTTGACTAAATAATTTTTAAATGAATATCCAAAAATGATATTTATTAAATGAATAAATTAGTTAAAGTCAATAATCCTCAAATGAATATTAATATAAAATATTCATTAAATAAATAATTAATACTCGAATGAATATTCAAAAAAATAATATTCATTAAATAACAAATCCCAAGTGAATATTCAAAAATAATATTCTTTTAAGAATAATTAACTGAAACGAATATTCGAAAAATAATATTCATTTAATATAAATATCTTAAATGAATATTCAAAAATAATATTCCATTAAAATCACTATCTTAAATAGCATTCCTCGAACTGTATGATAATCGGCCGCTGGAAACCCTCCGGGTTCCCACGACTATCTATATATTACGCAATATTGATTCCCGGTCTATATCGAAAGAGTGGAATTCATATGCCCTTTACTAAGGGTCTCAACAACAATCCGGCTTATAGCTAATATATGCATATCGAGTTTACAAGCCAACCTTAAGTTATAAGACATGTATCACAGTTATACCTTGACACAGGCATGCATGATATGGCATATGTATAACAACAATCATATATATATATATTATCACAACAACAGTTCCAAAGTATTGGAAACTTGCCTGGTGGTGTGGTAGGGGTAGTATGCCTCGAGTCAGTCCGGCGATCTATACATAACAAAATACCTTTCATCAATAACTTATACTTAGGAATCAAACAACGACTATTCTCAAACTTAAACACCATACCAATGTAACCACATGCTCATAATCCCTTTCAATCTCTATTAACATCTTATAATTAGGTACCCGTTTGTTATCAATGGACATTACCCCGACTTGCTCTTGATCTGTATTGAAGTTATAATTATTCTAGGGTCAACCTCGTATGATCCGTTTCAAGATTTTTGATTCATTCCTCAAGGTTTTCCAAGTTATACCCAAGTACTTGTTTTAAGGGGTTTCTCGCATTTAACCTAACTTCAAACATTTATATAAAATCGAAAAACGATCTTTTTCACACAAGGTCTCCTCCCACACTTTCCTTTCTGTCTCTAGTATTTAATTATCATGTTTAACCCCTGCAAAGATCAAGTTAAGTAATCCCAAATTCAGTTACGAACTTTTCTTCTCGTTTTCGAACTACCTTTACTAATTTGACCATAACTCCTAAACCGTAAATCGGATCGTTATGATTTTCGCGCCAAAACGATCTATGTTCAAAAACCTACAAGGATAAGTCATATACTTATCAAGACCCGGGGCTTATCTTAACTGTTGTGCTCTGTTTTTAAGGGTCTTAGAAATTTCGTCATTACGACGGCTGTAATTCGAATAATCCCAAATTTCAAACCATCTAAATTGGTCATCAATCACTCCAATCAACATATACATCTGATTCAACCAAGAACTGAGGCCAAGCAATGCCTTTACGTTCTTAATACTCAATATTACTTGTAACAAAGCTCAAACATAGCTACTAATGTCAACTAATGCTATAAACATGCATCAACATCAATAATCATCCATAAACTTCACACTACTACAAGGGTTTCAAGATTTATACCTTCTTTGGAGTTTATATAAGCCTAATAATCCTTGTATGATCCTTGTATGGTCCTAAGATAGCTTGAATCCACAAAAGAAATCAAGAATCAAGAGTTAGTTCTTGAAAAGTACTATTCACCTTCATCTTCTTTCATTGATTTGGTCATGAAATACTAAAAGGATGGCTACAAGATTCATGGCTTACCTTGTACTACTTGCTAGCTTTGTTTTAAGCTCTTGTTTGCAATTTTTGGTGGAGAAAATCTCTACTTCTTTCTTCTTCTTTTCTTGGCCGAAGGCTTCAATGGTGGTGGTGATGCTTGCTCTTGATTTTTCTACTTTTCTTTTCTTTTGTTTTAATCATTTGTATTTTGTAATTAAATGGTCAAAGTGGTGACTCATTAGTCCTTAATGCTTCTCCTTGCGACACTTGGCGCACATGCATTGCTCCTGCTAAAGTAGCTTTATCGGTTCGTTTAATTTCGTAGAATGCTCGCAAGGTTTCTCGAAGGTCCTATCGAGGTATTTTACCGAAATCGTTCTCGATACTTCTAATTCATTTATCAAATCCATATCCATGGAATTAATAATTTAAATCCTTAAATATCCTCAAATAATAATTATTTAGTCCGTTTTTGGTTAAATTTCGGAGAAAACGAAAAATGCTATTTTTCCGATTCTGACAGCTTCTGCATTCTTTTATTTTCATCATAGATCATTAATACAGCTTTGAAGATTCATTATATCGTCCCGTATATAGGGTGGTCTGAAAAACTTTCTAAATGGAAAAGTTACTATTCATCAGGGGCTTTTCTATAATCCTTTGGATCAAAATCCGTTCCAATATTCCTGATCTATTTCCTCTTTACTCTTTGCACTTAGGAAACGTTCTAGTGCTTTCTCGTGTTGGAACTGATGATTACTGTTCTGCGTTTTACTATATGATTGATTACGAGTTCGAAAAGAAAACTTTACCTTAATCGATACGATTCTGATCCACGTCTTCTACTGAATTCCTTGATTCCCTTCGAGCGAAGTGTGGCCTTCGATCTCCCGAAGTTTCCTCTCCTTAAAGCCTCGAAATCCCAAAACCCTAGCTCCTTGCGGCTGCCCTAGGTTTTAATCTCGAATTATGAAAAACCGAAAAAACGTTTTCAGCCTTTAGGAGAACAAGAATATTTATAGGCTCCAGTAGGGATCATGGACAATTAGGTCGGGCCTCCCAATGACATTCTGGGTCAAGCCCAATGTCATTAAATATTAATTCTATCCACTAACGAATTAATATCTGCACTGCCTTTCCTAATACCGTAATTGCTTTATTATTAAATTCGGCTCCTATATTATTTGCTTATTAAATTCCCCATGTTTAAGATATCGTATGTCCATTAATTAAATTAATTTCTGATAATTAATTTAATTAATATCTTTTTATCCTTGATCATCCACTCAACCTTATAATTATGCAAGAACAAATCTGCCTGCAGGACTAAAGCATAATTATCTTTATGAGCTTTCAAGAGGACATCATCAACCCGAATATTATCAGGACATGGTTTCCTTATGTAATTAATATCCCACTCTGCATGCAATGTCATTGCTCAATACATAATATTGTAATTAACAATTAATTACATCACATATGAATCAAAGCATGTGCATTGCATACAAGTGTCAATCACTACACTTGGATTGAGAACCTAAGCATTAATAATATCATAGAATCTTAGTTCTTCTTTATTGTCAGAATAGAAGAACAATTCTAATATTTCGATCCTGTTCAATATACACAAAGTATACAAGTATTATTTAATAGTCAAGATAAACTATTCCAAATAATACTTCAGTTATTCCAGTGGTTTGTCTAATTCCACTTAAACTGTGAACCCTTTATATTATATATAGACACTGATAATTTAATCTTCTGTTATCCCATTTGATACTAAATTATCCACAATATATAATAAACAGACAATGTAAAAATATGCAATCAAGATTCTCAATAAAATGGACAATGTTTATATACTACTAATGAATAGTTTAGTATAAAACCCAACAATCTCCCACTTATACTCAAGCTATTCTTTGAGTATATCAGTGTTTATTAATATAATCCGCTACCAGTTTAAATAACTATTCCGTGACCAGACATCTGACTCCTATCGCCTCCACGTGTTCTTCAAAAACCTTAGCTGGTAAACTCTTCGTGAAAGGATCAGCACGGTTGTCCTTTGATGCTATATCAGTCACAATAATATCTCCTCGCTTAACGAACTGTCGTATGAGGTGATACTTACGCTCAATGTGTTTTGCTGCCTTATGTTCTCGTGGTTCCTTTGTATTTGCAACAGCACCAGTATTATCACAATAAATTGTGATTTGCCGTGGCAAATTAGGAACTACATTCAAATCCAGCAGGAAATTCCGGAACCATATAGCCTCCTTGGCTGCCTCAGAGGCTGCCACATATTCAGCTTCCATGGTTGAGTCTGCGATGCATTTCTGCTTCACACTCCTCCATATTACAGCTCCACCTCCTAAAGTAAAAACACACCCCGAGGTTGACTTCCTCTTATCCCTATCTGTCTGGAAATCTGAATCGGTATATCCTACAGGAAACATGTCTGAAGCCTTGTAAATTAACATATACTTCTTAGTCCTTCGCAGGTACTTAAGTATCGTTTTTACTGCACTCCAATGCTCCTGACCTGGATTGGACTGATATCTACTGACCATGCCTACGGCAAAGCAAATATCAGGTCTCGTGCATAACATGACATACATTAAGCTTCCACATGCTGAAGCATAAGGAACTGCTTTCATGTTCTCTATCTCCTTAGGTGTTTTAGGACACTGCTCCTTTGATAGAGAGACTCCATTTCTAAAAGGTAAATTACCCTTCTTAGAGTCCTGCATGTTAAAACGAGCCAATACCTCATCAATGTACGGTTCTTGAGATAAAGCCAACGTTCTTTTCTTGCGATCTCTTATAACTTTGATCCCAAGAATGTATGCGGCTTCACCTAAGTCTTTCATTTCAAATTGTTTGAACAACCATGCCTTAATAGATGACAACATCTCTACATTGTTTCCAATGAGCAAAATGTCATCTACATATAGTACTAGAAAAACCACTGCATTTCCTTCACTTTTCCTATACACACATGCTTCGCTTGGAGTCTGATCATAACCATTTGTCTGGACGGCCTGATCAAAACGAATGTTCCACTCCCTGGAAGCTTGTTTCAGTCCATAAATGGACTTCTTAAGCTTACACACTAGATGCTCTTGGCCCTCTTTGATGAATCCCTCTGGTTGCTGCATATGGATGTTTTCATCAAGACTTCCATTTAGGAAAGCTGTCTTGACATCCATTTGCCAAATCTCATAATCGAGATGAGCTGCTATAGATAAAAGAATCCGGATTGACTTAAGCATGACTACCGGAGAAAAGGTTTCCTCATAATCAATTCCTTGTTTCTGAGTATACCCTTTCGCAACAAGTCTTGCTTTCCAGGCTTTCACCTTTTTGTCAGATCCTCTTTTTCTTTTGTAGATCCACTTGCATCCAATGGGTTTTACACCATTGGGTGGTTCCACGAGATCCCAGACTTGATTGGAATACATAGATTCCATCTCAGATTGCATAGCCTTTTGCCAAAGATCTGCATCCTTATCTTGCATTGCTTCTTCGTATGTCCTGGGATCCTCATCATGTTCACCAGAGACTAAGTCCGAAGACTCTCCCAAAAACATGAACCTCTCAGGTTGTTTAACAACCCTCCCACTACGACGAAGCATTGGAGTGGTATTAGTGATAGGTTGTTCATTTACTTGTGGTTGTTCTACTTGTATCGGTGGCATATTAGAATTATCTTGTCCTCCCACTAGTTCTTCTAAAACAACAGTACTCATGGGTTTGTGATTCATTATATAGTCTTCCTCTAAGAATCTAGCATTGGTGCTTACAATGATATCCCGATCCTTAGGACTATAAAACAAATACCCTTTTGTTCCCTTGGGATAACCCACAAACAGCCTTACTTCTGTACGAGAATCTAACTTAGTCACGTTCTTGTTCAGCACATGTGCTGGACAACCCCAAATCCGAATGTGTTTCAAACTAGGTTTGGTACTAGTCCACAATTCTTTTGGAGTTTTTGGAACTGACTTAGAAGGTACCAAGTTTAGAAGATAAGCCGCTGTTTCTAGAGCATGTCCCCAAAACGACTTGGGTAAATTCGAATAACTCATCATCGATCTAACACTCTCTAAAAGAGTCCGGTTCCTTCTTTCTGCTACACCATTCTGCTGAGGTGTGCCAGGTGCAGTCAACTGGGATGAAATCCCATGTTCTGATAAATATTCTCTAAATTCTCCAAGCAGGTATTCGCCCCCACGATCTGATCGTAGTGACTTGATACATTTTCCTGAATGTCGCTTCTCCGCACTTGCTTTGTACTCTTTGAATTTTTCAAAGCACTCAGACTTGCGGTGCAACAGATAAATGTATCCATATCTCGAATAATCATCAATGAAAGTGACAAAATATTCATACCCACCTCTCGCTTGGATATTCATAGGTCCACATAAATCAGTATGAACCAATTCTAACACATCTTTGGCTCTATTTCCTTTTGCCTTAAAAGGTCTACTGGTCATTTTTCCTTCCAAGCAAGATTCACAGACTGGAAATGGCTCCACTGCCAACGAGCCTAAAGGCCCATCTACTACCAATCTTTGAATCCTCCTCAAGTTAATATGACCTAATCTCAAGTGCCAAAGATATGTTTGGTTCAATCCAGAAGGTTCCTTTCTTTTACTAGAGGTAGAAAATGTATTATTAATTTCACTTGGTTGCAGCATTGGTTCTATAGGATCAATAATATATAAATTGTCTTTCAATGTACCAGAACATATAACTCGTTTATTCATCATAATGGAAACATTACGATCCAAACAAACATTATAACCATCCATAGCAAGTTTAGAAACCGAAATTAAATTCCTTCTAAATGAAGGTACATAAAGACAATTATTCAAAACCAAAATCCTATCATAACCAAAAGATAAAGAAATAACTCCAACTGCAACCACTGCTACTTTCGTAGCATCTCCCATGAACACATATATCTCGCCATCTCTAAGCAGCCTGGTTTTCTGGAACCCCTGCATGGAATTACAAACATGATCAGTGGCTCCTGTGTCTACACACCAAGTGCTCGTAGACATAGCCGCTATATATGTTTCCGTAACAAGAGAAAGAGACATACCAGTATTGTTCTTCTTAGAAAGAGGACAATCCTTTTTCCAGTGACCCGACTGCTTGCACTTGAAGCACTTGCCCTTAGGCTTCTTCACTGAATTCTGAACTCCCAATGGTTTCACAACTTTCTGTGTCTGAACCTTCTTCTTCTTCTTTCCTTTCGGCTTTGAAGAAGAAACTTTCTCAGCCACATTTACCTGAACATGCTGCTGAAATAATGATTCCGCTGCCTGAAGCTCTGTCAGAAGTTCCGCAAGACTATACAACTTCTTGTTCATGTTGTAATTCAAGCGAAACGGCTCAAAGCTTTTGGGCAAACTCATAAGTATGATATCGACCTGCGTTTCCGCATCAATATCAGCACCAAGGACCTCTAGTTCATTTATATGAGACATCATCAGAAGAACATGGTCCCTTACAGGTGTTTTTTCAGCCATCTGAGTGTTCATTAGAGACTTCATTGCTACTTGCCTAGCAGCCCTATTCTGATCTCCGAAAAGCTCCTTGAGATTAAAGAGCATATCTGCAGCAGTGGTCATGGCCTGATGCTGATGTTGCAAAACACCCGACATTGCTGCCAGAATGTAACATCGCGACATCTCATCTGCCTTAGTCCACTTCTTAAAATACTCTTTTTCCTCATCCGGAGCATCGGCAGCAGGCTGGTCCGGTTGGGGTTCAACAGTACAAAATTTGAACTCTTCAGCAGTCAACACTATGTCCAAATTGCGTTTCCATTCAATATAGTTAGGTCCGGTAAGTTTGTTATCCTTAAGTATGGTGAAAAGTGGATTAAAGCCCATTCTATCCTGAGAATCATGCATATAACACTTAATCAGAAAATTGCATATATCTTAAAACCTATTGGTTTCCTCTAACAATTAATTAAAATTAATGCACTAATATTTAAATTCCATAAATATCTGGTACGCCATGATGGATGACATATATACCATTTAAATTTAAATATTACTTCGGTCCTACTACTAAATAATACGCCACGTTAGGGTGGACTATATATTATCTTTCATAGCTAAGTGTATACCATTATTTAGATCTTAAGTTGCCTTTAGTCAGACCCATCCGTTCGATGTATCAATGGATAAATCCCAGGTGTTTTCGGTGAAGTCACAGACGGACTCGCTTAAGAACACAACTCCGTAGACAGAAATATCCATTATCAACATCAATCAAGGAATGTCCAACTTTTTTCTCGAATTCTATGAAACTTGGTTTGTCACGATGGGGTGAGCTTACCTTTCAATATTCGTGATTAACTTAAGAAGATTGTCCTAGTAATATCCTTAACACTACCCAGACGTCATAAATCATACGCCACGATGGGTGACATATATCCAATTCATAATCGTCCTAGTGTTAAATTACATACAACCAATAATGGATGACCATGGGATCTAATATCAAATTAATTCCCTCTCCCACTTAGTATTTTACTTTGAGGATTTTTTTATATCTACATGCATCGTCCTATGTTAATTCTTCGAGGTCCACATGTTATCATAATAACAAGACAAAGAACACATAACATAGTAGAACATGGCATGACGATCAACATAATTAAAGCATAACATATAACCCTATGTCCATGTCGTTCTAGCATACTAAGGTTAGTATTGCATGGCATGATAATCACGTAAGGCATATAAAATTGCAATAATTAAAATAAATAGCAGAAATTATGTAAAACATAATAAAACACATCCACTATTATGGCCCCAGAAAATTAGCTTCGAATTCCTTCGTTGAAAATTTCCCGAAATCTTCAGGAGCCCGTTTGGAGGCCTAAACAGCGTCAGAATGGGTCGAAAAATCGGGGAATGGTTCTTTAGATACATTCCAGCCTGTTCGTCTCGTTCTGCCGTTTCCGAAAAGTGCTTATTCGCCCAAATCGGACATCGTATGCAAAATCTGCAGCCAAAACAGCGAAGCTCCCACGAAAACAGTATGGCGCAGCGGAAGAACTCTGTTTCTCGTATCTCCGATGTTTAAACGATTACATACAACATAATACAGCAAAACAAACCTATTCTATTACATACATCTGATCATAATCTTAACTATCACGATAAACCCTCGTGATTTACAACAATCAAACATCCACGATAAACCACGTGGGATCCAATCACATAATCAAATAAAACATGACCATAATAGTGGATTACAACCTGCATCACAAAATCAATACAAGCAACCACCATATACATGCATATATAATTACGACATGGACATCATATCATAAAACGCAGAACTGCATAACCAGGCTCTGATACCAATTGTTGGAACTGATGATTACTGTTCTGCGTTTTACTATATGATTGATTACGAGTTCGAAAAGAAAACTTTACCTTAATCGATACGATTCTGATCCACGTCTTCTACTGAATTCCTTGATTCCCTTCGAGCGAAGTGTGGCCTTCGATCTCCCGAAGTTTCCTCTCCTTAAAGCCTCGAAATCCCAAAACCCTAGCTCCTTGCGGCTGCCCTAGGTTTTAATCTCGAATTATGAAAAACCGAAAAAACGTTTTCAGCCTTTAGGAGAACAAGAATATTTATAGGCTCCAGTAGGGATCATGGACAATTAGGTCGGGCCTCCCAATGACATTCTGGGTCAAGCCCAATGTCATTAAATATTAATTCTATCCACTAACGAATTAATATCTGCACTGCCTTTCCTAATACCGTAATTGCTTTATTATTAAATTCGGCTCCTATATTATTTGCTTATTAAATTCCCCATGTTTAAGATATCGTATGTCCATTAATTAAATTAATTTCTGATAATTAATTTAATTAATATCTTTTTATCCTTGATCATCCACTCAACCTTATAATTATGCAAGAACAAATCTGCCTGCAGGACTAAAGCATAATTATCTTTATGAGCTTTCAAGAGGACATCATCAACCCGAATATTATCAGGACATGGTTTCCTTATGTAATTAATATCCCACTCTGCATGCAATGTCATTGCTCAATACATAATATTGTAATTAACAATTAATTACATCACATATGAATCAAAGCATGTGCATTGCATACAAGTGTCAATCACTACACTTGGATTGAGAACCTAAGCATTAATAATATCATAGAATCTTAGTTCTTCTTTATTGTCAGAATAGAAGAACAATTCTAATATTTCGATCCTGTTCAATATACACAAAGTATACAAGTATTATTTAATAGTCAAGATAAACTATTCCAAATAATACTTCAGTTATTCCAGTGGTTTGTCTAATTCCACTTAAACTGTGAACCCTTTATATTATATATAGACACTGATAATTTAATCTTCTGTTATCCCATTTGATACTAAATTATCCACAATATATAATAAACAGACAATGTAAAAATATGCAATCAAGATTCTCAATAAAATGGACAATGTTTATATACTACTAATGAATAGTTTAGTATAAAACCCAACATCTCGGGCATACGCTATCTTGTTTACGGAGTTGTCGGATGTATTCCAGATATTGATTTGGATGACATAAAGATACTTTCCTTCCCTGGAGTATTGTATTCTCATCTTCCAGATTGATTGTTCTTATTTATATGTTCAGTCCATTCTTGTTATTCTCAAAATGTTTGAAAACTGAAATCCATATTCATTTCATACTTAATTCTCCAAGAAACCATTACCACCATCCACATATATATATACATCATCATACAATAAAAGTTTTAATTCTACCCAAAATCTGGGGTCTTACACTTATCCAGGAGAAAGCAGAGGAATAATTTTATCCAAGTCTCTGTATCAGTTGGGTTTTTGTAGTTGGTATTCTAGTCAACTTTATGTAAACTTTATTAATTTTAAATACAGAGACTTAGATAAAATTATTCCTCTGCTAGGCCATGGTTTGTCTGGGGGACCAATAATTGAAAGTTTTGGAGTGTACATTATTAGTTTTTGAAATACATTGCTTGAACTCTTCTGTTCTAAACCTCTCATGGTCCTGGAAGACAACTTCACTGCTCCAACTGCCTAGGGTTATCCATACATGATATTATCCATTTTTGTTAATATTGTATCACATTTAAGATCAGTTTATTTGATTCTCTGGAAGTGAATGTGTTGATGTGATCACATTGCGAGACTATGGTTGGGATCAACCGATCAAATCATCTTTCGAAGTGCATGTGTGTTAGTTTATCCATTCCAGGATTAGCTGCACAACTGAACATTACATGTGTGTTAGTTTATCCATTCCAGGATTAGCTGCACAACTGAACATTACTGGTTAAAGCAATAAATGAAAATTTATGTCCATGTCGTTCTATTTATGTTAACCATGCAATTAAAATCACACACATAATTAACAACACACATAATAATTATTTAATGCAATAATTAAAATTAAATAGCAGAAAAATTAAAATAAAAAATAAATCCATTATTATGGCCAAAAAAAAAAATTCACCCAAAAATCCTGCGAAAACTTCAACTCGCTGTTTGAGGGTCTAAACGAGCTCAGACGCACATGAAACTTTGACAACGTCACTTTTCAATCGTGTAGAACATCGAAATCCCTTTCCGAAAAGGTATTACTCATCGAAATCCGACACCGTATGCAAAAGTTACAACAGTTCGAAGTTGCATAGGCGAAATCTGCAGCATCAGCGGAAGAACTTTGTTTTCTTGCAACTCCGTCGATCAAATAGTTACATACAACATAACATACCTATTCTATTACATCAGATCATAATCTAACATGAATACAAATCATGATTACAAGATTACAAAATCATAATAGAAAACAAAACTAGCACGATCAACCCTCGTGATTTACAACCATGATAAACCACGTGGAAACCAAAACAAAAAATAACCACGATTAAACCACGTGGGATCCAAACACATAATTAAAATAAAACGAGGCCATAATAGTGGATACTAAACAATGCAGAGACTTGGATAAAATTAATCATATTTACTTGTGTTTTTATATGATTTGGATCTGCGGAATATAACAATGCAGAATTGGAGAAAATAGAATGCAGAAAACTAAAATAAGAATACTAGATAAAAGGATTAATGCTGGAAAATAGTACTGACAAGAATGATTTCAATTATTTATGAGTAAAATGCAACCTGTACTAATAACTGTTGCATGTACGTAGGGCTTACCCATCAAAGGAGAGTGTTTGATTCCTAAATACACTTTGTGAAATTTAGAATGAGGAACATATATGGGATTCAAATTACAATGATCAAAAGCAAACAAGGTTCCTTGAACACAAATGGCAATTAACTTCAAGTCATTCTTATTATATATGCCATGTAAACAATACTAGATAGGCCAAAGAGCACTGAACTGCAGATATTATAATTTTTGAAGGTCAAACGAGGGCAGTACGTTGACATCACTGCAGATATTATAATAATTAAAGGTCAAACTAGGGCAGTACGTTGACATCATACAAGGGTCAATAAATTTTACAAATATAATCAATCAAAAATATACCAGCCAATGGCAGCAAAGTTTTTAGTCCAGCGAATTTATTTTCTATTAAAAGCTAAAGCAGATGAGTTCTGCAAATTTACAACCCCCCCTAACCTCCCATCGAAACAGACCCTTGCGGTTATAATGATTCCGTTTTTTTAATGGGAAATATAAGAATCCAAATGGTTAAAATGCCAGCAAAGCAGCCAATCTTGCATTAAAATCCAAAGAATTCCGAACAGTAAATATTAATGTATTATTATATAGAACTCTAGCAATAATATAAGGCAAAATGACATATCTGAAAGCAGAAATATAACCTGATAATACATATCCTCCAAATTTAGTACCTTATCATATTAATCAAACATTAAATAGTATTTAGCAGCAAGTAATACCTTAATATATTAAACAAAAAACTCCTGAATCGGATTTCGCATCTCTCTGGAAGTGGCGGAGCGGCACCAGACCTTGTTGGAGTGTTTGGGCAATCTGCAGGCGTTCCTCTTCCGGAACAAAACCATCGTCTATACAAGCATCACCTTCCCAGCCCTCCACTGCCCGCAGATTTACAAGATACGTAGCATCATCAACATTTTCAACCTCAACAAATCGAGCAACAGCAATCCGGGGCTTGAAAACAGCATCAAATTTTTCAGTTATATGATGTGGTCTCCCATTCATTTCCACTTGGTGATACCGATTATTAAGAACAAGAATCTGAATATTTTGACTCTTGAGTAACTCGTAGTTCCCCTCATGGGCGATATCAAGCACCAGGTGACTTAAAGCTATGCGCGCTTCTTCGATCTGCTCCAACTCCACTTGAACCAATCCAATAGCAGCATCAATGGCTTCCCTCCTAGCAAATAGCAGCCTCAATTTAACAAGATGAAAACGAAGAGTCTCAGCCATGTTTAGTGAATTGACAAATAGGAATTGATCTCTCTCTGCTCTAGAAATTGGGGCTTCGAAATTGGGGCTTCCAGAACAGAGAATTAAAAAGGGTTTTCTTAAAATAAAGAATAGGGGAAGAAAGGCGGCTGTTGAGAATGCTCGTAAGGAACGTATAGTGCTGTATTTAGGTTGTCAAAAAATTTAGAAAAATGTAATTTTCATTTGTATCCAGATCCATAATTTCGGATATGAATATTAGTTTTTGGTATAGGCATATTTGTATCCGATAATTTCTGAATCCGATAATTAAACATATGTAAATAATATATATTTATATATAATTGTTAATAGTTTATATATGTGTGTATATTGTATTAATTAATTAATAAATATCTTCAAGATTAAAAAAATTATTCTATACATATATAAATACACATAATTTAAATTAAATTATTTAAATTTCATATTATAAAGGCAATTAAATTATACATAGAATATTAATTAAAATAATATTTGTACACAAAATATGTCTAACTATATTCAATATTTAATTTAATTTTAAAAAAAAGTCTATTTTTTTATAAATTTTTTAAAATGAAAATTTTATATCTAAAAATAGAAAATTCTGTTTAAAAATGGATTCGGAAATTATCCAGATCCGGATAATATCAGTCGAATTTGGATTCAGATAATTTATTATAAAAGAATCGAATTCAAATACACATTCGGATTTCAGATTCGAATTCGGATACGAATACACACATATTCGTATTCGAGATATCTGTTTGACAACCCTAATTGTAATTTACTTTTATCGTTATTTTTATATAAAATATTATTGTATAATACGTAACACTTATTAGATTATAACACGTGCTATACGTGGGAAATTTATTATTTTTTTATTTTATTTCAATAAATTTATTTATTTATTTAAAAATATATTGTAAAAGATAATAAAATGTAATATAATAATATATGGTTAACGAGATTCGAACCTTAAATCTCTGCTTATAAAATAATAATTTTAAATTTTAATAAGAATATGTGTTTGACAAAATTCAAGCCTTCAACTCTGTTTTAAAAGTAATAATTTAAATATTTAATAGTTACATGTTGATCGGATTCGAACCTTGAATCTTAGATTTTATAATATAAAATATTCTTTATACTAATTGTTATCGTTTTATTTATTTTATGATATAACAATGTTTGAACCAAAACAAACCAAACAAATATACTCAATATTTGATTATAATAGTATAGTACATATATAAATAGAGTAAGGTCACCCACTTAAAAAATACGTCATCTGTTTCAAATTACTTGTCCACTATTGACTGTTGACTAATCAAGTTGACCAAATTGGTAAAATCGAAAATTTGAGCTTTAATTAGGTAAATTTGTTGAGGCGAGTTGTAACACCCTAGTCTTACATTAAATCGATTGGGATATTTAGTTTTGTTTATAATGCAAAGTATTGCTACGAAGTGCACCAACAAATCATAATTTTTTGGGGGTCTCTGGTGGGCTTGTGGACTACCCAAGTTGTTGTATTTGGGTACTTTGATTTATTTCAGATTCGGAATCGGGACTTGACCTGGTTTTTGAAAAACACTCGGGATTTGACTCGTTTGTCACATATGGTATCAGAGTCGACCCTTAAAAGCTTGATTCTTCACGTTGCCGGAGGTGGGGATACGAAGGATGGTGGTACTATTCCACAATTGATAGAGATCCGGAGGCGGGGACACGAACCCAGACAATATTATCCCACAATGGTTAGCGAGACACGATCTGGGCCTAAGGCAAAGTAACTACTAAGTGCAATAACAAATCACGATATTTTGGGGACATGTGATGGGCTTGTAAACTACCCAAGTTATTACATTTGGGACAGTATACTTTGACTAATTCGGATTCGAAATCGGAACTTGACCTACTTTTTTGAAAAAGACTCGGGATTTGAAATGGGTTGTCATAAGTGTAAGATGTAATATTTATATTATTCATTTAATTTAATATTTTATTTTATAGCATTTTATCATTAAATTCATTTAATTTAATCTTGTATTTAGACAAAAAAACGTGTGAATGGTTGTGTTTTAACATATTTTTCGAATCTAGAGGATTGTGATTTGTAATTTATGAAACTATGTATACATAATTATATTTGAAATAAAAATTGAGGGATGCAAACTATAATTTACTTTTTTTTGTTTTCTATTTTATACACTCATGGAAACTCAGGGAAACTAATTAGTAATTGAACGGATATATGGATAACACGACAACTTTATCTCAAGTACATTGAAGGGTTGATTTTATTAAGCGTTAACTATACATGTCGGGTAGCTTATTTTTCAGAAATAAGTGTTTTTTTCTGGAAAGAAGCTAGGATTTCTAGCTTTTTTCTGAAAAAACACTTCTTTCTGGGAAAAAGCTAGAATTTCTAGCTCTTTTAAATACTTATATCTAAAAATATTTATCAAAATGTGAAATTTTTACCTGAAAAAAACCCAAAAAAGCCCAAAAGTGCTTAAAAGAAGTTAAAACAAACATACCCGTTATAACATGTAAATCATTGGTTGCGATTTGGTTTCTAAAAATATTCAAACTGAACCGAATAAATTATTATATGTTTAAATAATTATTTAGATATATTATATATAAATTTAAAATGATTTTAACATAAATCATATTTTACAGTAATTTAATGTGGGATAGTTATATACTTCATACTTTGTAAATTTGTATTGGTCAGCCCAACATATTGCTTAAGTGCGTAAAGACTAAAGACAACATACAGTTAGGCACAAATACAAAACAGACACTAACACTTGGGCATCAGGGCACTTCGGGGTCAGGTAGTGCTATCCTCGCCCCCAATTCCTGATTTTAAACTCGATCCATATCCCCGATCCGATCCCTGATGGGACTATTTTTCATTCCTATCCCCGGCGCAAACAGGTAACGAGATCCCCGCGAGGAATCGAGGAATTTTATTTTAAACAAAAAATAATTTTAAACATTAATAGAGAGGTTTGTAATAATTTTTTCTTATGATATAGAGCGAAATTAGCAACTACGGCTATATTAGATGTTAAGTTACATCGTCTTTTCATCACCATTAGTCTAATAATAAGTACATATTCAACTTCACATGCATATATGTTAACTCTTAAAATTTTATTTTGAGATCTAAAAATTATTTGTTTTCAGTAGCTCATATGCACTAAATTAAGATAAAAAAATATCACTTAAAGAAACAATTTTAAATAACATGAAAATGAAGTTATTTAACTATCAGAAAGACAAACATGTAAGAATAAAACATCATTTTGTTTCCAATATAAAGTATTGGAAATTCATATATATTAATATATGATTATTAATATATAATAATTATGTATTATAGTGTGCTAAAATCGGGTCGGAGATTGAGAATCGGGCCGGGTGCAGAAAATCGGGGCGGGGATCGGGGATCGGGGCATGGATACATAGAATCCCGACCCCAGCCCGCTCCCCGATTTTTTTGAAAATTATCCCTTTTTTCGGCATGTACCCAAAAAAATCCCCGAATTCCGGTCTCATTCGGTGTGGGGATCGGGTCGGGATTGGGCGGGCCAGAGTGAATGCCCATCCCTATTAGTAACCCAACGAGACATAGCAATAATACATACTACAGAGTAAAGAGATAGAGGCGGGTTATAACTCAAATCTATGAATCATATAGATCCTTTAACACCTCTTGAGCAAGGTCCATCTAGAGTTACAGGTGATTCGTAATGTAATAAAGAGAATGTCAACTGCAGAGATGGTCTGGACCTGGCTTATATCGAAAATAAGCTCATCTTTGAGTCTTTTGAAATATAAATTTATATAGGTTCAATTTCCTTTTGTGCATTATACAGTTGATCTATTGGTTGAAAAACTAATTATCATAATTAAACTCAACTAGTAACTTTTATGACTTGTGAGTTTTAGTGTTATGCACTACTTTGGTACTAAAATTAGAGGATCGGGGAAACATAGAGGTTTGACCAAATGAATCATCTATTATTGGTGTTTGATAGTTAGTGAATTGAAATAGCGGTTTGGGCCCAATCCTCTAATTTAAAAAAAAACAATTACTTGGAGGAGCTTTTTTTATTAGAGAATTGAGATGTGTCTAGTTAAACTACAAACCATTAATTCAAACAGCTAAAAGCCAAACAATTTTATTTAAAACAGTTAATTCAAATCCGCTAGTCAAAACAACTAATTCATTCCGCTAGTCAAAAATAGTTAATTCAATCCGCTTCAGCTGACCGCTAACAGCTAATTTGCATCTTGTACTATATAAACTGTTTTATTACAAATTACAAAATTAAAGTATAAAAGTAATAAAGTTGGTGAAATAAAAGGGAATAAATTTGTTTTAAGTATAAGGACGATGTTAAAATATACAAAAACTCTAAAAATTTAGTGTAATTTTTGGTGTGACATATAAGTTATAAAGTTGGGTTGGAGAGAATTTTACAACTAAAATGATGTACAGTGAAAGTATAAATTCAAAGTTGGGTCGGAGATGGTCTAATCACTCTAGATCCATGCGGTCGTTTTGGCCTAATCACTCGGTGTTGAGACTAATAATACTCCCTCCGTCCCTAAAAACGTTTCCTGTTTTCCTTTTTGGGTCATTCAAAATACTTTTCCTGTTTCTATTTTAAGCCATAAAAAATAATATTCAATACCCACTACTCCACCCACTACTCCTTAAAAATAATATTCAATACCCACTACTCCACCCACTACTCCTTAAAAACAATATTCAATACCCACAACTCCACCCACTACTCCAAAAAAATAATATTCAATACTCACTACTCCAAAAAAACAATATTCAATACCCACTACTCCATAAAAACAATATTCAATACCCACTACTCCATAAAAAAGTAATATTCATTACCCACTATCTTAAAACCCGTGTTTTTCAGCAAACGGGAAACGTTTTATGGCACGGAGGGAGTATCTATTACTAAGACTCCTTTTAAAGGCACCCCAAAACAAACCCTAAACAGTGCCTCTCTCTCTTCTCTCTCTTATCCCGCCGCCCTTTTTCTTCTTTTTCCACCATTCCAGCCGGGGCTTCCACCGGTTTTTTCCGGTGGAAAGCCCCAATCCCCTAATTTTCCTTTCTTTTTCTTTATAATCTAGCTTTTATTGCTTGTTTTTATTTTTTTCAGTTCATCTTTTAGATCTAAAACCTCGATCCATTCCAGATTTTTGGTCTTCTTCTAGCCTAGGGATCCGATTTCTTGATTTTGTTGCCTCGAAACTTCCAGATTTTTCGTTCCGATTTCTCTAGTCGATGTGGTTTTTGTTCCCCGGATCTTAGACTTGCTTTGTTTTTCATTTTAGTAGTTTAATTTTGTAATTTCCGATTTAGCTCTTTCTGAGTTAAGTTCTTAGATCTCAAATTTGCGGAGCTCCGAATTTTCTTTCTCCTTAGGGATTTTCGTACTCGAGAGGGGTCCGATTTATATTCTTTTTTATGGGTTTGTTCCCCATATTTAAGGCTTGATTGTTCTTAGTCGTTTTTAATTTTGTAATGTTTTAGATTGTAGTTTAATTTGTATTTTCAGTTTGCTTTGTAATTTCAGTTTTTTTGGTAGTCTCTCATTTGGTGTGAGAGATTTGTTTTTTCTCTCCTTTGGTAGTGAGAGTGTGGTGTTTGACTTAGGGTTAAAAGATTTTAGGGGATTTGCAGTTATGGTCGTCTCTCAAACCGTTTATGGCGAAGTGGGTTTTTGTACAGTTATCAACATCAACAAATCGTTTGATTCCACAAAAACTGGATTAATCAGCGATAGTATGTATTCTGGGTTTGTTCGCGATTGTATTTGTAGATGCCGTATGGCTTTTTCCTACTGAATTAAATTTCATTGCTAAAAAAATATAGTGGGTGTTTGGGTAATGTTTTTTAGGGCTTCTGGGCTTTTAAGCCCAGAAGCACTTCTTAGTAGTGTTTGTGTAAATAAGTCAGAAGAACTTATTTGGTTGTTTTCAACTTCTTTTGGAAAGAAGTTGGAAGTTAGAAATGCTAGCTTTTTCTGAAGAAGCACTCTTGCACTTATTTGACTTATTCCGTTTTATTCATTTTCAATACAAATAAATCCTATATAAATTAATATAGTTGGGACTATGAGATTTTATTAGTTTTAGTTGATTTTTACAAAAAAAAAATCTGATTTAGTTGAATTTTACAAAATATATATAAAAAAAAGTTGACTTATAAGTTCTGATTTGTTAGGTATGAATACACACTAGAGGGGGGTGAATAGGGTGTTGGAAAGCTTTTTGCAATTATTCAAGAATGAATAAAGGTTTATATGAAATCTACAATACTCCAAGTATGATTGTAGCAAATATATTGATATGTGATTAAATAATAATGAATAATAAAAGCACAACACACAATATACTTTAAATCAATTGATATATTGATTTGAAGGTTTTTGCTACAATCCTGAAAAATAAATATGTTCTTCAGCTTCTTTCTTGAGAGAGTTACAGAGATATTTTGCCTTAGGATATTTCTATCAATTACAATGCAAAAGATAATTGGCAGTTAGTGTTGACGTGTGACCTTATAGACTGGTCACAGTACAAGATACAAAGATTGCCTAAAACAGCAAAACAGAGTTATGCAGTGGATTTGTTTCTTTCCTATTTTAGCTCTGAAACTTGCATGGACCTCTGGCATCTTTTTCAGTTTTCACAGTCAACTTTATCATCAATCACAGCCCTTGATCTCTGATTTGCTCTCCAAGTTTCTCTTGTAGGCTTGCCACCTGTTAGTAAACAAAATTACATTCCACAAATTATTACAGGTGCTGCAGAATTTGTTTCCCTTTATTATGTTTTGTACTTAGCCAAATTAGATAGAAGTTCAATATCGAGAACTGTTTGAATTGGGCTTTGCTTGATTTCTCGATATGAACAATTCGACTTCTCTATCTGGAACTCTGACTTCTCGATATGGAGTTGTAGACTTCTCTATATGAGAGTTGGCTTGACTTCTCGATACAGAGTTGTATACTTCTCTATAGGCATGTCAATGGATCGGGTTCGGATCGGATCAGGGGAAATCCATATCCGGATCCATTTAGTTTTTCCGGATTCGGATTCGGATCGGATCGACCCCGGATTTTTAAAAGCCCGATCCATATCCGGATCCGTTAGGATCAGGGCTTACCGGATCGGAGCTCCGGATCCGGTTAGATTTAATTTAATTTTTTTATACCAAATAATAGATTTTCAAAATTAAAATACAACACAATAATAAATTAATTTACAAATCACAAATCATTCAAATAACTCATCGACAGGCATCCATGGGACCAATATATATGTACAATTATATATGTACGATCATGAACCAACTCTAATACATAAAATTCATTAAAGCTTTTTTTTTACAAATACCAAAGCAAGATAAATTTAACTACTATGTATGGATTAAAGGATATGAAAAGTTTAGATCAGTGGCGAATGTAAAAGAGAACATTGCTTGGTATATATTATATGTATTATATATAGTATTATATATATATATATATATATATATATATATATATTGTATAATTTATAAATAAACGGATCGGATTATTAACGGATCGGATCAGGCCAAATCCATATCAGGAACTTATCGGATCGGGTCATTATCGGATCGGGTTATTATCGGATCGGATTTTTTTTAGAGTGATCCATATCCGGTCCATTAGCCCTCGGATTAGATCGGGTCGGACCGAATTTCTTATCCATTGACAGACCTACTTCTCTATATGATAGACTTTTCTATATGAGAATTGGCTGGACTTCTCGATATGGAAATGAGCATTGCATTCCTGACATCTAGATATGACCAGCTTGGAGTCTTCGATATGGAGATCCACTTCTCGACTTGACTTTTCGATCCAGTGTTAAGACTATTCGATATGAGACTTATCAATTTAGAATTACCACTTCTCTAACTGTGGACTTCTCGATATGAAAACTCAAGTTCTTGATATGAGTCAAATAGATTTCTCTACATGAGTTAGCTGGAGTTCTCGATATCATTTGACTTGTCCAATTTCAACTTGAAATAACACTGAGCTTTATTCTGAATTCTTCTGAGGCATGAACAATTGAATGAACTTCTTTCAGAATTGATTATTTGCTTGGTCTTCAAAGTAGAACTTGGTTGTCTTCAATCTAAGAACATATATCCAACTATGCAACATGCACTAATATGGACATTGTTGGAAAACAAATAATACTAAGATAAAATCTAAATGCTACTTAGACTTGTTAATGCTAACCATGACTTGTATGCAACAATCTCCCCCAATTTGTGAAAAGATCATTTTACACAAATTAACATCCTGATAACAAGTCTAACTACTACATATATGCATGAAGTACATTAGCATGAGATTTTAATTCTGTCCTAAAACAGTTTGTAAGGTATGAAAACTGATAGATAAACATTTAATCATATTCATGTTTTCATACCTTTTGGTTCCTCTCAGATATCCCACTAGCATTGTTCTTGCACATCTCTCTTCAAATTCAGTAGCACCATTGAGTTCATCAGCTACTCTTTTCATTTTTCCATTTGAGTTCAAGCCTAAGTTACTCAAGTTTAGAACAGTTTTGTTCCTTCCTTTCTTGTACTCAACTCTGTGAGGATTAAAGAATACTCTGCTACTTGGTTGACTTGAAGTTGTGGGATTTGTCTGAACTTCCTTCTTCCTTGTCTTCTTTTTCTTCACAATTGATGTTGAGCCTCAAAAGCTTTCTGTAAGAAAAGTGTTGACAGTTTGATGTTGCTTTGAGCTCATCCAGATATTTCCTGAATTCTTCATTGTGTGGTGGTAGACTTGCAATAGTTCTCATTTTTTCCAATAGTAGGACTTCTTTATTCAACTCCTCAACGTTGCTTCTAAATTGTTCCCTTGTATCTTTTAAACTCCCCAAATTCTCCCCCTTAGACTTGGTAGCAGGTGCAGCTGTGGGTTGAAATGTAGAGTGAGAGGGTACTTGGCTTATAGGCATTGCAGATGTTGAGGGAGGCTGTTGAGACGTGCCTGAGTGAAGATTAAGAGCACCAAGAATAACATTCATCTGGTTAGACATTGTAGATTGAAAAGTTGATTGACTAGACTTGAGCTCTGCCATATCTGACTTGAGGGCTTGGACATCCACCTGAATGTTTCCAACACCCTTGGCAATCTCCACATGTTTGAGTTTGACATCCTCCAGCTCCAGCCTCATTGCCCCTTGATCACCTTGCTCATGGATGTACCTAATTTTCTGAATGCCTTCAGGAGTGTACACTTTTTCATACATCACATTGAGCTTGGAGTTTGTGGAGATGGAGGTTTCAATGTGCTTCTGCAAGTTCTCCATTGCATTTGTGAAGGCCTTCTTCATGTTCAAAAATTCAATCTCCAGTTTGTTGAATTTTGCCTTGTAATCAGTATTATCCTTTGAACCAACAGGGATCTTGGGGAAATCATTCTTGTATTTTGTGTAGATATTGTTGATGGCAGTCTGAACAGCATCCTTGTGATCCTTGAGCTCTCTAGCAATAGCCTTTCCCATGAAATTGTAAGCTTTGAGTTGGGATGTGTAGCAGACATTGATAGCATCATAAAGATTTGTGGGTGATAGGTCTTTGGCACAAGATCCTATTGATGTAAGGTAGTCCTCTCTGAATTTTGCAAGAGCATCATCCACGGTGATAGAGTACTCCTTTGAGAGCCAGGCATCCACATTTTCAGCAGTGAAATTTTTCTCTTGAATTTTGGTTTGCTGTTTTACCACATCATCTGTATAACACAAGAGAATTTCCTTGTAATCCTTGTTTGGCATCCTGGAGGTGAAAAGATGATGATATGCTTGAAAGAATCCCTCTTCTTGCTCCCCATATAATTCAATGAGCTCAGCATCTGTGAGCATTGGAGCTGGTTGAGAAGGTCTTGCAGAACTGTCATTTTGCATAGGTTCATGCAGCCATTGCTTGAAGATTTCTGTGACAATGTTAGGTCTAGGGTGATTGCTAGAATCAAGCCCTGTGTCAGTGTTAGCAACTTGCACTGTTGCATCATTCACTGACACTTGAGTTGTAACAGTTTCCTCTTGAAGAGGCAATGGTGGAATCATTGAAGCATCTGCTAAGGCATGCAAAACCTCAGAATATCTTGGAGCCTGTGAAGGCATAGTTGTGTCCATGTTAGCAACTTGGAGTGATGCCTCATCCATGTCCACACTTTCAGTAACAGGTTTTCTTGGAGACAATGATGGAATCACTGGGGAATTGACTGAGGCCTCCAAAACCTCAGTATTTCCCTGAGCTTGCAAAGCTACAAAAAAAGTCTAAACATCAAGGGTAGATGCATCTTTGACTAAATCAGCATTGGCACTATCAACCTGCATTGAGTTTGAATTTAAAAATTCTAAATCCTCTATGTTTGTGATGGTGTCATTAGCTTGTGCCCCAGCATGCACAGCCTGACCATCTAATTGTTGGTTCTGGGTGGTGAGCACTGTAACAGTGTCACTTGAATGGGGGAAAATCAATGAAATTTGATATATTTTCAATATTAGAAGAAATTTCATTGTTTGCAGGTTCTGAGAGAGGAGTGTGTGTAGAAGTGATATTTGACAACTCTCCCTGAGTAGATGAGGGAGTTTCAATAGGATTTTCAAGTGTGTGCACCTCACTTGTGTCAGTTCCAACCATGTGACTTCTTTCACCATCTAGGGGGTGCTCTAGAGGTGGTGCAGACTCAACCCTATCAGTATTTGGGAGAATGCTAGCTACTTGCAAAAGTAAGTCAACCCCTGTTAACATCTCTGTGTCTTTTTGAGAAGGCACAGAGGGTCCTTGGATGGTCACTTTGATTGATAGACCTTGGGGCTTGCTGGTTGCACTACACTCACACTCTTATGTTGAATATTCTCTATTGTTCCAGTTTCAAATGTTTTTCTCTTCTTCTTTTGAGATACCTCACCTTTTTGAGAAGATGAGGCACTTGGTTGTTCAACTATTGGTATTGAAGGAATGGAAATGGTTGGGATAGTGTCCCCTGGGATAGGTTGAGTTTGTTCTACAGCAACCTTGGGGCCACTTACCATACTAGGCTTTCTAAAATCAGGCAAGGGTAAGTTGTAGCTTTGAAATTGTACCATCATAAATGGAGTAATTTCAAGGGCTACCTCTACCTTGTTTCTAGTTTCTAAAGATTGGAAAATTATTTTAGAAATAGTATGAAATTTTGCAGTTCTAGATTTATTAATGCCAGGCAAGTCAAGTAAATTTTCATTTTTAAGCAAAAGCACAGACATAATGAATCTAGGCATAAAGATTTCAGTACCTCTTTTGTTGATATTTCCAATCCTTGAATGTAGCTCCTGTAGAATGAGCTCTCCAATGTTGATTCTGTAATTGTAGGCTAAGGAATGGGCTATCTTCTGTGCAGTTAGGTTGATATTGTCAAAGCCAGACTTTCTGCAATTGAATACCCTAATGAGTGTGTCAAACACAAAGCTCCATTCCTTCCTTATGTTGTTCCTTGTGAGCTTGGATAGAATGATGGAATCAGTGTAATGCAAGAAATCCATGAATTCTATGAGCTGTGTTTGTGTAGCTTCTTTAGCAAAGGGCTTGCCCTCTTCAGGAGTGATGTTCAAAGCTTCATTTATGGCAGCAATGTCAAAACTCATTGACATCCCTTTAATTGTGCAGTTCACTTGAAGCTTGTTTTGCCCATCATCCAGTGCAATCTCCTCCACCATTGTAGTTGCCCAAAAATCCTCAAGAACATCCAGGTTTAGGGTGGGCTTGCAGAGAAGGGCATCCTTGATATGTGAACCGTTGAGAAACTTCACAAAACATTTGTACTGGTCACTTGCATCAGCTTCACTTTCTAGTGCTACAAAGTTAGATTTAGGAACAACATATACGATTTGGGCCATTGATTTTGAGTGAAAAAGAAGAGAAATTTTTGAATTAGGTTTTGGCTCGAGAGAGTTTTTGCTTTGAGAATACGATATGTGAGAGATAAAAAGTGAATTAGGTCGAGAACTCTATTAAATAGTAAAGTGTTAATCATGGATCGATAAGTGAATCACAACCGTTCAATTTGAGATCGAGAACTGTACTCGATTGTGATATCGACAACTCATATCGAGAACTCTAATAAAGACCTCAAATCGAGAATTCCAATAGAGAACTCATATCGAGAACTCTAATAGAGGACTCATATCGAGAACTCTAAATAAGCCTTATCGAGTTCGTATCAAAAACTCAATCATGTCGAGAACTTAACCTTTTATATCGAAAACTCAAAGACAATTTTTATTTATTATGCATATCGTGAACTCATACATATACATATTTAAAATTTGTCAAAAGTAATAATCCAAAATTGATTTAATAATATATATCATTTTTAACTGTAAGTAAAATAGATTATTTAACATAAGTGCAATCATATCGTGAAGTCTTGATATGTGTATAGAGAACTCATATCGAAGACTCCATACCGAGAACTCAGGAATATACATATAGAGAACTCGAGTTGCTCATGTCGAATAGTCTATTTACTAGCAGTTATCGATATACTTTTGCTAAAATTGAACCGTATCGAGAACTCCTTAAGACTATATCGAAAGTCTAGGAATTCTACTAACAGTTATCTCAGAATTCATTGAAAAATTCCAAGTTTAAGAAATTGATTTTTCATATTTACAACACAAAAGCTGAAATATTTATAAATCATATCTCAACCAATTTTCACTCCAATAAAATTGGATTCTTTAAATAAAGTAAAAATCTACCGCTGCAACGAATTAACAGAGTCATACTCAGCCATTTATGAAGAATTGAGCATTCCAATTTCACTTACAAGTTTGTTAAAAGTAGTTCATCTAATGGCTTTGTAAAAATGTCTGCTAACTGTTTGATTATTGGAACAAAATGAAGTTCAATGGTACCATTAGAAGCATGTTCCCTTATAAAATGGTACCTCACATCAATGTGCTTTGTAGAAGAATGGTTAACTGGATTGCAACAATAGATATGGCACTAGTGTTATCACACATTATTGGAATGTGTTCTAGCATAATGACATAATCTCTTAGTTGATTTCTAATCCAAAGCATTTGAGTACAACAACTCCCATCAGCTATATATTCAGCCTCAGCTGTGGAAGTTAATACAGATTGTTGTTTTTTACTATACCAAGATACTAACCTTTGACCTAAAAATTGACAGCTTCCAGATGTGCTCTTTCTGTCAACTCTGCATCCTGCAAAATCTGAATCTGTGTATGCAACAACATCAAATCCAGTTCCTTTTGGATACCAAAGGCCTAGATTAGAAGTCCCCTTCAAATATCTGAAAATCCTCTTGACAACTACCAGATGTGATTCTTTTGGATTAGACTGGAACCTTGTACACAGACATGTAGCAAACATGATGTCTGGTCTACTTGCAGTGAGATAGAGAAGTGAGCCAATCATCCCTCTGTACACAGTCTCATTTACCTTTTTCCCTCTTTTATCTTCATCTAGATGAGTGGCTGTGGACATTGGGGTTTTTGCAGGACTGCATTCCACTAAGTCAAATTTCTTCAATAAATCCCTTATATATTTTGCTTGACTAAAGAAAATACCATCCTTTCTTTGGCTAACCCGGAGATCCAGAAAATAAGTCATTTCTCACATCATGCTCATCTCATATCTGCTTTGCATGAGCTCAGAAAACCTCTCACACAATTTCTCATTTGAAGAACCAAAAATGATATCATCCACATAGATTTGGACCAATATCATATCATCTTTGTGCAGCTTGAAGAACAGTGTCTTGTCAATTGTGCCTCTAGTGAATCCACTTTCAAGTAAAAACTCAGATAGAGTTTCATACCATGCTCTTGGAGCTTGCTTGAGTCCATACAGTGCCTTGAGTAGACTGTATACAAAATATGGGAATTCTGGATCTTCAAAACCAGGTGGTTGTTGCACATAAACTTCTTCTTCAATTTCACCATTTAGAAATGCACATTTCACATCCATTTGATACACTTTAAAGTCTTTGTGTGCAGCAAATGCTAGAAATATTCTAATGACTTCTAATCTTGCAATAGGTGCAAAAGTCTCATCATAATCAATGCCTTCAGCTTGTGAGTACCCTTTTGCCACCAACCTAGCTTTGTTTCTAGTTACTACACCCTCTTCATCCATCTTGTTTCTGTAAACCCATTTTGTACCAATGATGGATCTGTCCTTAGGTGCAGAAACCAATTCCCATACTTTGTTTCTCTCAAACTGATTTAACTCCTCTTGCATAGCAACTACCCAATCAGGATCAAGTAAAGCATCTTCAATTTTCTTTGGCTCATCTTTAGAAAGAAAGCATCCATACAAGCATTCATTTACAACTGCACTTCTAGTTCTTACTCCAACACTGGGATTTCCAATAATTTGATCTGTAGAATGAGCTTTATCCCATGTTGATCTTTGGTGTACATTTTCTGAACTAGAGGTGCCTTCATCATTATGATCATGCGCTTGATTTGTTGAATTATAAGATGTTCCCCCTGTGTTGGTGCTTCCAAAAACAGGTGAATTTCCAATGAGCAGCTGTTCACTTGATTCATGATTTGTTGAGGGTTCACTAGATTCACTTGGCATTTGAGTTTGAATAGGTTCTTCATCTTCAGAATCTTCATCAAGAGAAAGATTTTCAAATCTTAAAGCTTCTTAAACTCTGTATGTTGCCTTGTCTAGATAATATCCTAGAAAAATATTATCAAATGCCTTTGCATCAAATTTACCAACATATTCAAAGGTATCCTTTAATACAAAGCATTTGCTTCCAAACACATGTAGATGCTTGAATGTGGCCTTTTTGCCAGTCATTATAAAATAAGGAGTGGTGCCAACATTTTTGTTAATGAGAGTTCTGTTCTGTACATAGCATGCAGTGATAACAGCTTCAGCCCAAAAACATGTTGGTAATTCATCATCTACTAGCATGGTCCTTGCAGCTTCAATGAGAGTCCTATTTTTCCTCTTTACAACTCCATTTTGTTGAGGAGTTCTAGCAGCAGAAAATTGATGCCTAATGCCTTTTTCTTTGTAGAATGCATCAAGAGTAGCATTTCTGAACTCAGTCCCATTGTCACTTCTAAGTGCCACAACAGATGTTGTTGCTTCTTTCTTATTTATCTTCAAATGCTCAATAATGATGGTAGGTGCTTCATCTTTAGAATGCAGGAAGTCCACCCATGTATATCTTGAAAAATCATCCACCATTACTAAGCAATATCTCTTTTTGGAAAGAGACATGACATTGACAGGGCCAAAGAGGTCCATGTGAATTAACTGCAATGGCAAAGTGATAGAGGTGAATTCTTTGCTCCTGTGACTTGATCTTTTCAGTTTTCCTTTTTGACAGGCTTCACAAACTCCATCTTGGATAAATTCAAGCTCTGGCATATCTCTCACAATTTCTCTCTTGACTAGAGAATTCATTGCTTTGAAGTTCAGGTTTTCTATGCCAAAGCCAACAATCTTCATTTGAAGCTTTAGAGTAAAAGCAACAAACATTGTCCTTGTTTGCAGAGTCCAAATCAGCTACAAACAGGCTTCCTTTTCTTACACCTTTTAGTGCAAGTTTACCAGTCTTTTTATGAGTTATCAAACACTCATTTCTGCCAAATTCAATCTTGAATCCTCTGTCAGCAAATTGACCAATGCTTAGCAGATTATGCTTGAGTCCTCCAACCAGTGCTATATTGTCAATGATGATATTTCCACAAATTAACTTGCCATATCCCATAGTGAAACCAGTGTTATCATCTCCAAAGGTCACTAATGGGCCAGCCTTTTCCTCAAATTGTGATAGCAGGGCTTTATCACTAGTCATGTGCCTGGAGCATCCAGAATTATGATTTCCACATGACCTTCTTCATTTTATTTTTGCCCTGCACACAAGAAAGATTAAACTTTCTTAGGCACCCAAACAGTTTGTTTGGGTGTTGAAGTTTTCTCAAATTTCTTCAAAACAATTTTAACAGATGCAGTGTCAACACAGTCATGCATCTCTTCCATCTTTACACTCTTGCCCTTAGTAGCTGCATTACTCTTGACCTTTGGAGCCACCATGATAGGCTTAGGTGACACATGAGTCATTCTTGTGTATACAGAGCTAACAGTACTTGCAACATCACTGTTGCTCTCCCTTAGCATCTCATTTCTTATCCTGAAACAACTGGCCATAATCTTTTCATTACATTCCAAGCAGTCAAAGTTATCACATAGTGAATGAGGGGTTTGATTGCTTTTCTCTTCACTGTGCACAATTGCTTGCTTCTTGCACAAGTGAGTCAGGTGGCCAGTTGAGTTGCAGATTTGGCAAAGTTTTCTGGGAGCATTTGGCACATATGTGTAATTGTTCTTTTTGTTGACACCACTCTTGCCATTTCTGTTTTGTTTCTTCTTCTTCTTTGGAATTAGAGTGGTGCTCTCAGCCTTCACACTAGCAATTGGCTTGCTTTCTTTCTTCACAGCTTTTTCTTCATCTTCAGGCTTAGCAGCTTCACCTTGATTTGCCTTGTCTTCTTCATTAAGCTCTTATTTAATAACCAGCATCTCTTCATCAAATTCATAGATGCACTTCTTGAGTATAGGCTCCTCAAGATTTCTCATGTACTTGGGTACAGAGTTGTCATGGCTGACACTGCTAGCAACCTTCACTTTTGGCATGTTGCTGTAGTCAAGTCCAATTCCTACCTTTGGTTCAGAAGGAGCTTTTCCAAAGGTCTTCACAATGTTTGATGAATTTTGATAAGCCCTTATTTTTAATTTATTCGTATCAAACCTTGTCTTTAAAGAAGACCTTGCTTTCTCCTCACATTCCAGCTTTTTCTTTAAATACTCATTGTCTTGTTTAAGAGAATCAAGACCAATGAGCATCAACTTCAACTTTTCATTTTTTTCTTTTAATTCAACATTTACAGCATTTAGCCTTGTAATTTCTTCATTTGAAGCCATCATGCTTGTGTGAATGTTGAACATCTCTATACTCATCTCTTCCATTGTTTTCTTATATTGAGATGCAGTCATATCAAGGGAGGTTAGGATAGGTACCTGACTTGATGAGGGGCTTTCTTCTTTATCCATCAATGTATAGTTTCCATATTTTGTTGGCTCGTCTTCATCAGTATCATCCCAGCTTTTTCCTTCAGCAATTTAAGCTTTCCCAGACTGCTTCCTCAATAAAGCATCATATTTGGCTTGCAATTCCAAATAATCTTTATCCTTCTTTACTTGCTTAGGCTTTCTGCACTCAGTAGCAAAGTGCCCCATCTCATTGTAGTTGTAACATCTTATCTTTGATCTGTCAACTGAGCCAGTTTTGTAGGTAGGTTTGGTGCTTGATTCTTCAGCCTTCACAAACTTTCCCTTGGCTTGATTTTTGTTGTTGTAAGAGGAGCTCCCTGGATATGTCCTTGGCTTAAAGCTTCTAGGTTTTTTGAACATTATTTTAGAAAAATATCTAGCCATATATGCCATTGATTTGTCCATGCTATCCAGCTCTTCAAGAGTATAATACTCATCTTCACCAACTTCCAACACAACTTGTTGACCATCTTCAACAACAACAGGTGCTTCATCAACAATCTCCTCAACCCTGATCTGTGAGGATGAAGCAGGTAGAGCAGGTAGAGTCACCATACTTGAATCATTTGCTACCAGGGCATTTGATATGTTCACAATTTGCCCTTGCCTGACCTGCAATGATTTTCTCTGCAACATCTCTAGCTCATAGGTTTTTAAAACACCATATAAAATTTCAAGAGAAATATTACCTAAATCTCTACTTTCCCTTATTGCAGATATTTTCTGTTCTAAATGATCAGGTAGGGTTAATAGAAATTTTAGGTTTACCTCCTTAGTTTCATAGTATTTACCATGCAGTTGGAGGTCATTGATGAGCTTGTTGTATCTTTCAAAGACATCTATGATGCTCTCTTTGGGCTTTGCCATGAATGTTTCATATTGAGAAACCAAGATCCTTCTCTGGTTCTCTCTCACTTCTTCAGTCCCTTCACATAGAATCTCAATCTTTTCCCATATTTGCTTTGTTGTTTCACAGTTGATAATGTTGTTGTACATTTGAGTATCTAGAGCTTCAATCAGTATCAACTGTAAAATGCTATCAAGAGACACCTTTTCCTTCTCAGGTTTAGTGTACATAGATATCTCTTTAGGGATCCATCTAGCTTGAGCCTGTTCTGCACCATCTTCACCTTGTTCAGCTGGCATCCTTATCATTGGCACAAATGGGCCATTCTTTAGAATCTCTAGGAACAAGGGATTAGCCATCTTAATAAACAGCATCATCTTCTTTTTCCATAAGCCAAAGTTGGCTTTGTCAAATGTAGGGATCTTTATTGATGTGAGCTTTTGTGTGTTCATACTTAAAGGATCATTAAGTGACTGATATGTGTTTCAGTTCTAGCTCTGATACCACTTGTTAGGTATAAATACACACTAGAGGGGGGGGTGAATAGGGTGTTTGAAAGCTTTTTGCAATTATTCAAGAATGAATAAAGGTTTATATGAAATCTGCAATACTCCAAGTATGATAGTAGCAAATATATTGATATGTGATTAAATGATAATGAATAGTAAAAGCACAACACACAATATACTTTAAATCAATTGATATATTGATTTGAGGTTTTTGCTACAATCCTGAAAAACAAATATGTTCTTCAGCTTCTTTCTTGAGAGAGTTACAGAGATATTTTACCTTAGGATATTTCTATCAATTATAATGCAAAAGATAATTGGCAGTTAGTGTTGACATGTGACCTTATAGACTGGTCACAGTACAAGATACAAAGATTGCCTAAAATTTGTTTCTTTCCTATTTTAGCTCTGCAACTTGCATGGACCTCTGACATCTTTTTCACAGTCAACTCTATCATCAATCACAGCCCTTGATCTCTGATTTGCTCTCCAAGTTTTTCTTGTAGGCTTGCCACCTGTTAGTAAACGAAATTGCATTCTACAAATTGTTACAGGTGCTGCAGAATTTGTTTCCCTTTATTATGTATTATACTTAGCCAGATTAGATAGAAGTTCAATATCGAGAACTGTTTGAATTGAGCTTTGCTTGAGTTCTCGATATGAACAATTCGACTTCTCTATCTGGAACTCTGACTTCTCGATATGGAGTTGTAGACTTCTCTATATGAGAGCTGGCTTGACTTCTCGATACAGAGTTGTAGACTTCTCTATATGAGAATTGGCTGGACTTCTCGATATGGAAATGAGCATTGCATTCCTGACTTCTCGATATGACCAGCTTGGAGTCTTCGATATGGAGATCCACTTCTCGACTTGACTTTTCGATCCAGTGTTAAGACTATTCGATATGAGACTTATCGATATAAAATTACCACTTCTCTAACTATGGACTTCTCGATATGAAAACCTGAGTTCTCGATATGAGTCAAATAGACTTCTCTACATGAGTTAGCTGGAGTTCTCGATATCATTTGACTTGTCCAATTTCAACTTGAAATAACACTGAGCTTTATTTTGAATTCTTCTGAGGCATGAACAATTGAATGAACTTCTTTCAGAATTGATTATTTGCTTGGTCTTCAAAGTAGAACTTGGCTATCTTCAATCTAAGAACATATATCCAACTATGCAACATGCACTAATATGGACATTGTTGGAAAACAAATAATACTAAGATGAAATCTAAATGTTACTTAATTAGACTTGTTAATGCTAGCCATGATTGTATGCAACATGATTTACCAAACACTCTACTGACTTATAAATTCTGATTTACCAAACACTCTGCTGACTTAAAGGTTCTGACCAACTTATCACTTATAATCCACTTATTACTTATAAGCAATAAATAAACTTTTTAAGCTAAGTTAAACGGCCCTATAATAACACGACAGCGTTTACTTTTTAATACATACAAAGAGATTAGGGTTGAGTGTCTTTCATCCCTTATTCTTTACGAGTATTTAAGAAAACCCACCCACGGCAGAGAGAGAAGCAAGAAGCATTATCTCAGGTGCGTGGTTTAATTTATTCAGAGTATTATATATATATATATATATATATATATATATATATATATATATATATATATATATATATATAAGAACACTTTATTTAAAGAACTTTAAAAAACACCATTATAACACTTATATTTAATCTAATTCAAGGATTTCGCCATCGGTACCAATACAAAAAATGTATATTTTTTAACCCTCTATCCATTTAGCAATAAAAAAAAATAAAAAATAATAAAAAATTCTACTGTGCGTCAGCAGTGATGTCATGATCGTGAAGAGTGATTTTTTAATTTTTTTTAAAAAAAAATTTTTGTTGAAGGGATAGAGGGTAAAAAAAATAAGACTTTTTTGTATTGGGTGCTCCTGCCGGGGCCATTAGATCTATTGGAATAAATAATTTTATGGTGTTGTTTAAAGTTCTTTAAATAAAAGTGTTTTTTATGGAGCAATAACATATATATATATATATATATATATATATATATATATATATATATATAAGTTATTAAGGCAAGGGATAGGGTCGCATAGCAGAGTGATTAGTGTTTGTAATCAATTTGTATTTGTTAATCTAGGTTTCACTAAACGTGGCTGAGAATAGTCGTTATCATCTCATTAATATGAGGCTGCTATTCGCTAGGAGGGAATACATTGAAGCTGCTATTGCAAAGGAGCAAGAGAAGGTTGGTCAGATGGATGCTGAGCAGAAAAATACTATAGCTGCACAATTTGATGTTGTCATGCCCCGACTTGTTGTTGCACCCTTTCTTGAGGTTGGCAATGTGGAGGATGCTGAGTATCTTGTAGATCTGAGGGCAACCCATGGCTGGGAAGGTGTGGCTTGTATGGATGATGATTTCATTCCAATAGAGGCAGTCGGCTCCATTATACAGACACTTGAAGCAGGTCTAGTACCGATCCGTTACTTCCACAGAGATGAGGTGGGATATCCGGTGTTTGATTAATTTATTTAATAAGGTACATGATGAAACTTCTTAATATTGTTTAATGTTTGTCTTACAATTCTGGCGTTGCCTCCAATTTTGTAGAGTGCTTAGTAGAGATGGAACAATTTTAGCTTAATGTTAGAGAGTATTTTTCGCTTAGCAAAAGATGGGTATTTAGTATGTTGTGTCGCTGGTTCAACAATTCTAATGGATTTTATGTTGCCTTTCCCTATAGGATTTTGGGGGACTTCACAGTATTAAGAATCAGTCTAGAGCCTACAACACTTTCAATCATTCTCTATGAAGCCACCAAAGAAAATATAATATTAGATGTAATATCACTTCTGGTTTTATGTAATGATGATGACACTATATAATCAAAGATTTCGGATTCTATTTGTTTCTGGATTGGATATTTCTATTGATTTCATGCCGAAATTTTATCTTATCCTTCAGTTGGTGTTAGGCATGCTTAAACTCTTAATATGATACACCATATGATCCATTTGAAGGTTCATGATGCTCAACTCATTGGTTGTGAGCATCAATGATGTGACCAAATCCAAATGATGGTGTTGTGATGAAGAGTGATCAAGTAATTCACCCGTACGTAGCTTTACAGAGAAATTATGGAAGATGAAGAATATTTTGAATTGTATTGTTTCTATTGAGCTTTACATTTCATGTCTTATCCTCAGTCATTTCAATTCCTGTATTTCCTTCCTTGTAATTGTACTTTGATTCCAGTCTATCAAATTGCAGTTATCCTTTTTATGTTTATCAGTTTATTTCAATGGCTTTTATGGCTTATTATCTGGTTGATCAGTTCTCGTATGTTGAGGCACCTGTTTTAATCGATGATAACCAAGAGATCGGTTACATTAATTGATGTTGTTATTTAATAGAAAGGAGGGGAGTTTGCAGATTTGTTTAATATGTAGTTTTCATAGCATAAATCATGGCTGAATATCAATTATTTGTTATGTCCTAATTCTTGTTAAAGATCGATTTGATTAATATTTGCACAGTGACTGTGAATTTAATTAACTTGAGCTATTTTTGAGTATATTCTTTTAATAAGCTTCTTCCAGATTTGCATCCCATGGAGCAGAATGCATTTACAGTACTGGATTTGAACCGAGACATTGATATGTGTTAGAAATGAATACACCTAGAAACTAGACAGAGGGGGGGTGAATGGATAGTTTGATATCTTTTAAAACTTGAACCACAATATAAACTGTATGTGATTGTTCTATGTTATATGCGGAAAGTAAACAACACAAACAATCACTTTAATTCACTTTGTATTAAGCAAATTAAATACTACAACTTTTCAAGAAATTCACAATCGAATTTCTGGCTTCTAAACAAGAACAGTTTTGTGCTTGCTTGCTTACAGAGAAAATAGCTTTGGAAAACAATGTGTATCTCTCTTACAGCTAACAGTTAGGTGTGCACACTATATATTTCCTTTACAAAACTTGTGCACTACCTAATTACACAGCTACCCCTATCTGTACATACAATTTGTCTCACTATAGAAGGTTGGTTGTGTCAGGAAGGACCACTTGCTTTCTGTTGGTCTTCCCGTATCTGTAGCTGCTTGTCCCTTTTCTTTCTCTCCAAGTTTAGCTGTAGATTTGCCATCTGTCCTTGGACCACCAACCAGTAACAGATGTTTCCAGTATTTGTCTCCATAATATCTTGTATTCGTACCTTGATTTGTCTTATTGAAAATGGCTAAGTGTTGATGTCGAGAACTCCAGCATGCTCCTTGATTCTTTGACATGTCGACATAGAACAAATTGGACTTTGCTATATGTAATTGACAGGAGTATGCTATATAGCTTTGGTGAAGACTTCTCGACATAGCTTTGAAGACTTCACGATATAAACCTTTTGTAGACTTCTCGACACAGGCATATTTGACTTTGCGATCTCAACACTTCACGACATAGGTAATGAAGACTTCTCGACATAGTTCAATTTGGACTATGCGATATGAGGACTTCACGACACAGGCTCTTTGGACTTCACGACATAGCTCATTCTGACTTCTCGATATGGGCACTTAAACAAATTTCTGCAACTCATTTCTTCAAGGCCTTATTACTCCAATCCTGCTGCATGAACAATTTGAACTTCTACCTGGATGATTATTCAGTGACCCTATTTACAATCTAGTTGCAAGAAACTCACTAAGCTCATTATAGAACTGAGCAATACAAAATGAAACTAATTACATGATCATAAGACAAGTACTTTTGGAGACCTATACTATATCCCAGTGATAGAATTCACTAGGTCATGTAAGTGACTTTGTCACAGGTAGTAGGCTTGTTAATAGTGGTGTTCAGACATGCCTTGAGCCTAACAATCTCCCCCAAATTGTGAGTAAGAAACTTAGGCACAATTTCATGTCTGATAACAAGCCTAACTTACATAAAAGGAAATAAAATACAGAAGTAGAAGAAAATGAATACTTTGTAGATTGTTTAAGTACAAATGAAAGTTTAAAGCTTACATATGATTTGACTTTCCCTTTTCAGCTTTATGCAGAGTTCTCGTTAACCTTTCTTGCTTTTCTTGAAGATCATCATATTCCTTCTTCTTCCTTATTTCTTCCCTTCTTGAGTTCTCATCTATGGCTCTCAACATATCATCCAATGTTGTTAGTTCTTCTAGAAGAGGAGAGTTTTCTAGAACTTTGATAGTTTCCCTTAGCTTTTCTTCAGTGTAATAATCCAGGTGCTCCATTCTTATTTTGCTTGTTGTGCCCTTTGGATTTATGTATTCCACTGTGTAGGGATCAAACTTCACTTTGCACAGCCCTCTCCTCCTTAGATCTTCAGCTCTTATCTCCATCTCAGCCATTTTTTTTCTTTTTGAACTCTCTTCTCTTCATTTTTCTTCCTTAATTCTTCTTCATAATCAGAATGCAGCTTCATGTATTGTGCAATATATGTCTTCCATAACCTTTGCTCCTTTTCTTCAAAATTCAGCAGAGCATTTATTCTTTCAAGCTCATAGGAGTCAAAGTACTGCCATCCTTCATACCTCATCTCTCTCTCCCTTCCATCAGTGTACTTAATTTCCAAATGGTCCTTCACCACTTTGACTTCAAAGATTCTTTGAGCTCTCAGGAATGTCAGGGTATCAACATCATAGTCTTCATCCAGAGGAGGGACATTGATACCCACAACATTAGTAAGTTTTCCAGTCCTCTTTGTTATCCTTGTCCTTCTAGGAACACTCTTGATCTTCAAATGCTTCACAAGAGGTAACTTTCTGGCACAAGGTGATTTGATCCTCAGTACCTCATCACTTGGAAGTAGCTTCACACCTTTGTTCATCATCCACTGTAACACTCCACCTGCTGTGACTTTGTGGAAGTGCTTTCTTAGAATTTTTGCTATTGGGCTTCTCTTTTGTCTTGGCACATCAGTAGTCTTGAAATTTGATTTTGTAGGATCATTACTAACAGTATCCACCCTAGATATTAAGCCTTGTGTTTTGGTTGAGATACTGCTAGCCATGTCCTTGACTTGCTGGCTCCCACTTCCTTTCTTGTCATCATCCTTTCTACTCTTTTCAGCATCTTTAGATTTAGAAATTTTGCTCCTGTTGCTCCCATCAACTCTATCCTTATTTCTCCTTGATTGACTCCTTCTTTCATGCCTCTTCTCCTCATCATCCTTGTCATCCCTCCTTTGTACCTTGTCTTGATTAGACTGAGAAGTATTTCCACTTATCATGAATGATTGGAGAAGTTGTATTGTTTCCTTTTCATCATCACTCCTTTCTCCACTATTGTTCTTCAACATACCAATTATCTGGGCTATCCTGCCTCTGTTCTTTGTCTCTAAATCTTGAGGGATCATAAGTTGTTCAACTCTCTTGGATTCAGGGTTGCTTTGATAAATTACAGTTCTTGGCTCCTTGATAACCTCAGGAAGCCTTAGCATCTGATCCTTGAGAAGTTCCATGTGTAGTCTTTGATTGTTAGCCCCCTTCTTCTCAATCAAAGTTGCAAGTGCATCAATTTATGTGTATTTCAGCTGTTTTAATGATTGAAGAGATAGATGCCATAAGTGATTGTCCTTTGAGATCAAGATAATTTCACTTATGTAAGCTCCATTTCTCTTGCAGACAACCACTGTAATGCTTAGAATTGTGTTCTTCAATTTCCTCCTATACTCCAAAGCATCATTGTTAACACTTGCTTCAACCTCCTTTAGAAGCTTCAAGAATGTTTGATCATGGAATATGCTTGAATTTGCAACTTCTATCAGTTTGGCTTCTGTTACACAGGTTACTTTGATTGGTAGATCTGCCTTTGGTATTTGAGAAGAATTGTTCTTTAAGTCCATTGTGCTTGGATAGACAGTTGCTGTGACTGACATCCTTTGACCAGCAGAGTTCACCACATCCACAGTGGGAAGGGTAACTGGTTGTAGAGTTGATTCCTCTTGCACAATTTCCTTGGCCTTTGACCTACCTTTTCTTGCATTCACAGCAGTGACCTCCTTTGGTTTCTCCCCCTTAGGCTTGGAATCAGACACTGGGACTTGAGCCTCACCAGGAATAGGAAGTTTCATGTGTATCATCATGGATGTCATCATTTGTTGCTGCACCAGAAGAATGTTGGAAGTGTTGGTGCCTTGATCATCCATCTTCTCATTTAACTTGTCTAGAGATTGAGAAAGAACCCTGTTCTCATCTTTTAAAGAAGCCGCCTCTCTTTCTAAGGAATCAACCTTGGAGAATAATTGCTGAGACTTGAAAGGATTGAGAGATTGATCCTTGAGCTTGGCAAAGTCAAATTTAGAGATGTTTGATGCTGGAACCTCATCCACTAGCTTATCACCATATTGGTTCTTCCACATTAAGTTGAGCATTGCATTTGTGGTGATAGAGGCTTTAAGTGAGTTCTCCAAGGAGGTAGACATCTTCTTCACAGTGTCTGTCACTTGAGCAAGTGAGACATCCATTATAGTCACTTGGGTAGTTGTTTTCTGAACTTCCTTGAGGATGCCAGCTACCTTATGAAAATCAGAGAGATAAGATTGATGAAGCTTGTTGAGGGATTTATATGTCTCCTCCTGAATTGTTGAAATCTCTGATTGAAGTCCCTTCCCAAGGTAGTGCAGAGCCTTCAACTGTTGTTTGTAGACATCATTAACAGCATCATAAATCTCAGCAGGAGAAAGATCCTTTGCATTGGAGCCCAGGGAGGTGAGATAGTCTTCCCTTAGAAAAGCCAGGGCATCCTTGAGTTTGACAGATCTTTTAGCATCCAACCAGGCATCTACATTGCCATCCTGTTGAGATTCATCCACAATTTTCTCCTGCTGTGCCTCAACATCCTCCTTATGGCATAGCAGAATAGCCTCATAATCAGCATTTGGCAGGTTTGAAGTGAGGAGGTGTTGGGCAATCTTTGAGAACTCCTCAAGCTGTCCCACATTAAGATTTTGAATATCTTCTTCCGTCAATGTTTATGGCACAGAAGAGGATCCTGAAGCCCTGTCATGTTGCACAGGTTTCAGCCATTCTGTCATGGTGGCCTGAGCCAAGTGAGAGCTAGTGCTAGGCACTTCAGGGATGATAGGTTGAGTCTCCTCCAGCCTTGGAATGGCTGTAGAGTCTGATGATGTCTCCATTGTAATGGGATGATTTACAGCATCATCTCTAAATGCCTGTGAAGGCAACTCCACATCCTGAAGGATGGGAGAGTTTGGCATAGAGTCTCCAGTTAGAACTGGTGAATCCTCCATGTTTGTGTTGGTGTCATTAGGATATGCCCCAGCATGCATTCCCTGACCAACTGAATGTGGGTCCTGGGTGGTGAGCACAGTGTCATGCACCATGTCACTTGAGTTGGGCTCAATCACATGAGTGGATTGTGATTGATCAAAGGCAAGATTGTCATTTGAATGACTCTCTTGTTGAGAAGAAATTTTAATGACAGAATCTGAAAGAGAAGTGGGGTTTAGATCAGATTTTGGCAACTCCCCCTGAGAAATAGGAGGAGTTTCAACATTGATGTGCTCTCCACTCAGTGTATCAGCGTTATATCTCCTAGGATCAAGAGTGTGATCTTGACCCTGTGCAGACTCTTTACAGGGTGCAGTGGGGAGACTGCTCTTTTCAATACCAATGCCTTGTTGAGAGGCCATTGATAGTAACAGGTGTACCCATTTTTCCACATCTGGATCCTGTTGGGAGGATCCAGTGGCAGCTAATTTCTTGGATTTCTTCTTTGGTTTGGTGAGTGGTGACTCAGGATGCTCACTATCTATTTCTACATTTTCATTGACCACAACCAAGGTTCTCTTCTTACTCTTCTTTTTAGATACCTCAGCCTTTTGAGAGACTGAGGCACTTGGCTCCCTAATCACTAAAGTAGTGTTTGCAGGGGGGTTGACAGTTGGGTTAAGGAGGCTTGGGTTAGACTGAGTCTCAACTCCAGCCTTAGCCTTCTTTGACTGAACAGAAGTGTAATGATATGTAGGCTTATCAAGGGGATATTATTTGAATGTTTCCTTCATAAATTCAGTAACATTCAACCTCACATCCACCTTGTTCCTTGTATCCAATGACCCAAATAGAACTTTGGACATTGGTTTAGGATAAGCCAATTTAGCAGTGTTTATACTATCTAATTCGTGCAGAGTAGGATCTAATAAGTTTAAAATACACTGAATAAAGCGAGGATAAAATATTTCCGTACCTCTTTTGCTGATGGACTTACCTAGCCGTTGGCTGAGCTCCCTGAGTATTATAGCCCCTACATTGATTTGTTTGTTGTAGGCCAGGGAGTGAGCTAGATTCACAGTAATGTGGCTTATCTGATCCCATCCTGTCTTTCTGCATAAGAAGACCTTCTGTAGTGCATCAAACAAGAATGACCATTCTTTTCTGACATGTTTCTTGTTCAGCCTGGCCATGTCAATGCTGTCGTCATAGTTGATGAAGCCCAGAAAGTCCTCCATCTCCAAATCAGTGGCCTCAGCATCAGGACCCTCAGTTTTGAAGCCCAAAGCGGTATTGATCTCCCTCTCGCCAAACGCCAGTGGCCTACCCCCAATTGTGCAAGTAATTTCCTGAAATGAAGTCCCATCTTCCCTTGCCATGTCAGTGACCACGGCAGTCCTCCAGAATCTTTCAAGGATATCAACGTACATGGGAGGACTCATGGTCAAGGCTTGACTCAGGTAGGATGAGTTCAGAAACCTTACAAAGCATTTGTATTGGGGGCTTGCCTCTGTGTCAGAAAGAGTGATGAAATTGGTCTCTTTGGGTATAGTTAAGGTAACCGAAGAATCCATGGTTTGAGGTTTGGGTGCCATTGAGTTTAGATTGAAGAGGAAGAAGAGAATTTGAATTTTAGGTTTGAGGCTTGAGAGTACTCGACAAAGTGAAAAGAGGTGAAAGTGTTTGCAACGGGTATTTATATGAGATAGACTGTGCGATATAGAGATATGAATCTGTATAGCATTATTTCATGTCGAGAAGTCAAGAAATAAACTATATCGAGCAGTGGAGATAGCTATATCGCATAGTCGAAAATGAACTATGTCGCAAAGTCCAAAGGATAAGGTTACAACGAAGACTTTGCGATATAGTGAAAATACCTGTCGAGAACTCTCAATTTGGAATTTAAACCGATATTTCAGACTTTTATCAATTTTGAAATTAAATGGATTTTAATTCAAAAATTCTGTTAATTTTATTAAGACTAGTCGATATAGTTATTCGATGTCGCGAAGTGATAAAAAATGAACCATATCGCAAACTCTAGAATGAACCATATCGAGAAGTCTCGCAAAAGTTGACAGTATGCGATATAAGTCTGTTTGACTGTAACTTATGTAGTGAACTCTTAAAAACACCTATGTAGAGATGTCTTAAAAAATTCACTATAACTTCCACTAGAATGATTTGAAAAATATGCAGTAAAGTACTGAAATATTTATAAATCATATCTCAGCTAATTTTCACTCCAAATAAATAGAGCATTTAAACACAGTGAAAATTTACTGCTGCAACAACTGATTGTCACATTTACTTAGAACTGCTAAATGAAGGATTGAGCATTCCAATTTCACTCACAAGTCTGTTGAAGACAGCTTCATTTAGAGGTTTGGTAAATATGTCAGCCAATTGTTTCTCAGTTGGAACATAAGACACTGCTATAGTACCATTTGTTGCATGTTCCCTAATGAAATGGTACCTTATCTCAATATGCTTTGTAGTAGAATGATTCACTAGATTGGCAACAATGGATATTGCACTAGTATTATCACACATCAGAGGAATGTTTTCCAATACTAGTCCATAATCCATAAGTTGGTTTCTAATCCAAAGCAATTGAGCACAGCAGCTTCCAGCAGCAATATATTCAGCTTCAGCTGTAGATGTTGCTGTGGATTGTTGTTTCTTGCTAAACCAAGAGACTAAACTTTGACCTAGGAATTGACAGCTTCCTGAAGTGCTCTTTCTGTCAATTCTGCATCCAGCATAATCTGAGTCTGTGTAGCCAACTAGGTTGAACCCTGTGCCTTTTGGATACCATAAGCCAAGATTAGGAGTCCCTTTCAGATACTTGAAGATTCTTTTGATTGCCATCATGTGGGATTCTTTTGGATCAGACTGAAATCTTGCACAAAGACATGTGGCAAACATGATGTCTGGCCTGCTTGCAGTGAGATATAGTAGAGAACCAACCATGCCTCTATAAACCTTGATGTCAACCCTTTTTCCTTTCTTATCTTCATCAAGTTTTACAGCAGTTGACATAGGAGTTTTTGCTGGAGATGAGTCTTCTAAACCATATTTCTTTAATAAATCTTTGACATACTTTGACTGGTTTATAAAGATCCCATCCTCTCTTTGGTTTACTTGAAGGCCCAGAAAATAGGTTAGCTCTCCCATCATACTCATCTCATATTTGATCTGCATCAACTTTGAGAACCTTTGACACAGCTTCTCATTTGAAGAGCCAAAAATAATATCATCCACATAAATCTGAACTAGAATGATATCATCACCATGTTTCTTGAAGAATAGAGTCTTATCAATTGTACCCCTAGTGAATTGATGTTCAAGAAGAAATTGAGAGAGAGTGTCATACTAGGCTCTTGGTGCCTGTTTGAGACTATACAGTGCTTTGAGCAATTTGTATACAAAATCTGGGAATTCTTCACTTTCAAAGCCAGGAGGTTGAGACACATAAACTTCTTCACCAAGATCATCATTGAGGAAAGCACTTTTCACATCCATTTGATACACCTTGAAATCTGAGTGAGCTGCAAAAGCCAGAAAGATTCTAATGGCTTCCAGTCTAGCTACAGGTGCAAATGTCTCATCATAGTCAATGCCTTCTTGTTGACAGTATCCTTTTGCAATCAGCCTTGCTTTGTTTCTCACCACAACACCTTCTTCATCCATTTTGTTTTTGAACACCCATTTGGTGTCAATCACATTCTTTCCTTCAGGTGGTGGCACCAGTTCCCAAACTTTATTTTTCTCAAATTGGTTTAACTCTTCTTGCATATCTACAATCCAGTCAGAGTGCTTTAATGCTTCTTCAATCACTTTGGGTTCTTCTTGTGATAGAAAGCAGCTATAAAGACATGTATTGATTGTAGCTCTTCTTGTTCTTACACCTTGACTAGGGTCACCAATGATTTGATCTCTAGTGTGTGCCCTGTCCCATTTCCTTGTATGTTCTTGATCATTTCCCTGACTTGTCTCAGAATTATTTGCATTTCCATCTCTTTCTTCTTCTCCCCCTGTGTTGATGCTCTCTTGCACAGGGGTTTGAGGATCAATGTCAGGAATATTTCTTTCATCAATTTGGACAGGTGCAGTAGGGTTTTCTTCTTCACTTTCAGAATCTTCAGAATCCTTTTGATTTTCAAATCTTAGTAACACACTTTCTGTCTCACTTTTTTTCAGTCCAGGAAACTTTTTGTCATCAAAGGTTACATCCATACTTTCCATCACCTTGTGTTGCTCAGGAACAAACACTCTGTATGCCTTCCTTTCAAGAGAATATCCAATGAAGATACCTTCAAATGCCTTTGCATCAAATTTTCCAACATGCTCAGATGTATCTTTCATCACAAAACATTTGCTTCCAAATGCATGAAGATGCTTGAAGGATGCTCTTTTTCCAGTCATCAATGAATAAGAAGTTTTGCCAGTTCTCTTATTGATCAATGTTCTATTTTGCACATAACATGCTGTGTTAACAGCATCAGCCCAAAAGCTAGTAGGTAGCTTTGCATCCAACAGCATTGTCCTTGCAGCTTCAATGAGTGTTCTATTTTTCCTTTCTACAACTCCATTTTGTTGTGGAGTTCTAGGAGCAGAGAACTGTTGAGATATGCCTTTGTCTTTGCAGAATTCATATAATGTGGCATTTCTAAATTCAGTCCCATTGTCACTTCTCAAGGCTACCACAGAAGAACCAGTGTTTTGTGCTTCCTTATCCACTCTCTTGATGTGTTCAATGATTACTTGAGGAGCTTCATCCTTGGAAAATAAGAATTCAACCCATGTATATCTTTCATCAACCATAACTAAGGTATATTTCTTTTTGGAAAGAGACAACACATTCACAGGACCAAACAAATCCATGTGAATCAATTGCAGAGGTTTTGAGTTTGAATTGAGCAACTTTTCTTTGTGACTTGATCTTTTGATCTTTCCCTTCTGACAAGCTTCACAGGCTTCACTTTGAACAAACTCCAAAGATGGCATGTCTTTTATGAACTCTCTCTTAGCTAGAGAGTTCATAGCATTGACATTCAAGTGAGATAGTTTCTTGTGCCACAACCAAAATTCTTCATTAGAGGCTTTTGTGTAGAAACAACATATTTCTCCCTTGTCTGCAGCCTTGAGATCAGCTACAAACAAGCTTCCTTTCTTCACACCAGTTAGAACAACTTCACCACTTTCTCTTTTTGAGATTAAACAATGATCTTCATCAAATTCCACTTTGAAACCTCTGTTGGTAAATTGTCCAATGCTCAAGAGATTGTGCTTCAGTCCTTCAACAAATGTTACATCTTCAATAATGACATTTCCAGATTTAACACTGCCATATCCCATTGTATAACCAATGTTGTCATTTCCAAAGGTTACTGATGGGCCAGCCTTTTCCTCAAATTGTGATAGCAGGGCTATATCACCAGTCATGTGACTTGAGCATCCACTGTCCAAAATCCATATGACTCTTTTATTCCTGTTGCCCTGCATTCACCAAAATGATTAAGTTGTTTTTGGTACCCACACTTGGTAGGATCCAGTTGATTTAGAAACTTTCTTGTTGACAATTCCTTTGTCATATCTTGCATTCCTCACAGTAGGAGACTTTACTTTTTCAGTGGCTTTGGAGTTAACACTCTTAGGCTCACATGAAATTTTCACCCTCTCAACCTTGATTGGGGATCCTGTCCTGTGAGTGTGTGCTTGTGTGTGTGATTCACATGATTGTGAAGAGTCAAGTTTATGCTTAAGAGATAGACAATTAGCAATCACAGTCACATAGCATGTCATGCAGTTTGGCTTGCCACAGAAGGAATCATGACTAGAATTCATGCTTGCAGAAATGCTACTCAGGCTATCAACTTCAGTAACTACAGGCTTGCTACACTTGTGAGTCAAATGATTAACAAATTGGCATTTTTGACATTGTTTCCTAGGAGCATTTGGCACATAAGCATAGTTGTTTCCTTTGTTGACACCCACTTTACCATTTCTGTTTTGTTTCTTTTTCTTGACAACTTCTTTCTTAACAACCACCTTTTCAACAACTTCTTTTTCAATTTTAAGACTCTCAGCAGGATTGTCTTTGGTTGCTTTCTGACTTTCTGTTTCAGGAAGGATAGGAGTGTCTTTAGTAGCCTCATCTTCTTCAAGGAGTTGCTGTTTGATGACCAAAAGCTCTTCATCAAACCCAACTTCACTCTTATTGAAGATGGGCTGTTCAACACTAGACAGGATGGTTGGGGCATTTTTGTTTATAAAAGATTCTTTTCCTTTGCCCTTTGTTTTCTTCCTTCCTTTATCCTTTTCATAGACAAAACCAATTCCAACCTTGCAATCCTCAGTGTGTTCCTTGTGATAGGTTTGAATGAGTTCAGATGAATTTCTAAAGCTTCTTAGTCTTAACTCATTTTCAGCAATTTGCTCTCTAAGAGCCTTTTCAATTTGTTCTGCACATAAGACTTTGTTTTTAAGGTACTCAACCTCCTTTTCCAAACCATCAAGGTTCACAACCATTAGCTCAAGTTCCTCATTCTTTTCTGTAAGCTCAAGATTCTTAGCGGTTAGTCTATCAATTTCTTCATTAGCAACTAACATACTAGTATGGATATTAAGCATCTCAGTACTCATGTCTTCAACAGTTTGCTTATATTGGAGAGGAGTCATTTCAAGAGAAGTAAGTATAGGTACCTGACTTGAGGATTCTCCTTCATCAGAAAATGCCATCAGGGCATAGTTTGAGTACTCTTCTTCTTCTTCTTCATCAGAGTCATCCCAGCATTTTCCCTCAGCAATAAAAGCTTTTCCCTGTTGTTTCTTGAGTAGAGCTTCATACTTGGATTCAAGCTCTAAGTATGCTTTGTCCTTTTTGACTTGTTTAGGCTTCTTGCACTCAGTGGCAAAGTGCCCAAGTTCATTACAATTATAGCATCTTATTTTGGACCTATCCACACTCCCAGACTTGTATCCTCCTTTTGCTGCACCAGCATTCCCTTTTCCTTTGTTGAAAGAGTTTGAACCACCTGAGCTACCAGCATTTCCACTGTTGAACCTAGACTTGAAAGGCTGCTTCCTCTTGAATCTGATATTGGGATATCTTCTAGCCATATAAGCATAAGATTTGTTTTCCATTTTGTCTAGTTCATCCATGTTGTAGAACTCATCCTCTTCAGGTAGCTCATAAACAACCTGAGTTTCACTACTAGCTTCATCACATTCTAGTTCCTCAATCTTCACATTGCTGATTTTTAGAGATTCCATTCTGTGATCTATATTGTCAGCAATAAGTGCACTGGCAGTGTTGGCCATTAAACCCTGCTTAGCTTGAATGGATCTATTTTGAAACAACTCTAACTCATAAGTTTTCAATACACCATACAGCACATCAAAACCAATCTTGGTTAGATCTCTTTCTTTGAGGGAAGAGATTCTTGGTTCTAGATGGTCTGGAAGAGTCAGTAAAAATTTCATGTTGAGCTCTTCTGTTTCATAGTGGTTGTCATAGAGTTTGAGTTCATTTATCAGCTTGTTGAACCTCTCAAACACTTCTGTGATTCCTTCTTTTGGTTGAGCCATGAAGGCTTCATACTGAGAGACTAGGATCTGCTTTTTGTTCTTTCTGACCTCAGTAGTTCCTTCACATAGTACTTCTATGAGATCCCACATTTTCTTTGCACTAGTGCAATGAGCAACAGTGTCATACATGTTGAAATTCATAGATTCACAGATAATGAGTTGGAGATGTCCATCCAGTGCTACTTTCTCCTTTTCAGGATCAGTGTATTTTAAAGGATCTTTAGGAACATGTCTTGCTGGTATTTTCTCAGTTCCTACAGTGATTTCACCAATCTCAATCATTGGAATAAAGGGACCATGCTTTAGAATGTCTAAGTACATGGGATTAGAAGCTTTGATGAAAAGCAACATCTTCTTCTTCCAAAGGCTGTAGTGCTCCTTGTTGAAGGGAGAAATCTTGATACTGCTCAGTTTCTGTGAACTCATTTTTGATCTTTTACTGTTTGTGTGTTAACAACCTGCTCTGATACCACTTGTTAGAAATGAATACACCTAGAAACTAGACAGAGGGGGGGTGAATGGATAGTTTGATATCTTTTAAAACTTGAACCACAATATAAACTGTATGTGATTGTTCTATGTTATATGCGAAAAGTAAACAACACAAACAATCACTTTAATTCACTTTGTATTAAGCAAATTAAATACTACAGCTTTCCAAGAAATTCACAATCGAATTTCTGGCTTCTAAACAAGAACATTTTTGTGCTTGCTTGCTTACAGAGAAAAGAGCTTTGGAAAACAATGTGTATCTCTCTTACAGCTAACAGTCAGGTGTGCACACTATATATTTCCTTTACAAAACTTGTGCACTACCTAATTACACAGCTACCCCTATCTGTACATACAATTTGTCTCACTATAGAAGGTTGGCTGTGTTAGGAAGGACCACTTGCTTTCTGTTGGTCTTCCCCTATCTGTAGCTGCTTGTCCCTTTTCTTTCTCTCCAAGTTTAGCTGTAGATTTGCCATCTGTCCTTGGACCACCAACCAGTAACAGATGCTTCCAGTATTTGTCTCCATAATATCTTGTATTCGTACCTTGATTTGTCTTATTGAAAACGGCTAAGTGTTGATGTCGAGAACTCCAGCATGCTCCTTGATTCTTTGACATGTCGACATAGAACAAATTGGACTTTGCTATATGTAATTGACAGGAGTATGCTATATAGCTTCGGTGAAGACTTCTCGACATAGCTTTGAAGACTTTACGATATAAACCTTTTGTAGACTTCTCGACACAGGCATATTTGACTTTGCGATCTCAACACTTCACGACATAGGTAATGAAGACTTCTCGACATAGTTCAATTTGGACTATGCGATATGAGGACTTCACGACACAGGCTCTTTGGACTTCACGACATAGCTCATTCTGACTTCTCGATATGGGCACTTGGACAAATTTCTGCAACTCATTTCTTCAAGGCCTTATTACTCCAATCCTGCTGCATGAACAATTTGAACTTCTACAAGGATGATTATTCAGTGACCCTATTTACAATCTAGTTGCAAGAAACTCACTAAGCTCATTATAGAACTGAGCAATACAGAATGAAACTAATTACATGATCATAAGACAAGTACTTTTGGAGACCTATACTATATCCTAGTGATAGAATTCACTAGGTCATGTAAGTGACTTTGTCACAGGTAGTAGGCTTGTTAATAGTGGTGTTCAGACATGCCTTGAGCCTAATAATATGCTCTGACTGGAAGGTACAAGGTTTATTTAACATGACGTATTTGATTTATATATTGATTTCCTTTGAGCCTTTTACCCTTCTCTATATTTGAATGTGTACAAGAAGCGTGACAGAGGTTGGAGAACTTTCAAAAGGCCTGGAGTTGAATTTTATGAAATAGTATTATACTCCGACCAGCTAAAAATGGTATATGTTAATAAACTCTTATAAAATTATTGTGTATGTCATGTGATTTTTCTTGTTTTATGTATCACTGACAGTATTTGGTAAGTGTGGTGTTGTAACTTAACCTACTTAAGGAAGCAAAAATGGAGTTATGAAACACCTATTTATCTTATGATTTTCCTAGATAACGATCTAACAATTAAATTTTGACCAGTTAGAAGGTGATAAATATGTACAAGAGTACCCTGTACTCCAGTGTTTGTCTCTCTGGGTAAAGAATCACCGGGTCCTCAACATTAATAAACAAAACATGTTAGAAATCCAAAGTTTCCCCGCCAGCTTACTATATAATCTCAGCCATTCATTACTTTGACTGTAATACTTTTGCAAAATCTTAGCCGTAATTGTCACTTAGGGTTTTAAAACATAATTAATGTGAGTTATTTCGAGCGGCAAGTTTTGGTGGGTGCATAGGATCATTTTGTTGGGCCTTTTACTTCATCTCTCCCATAGAATTTGAACTAGTAGGCCTTTATCTTTGCCTTTTAATCACTGTAATGGCTCTTCATTCATTTTTTTTCGAGATTTTACAAAGATTTGAAGACTTGAAGTCTAAACTTTTGCTCTCATTTTGCAGATTGGTAATGGATTCTTGCCATTGTTTTTTCTGATTCTTGTTGCTCCTCGGTTAGAGCCGTATCAGGTAAATAGTTTCAAACTAATCTGCACAGCTTGACCACTACCGACTAAAATGTTCATAACTCCATGTAGAAAATCATTTTTTGCAAACCATTTTTTGTAATAAAAACTAGACTCTTAAATCTTTCTAATGACATAAGGTTTGCTGCCAGATAAATTCTGTAGGAAAGCAGTTTATTATATGAAATCAGGAATTCGACTGCTTCCAGATTTTCATTTTTTTCACATTTGCTTCATTGCCTCTGTTTTTATCTCTGGATTTTACAACAGTTGTTTTCACCAACATCCACTTCTGGAAGCAGGTGTGTTTGTGGTGCTTCCAAACTTGTAAATTGTGTCACAATCTCGTTATTTTTGATGCACGAATCTAGCAATATAAACTCCTTTCCTCGGAATTTATCTCAAGCAATCAGTTTTGGCACATTCAGTTTTCAACTTTCAAGTTCATAAATGTTCAGCGTGGTTACTGCCTTGTTGAGGTGGTATATCAGTGTATGACTATATCTATTAATCTATATATGATACAATTAATGCATTATAAATATGGTATAAGGGTTTTTGCATATATAGATCACGTAACGTACCTGGTGGCTGATGCACTCCGACCCATGATGTATCAGTCTGATGCACTTCTTGTTGAGCAGGTCCCATAAAGATTTTTGTACTCGGGAGGGGTACGAAATCTGTGGAGCTCCGGATTTTCTTTCTCCTTAGAGATTTTCGTACTCGGGAGGGGTCCGATTTATCTTCTTTTTTATAGCTTTGTTCCCCATATTTAAGGCTTGATTGTTCTTAGTCTTTTTTAATTTTGTAATGTTTTTAGATTGCAATTTAATTTGTATTTTCAATTTGCTTTGTAATTTCAGTTTTTTTGGTAGACTCTCATTTGGTGTGAGAGATTTATTTTTTCTCTCCTTTGGTAATGAGAATGTGGTGTTTGATTTAGGGTTAAAAGATTTTAGGGGATTTGCATTTATGGTCGTCTCTCAAACCGTTTATGGCGAAGTGGGTTTTTGTACAATTGTCAACTTCAACAAATCACTTGATTCCACGAAAATTGGATTAATCAGCAATAGTATGTGTTCTAGGTTTGTTCGCGATTGTAATTGTAGATGTTGTATGGATTTTTCCTATTGAATTAAATTCCATTGCTAAAAAAAATATAGCGGGTGTTTGGGTAATGTTTTTTTAGGGAGCCCAGAAGCACTTCTTAGGACTGTTTGTGTAAATAAGTCGGAAGCACTTATTTGGTTGTTTTTCAACTTCTTTTGGAAAGAAGTTGGAATTTAGAAATGCTAGCTTTTTCTGAAGAAACACTTTTGCACTTATTTGACTTATTCCGTTTTATTCATTTTCAATACAAATAAATCCTATATAAATTAATATAGTTGGCTTGGGGCTATGAGATTTTATTAGTATTAGTTGATTTTTACAACAAAAAAAAATCTGATTTAGTTGAATTTTACAAAAAAAAATATATAAAAAAAGTTGACTTATAAGTTCTGATTTACCAAACACTCTACTGACTTATAAATTCTAATTTACCAAACACTGTGCTGACTTAAAAGTTCTGATCAACTTATCACTTATAATCCACTTATCAGTTATAAGCAATAATTAATTTAATTTAAGCTAAGTCAAACGGTCCCATAATGAAACGACAGCGTTTACTTTTTAATACATAGAAAGATATTAGGGTTGAGTGCATGTCTTTCATCCCTTATTCTTTATTTTAAGAAAACCCACCCACGGCAGAGAGAGAGAAGCAAGAAGCATTATCTCAGGTGCGTGGTTTAATTTATTCAGAGTATTATATATATATATATATATATGGGGATTGGTCCAGATCCCCCGGGGGATATCCCCTTACCCTCAATGTTTCAATGAAACATTGAGGGTGTAATTTTTAAATAATTAATTAAAAATAGAAATTTATTGAAAAAAAATATAACCTTCAACACAAAAATAGTGAGTATGATTACTTACATAGGCTAAGGTTCAAGGGAGAACAGCCTTAAAGAGAGAACGAGAGAACACCTTTCTTTTATAAAATCTTTTATGATTTGTAAAATTTATAACAAATTGAAAAAATTAGATTTTTATCTAATTCTTTTTCCGCAAAATCCTATAAATATTCTAGTATTTAATTATGCTTTTATATTGCTTGGACGATCCTCTACTTGGTATCAGAGCCATGTTTTTATTTAAAATGAATATTTTAGATAAATAAAATCCTGAGGAAAACTCTGAAGAAATTCAGAATAATTTTGAAATCGAATTTTCTGAAAATGAAAATGGTTTTCAAGGTAGCTTTTTAGTAAAGCAAGAAATTCTTTCTAAAATCAGGAAAACAAAACTTGATTTGAAAAAAGAAAAAATATTTAACATTCCGATGTTAAACTTCTTAAAAAGAAAAAATTCTATATTCTATTTTGTTAAAACAAAAGAAATGCATATAGACATTAAAGATACTAAAGGTTCAGTGTTCCTACCCCTTATCACTAAGGATGAGATCAATAGAAACCTTCAGAAAATCGACTCTAAGATTAGAGCAACCATTAACGTAGTTCATTTAGGAGCTATAAAAATTCTGTTAAAAGCAGAATTCAAAGAAGGTATAGATTCACCTATTAAGATGGCCTTAATAGATAACAGAATCAATGACCGAAATGATTGTATTTTGGGAGCAGCTAGAGGAAATTTAGCTTACCAAAAATTTATGTTCACAGTCTATCCTAAATACGCATTTAGTAAAGACACCAAGAACATAGATCAGGTATTATCTTTTGTACATCAATTCGAAAGAGAGAATTTGATGAATCCAGGAGATAAAGTTTTTAGCATAACCTATCTGGTAGCTTATGCATTAACCAATAGTCATCATAGTATCGACTATAGAAAGAAAGAAAACATAGAATTAGAAGATGTTTTCTCAGAAATAGGATCGGTTGAAGAAAAACAATTTTCTGAAATCAGACCCTTAGATAATTCTTGGGCAATAGATATTGCTAAAGATAAACCCTTATTAGGACAACAACCTAGAATGAGTTTCAGAAGAAACAGTCTAGAAATTGGAGAGACATCAGATAGCAACTTGCTAAGAAACGTCTCTAGAAAAGTTGATAATCTATGTCAAAGATTAGAACTTTTACAATAATGACTACCCCTTTTAGGATGCAACCATACATCTATAAGAAAGGAAAAATCCTTAATATCAAGAAATTGAATGAAGGATCAGATAGTCAGCAAAGAAAGTATATCTTTAGTGGATATACTGGAAATCAGAGTCTAACAACTCTTATTTCTTCTACTAATAATCTTAACCAGATTACAGGTAGAATTTTACTAGGATGTTATAAATTACTGAGTTATTTTGGACTTAGTAAAGATCCCAGTGAAGAATTGTCTAAAACACGGAGTGTTTATGACAGATTCTCCACTCTTTTAGAAGGGAGAGATAACCAAAAATTAGAAGACCTAAAAATTCTTTTAATTTAAAACATTGAAAAAATTGATAGAATAGAAGAAAAGATTAACCATCTTGAAAAAATTCCTATCGACAGAAATGAAGTTTCAGACTTCACTTCCAAGTTAAATGAAATCGAAGAATACCTTAAGAAAATCCTAGGATGAGTCTTAAAGAATTCCAAGATATTATTAAGCCACAAATAGAAGAAATTCTTAAGTTGCTTAAAGAACAGCGTGCTAACAATGTTATTGAAGCCGCAGCTGCAAAGATAATTACAGAATTGAAAACAACAATTCAGGATTGCAATAAAGAAATTCTTGAAGCCATCAACAAACAATCGAAGGCTCCAGAAAACCAACAACTTGTTCCAGCAACAGAACGAGGAAATAAAGATAAAGGTAAAAACCGTTATCGGTACAGTTATCCTAACCATGATGTAGGTAACGAAGAGCTCGGAACTGGAAAGAATCCGAACAGTATGACTTGGCCATTCGGTTCACCATCTGCAAAGAAGGCATGAACTATATGCAAGACATAGAAAAATTCTTTTGGGAAGTACTTGAGTCAGAAATTCAGGACGACCAACAAGAAAAACAATTTGCGAAAGCATTGGAACTTTTGGGATTAGAAGACAACGAGCTTGCTAATCAAAAAGTATCAGATAATTCAGAATTACAATCTTTATTTGGTTTTAATTCTACTAATTATCTAAATGTTATTGACGAATTTAGCTCACCTGAAGATAATCCTCAAGAGTCAAATTCTCAAGAAGAATATTCATCAGAAGAAGAGTTTGCTCAATAGACATTCAGGGTGAATAAACAAGAAGAAGATGTTAATCAGAATCAGGATGAAAATCCATTCGCAGCATCAACTTCAGGAACAAAAAGACCAGTAAACAGGAGAAAAGGTAACTTTTACTCCCCTACTACTGAATTTAGAACGAGTCAAAGTCTATTCGGTTCTAATGTGCTTAATATCGATTGTGAATCAGGAAGAAAAACTCTAATCGATAGTTGGGAAAAGGAAATTAGTTTAATAATTCAGACTAATCCCATATCCTATGATGATGCTAGTACAGTTTTGTTATTAGTTGATCATAAAACAGCAGGAGTTGTTAATAGATTTATTAAAGACGTAAATTGGAATCTCGACATGTTCGAACCAATACAAGCCTTTAATACTATAGTAGATTCTATCTATACCATGTTTTTAGGTGTTGATTACATCAATGCTAAGGAACAAGAAAAAGATAAAATCAAGCAGAATGCTAAGTTAGCACTTAGTAAAATGCAATTGTGTGATATATGCCTCATAGATAAATTCTTTTGTATATATGAAATGCATATGATAAACACAGGAGACCAAAATCAGTATCATGTCTATGTCGAAGAGTACATTCGCAAGATACCTTTGGTAGGAGAAAAAGCCATGACTAAGTTTTTGCAGGAAAAAACAGTCCTGACACAACATAGTTTAGCCTTTGCTCAACGAATAGTCAAGAATGAAATCCTTAGTTATTGCGATTTCAGTCGGACACAGAAAAAGCTCAAGAAGTTTAGCAAAAATTGCTGCTCTAAGCTTACAGAAGAATCTTATAATTTTGGTTGTAATCCTAATTATGACAAAAAATTTAAGAAAAAGAAGAAATATTCTAAGAAAAATATATCTTCAAAATACAAGTTTACCAGGAAAAAGAAACCCTTTAGGCCAGGTAAATATGTAAAGAAAAAATCTTTTAAGTCGTCTAACGATAAACAAAAGTTTTGCCCAAAAGGCAAGAAAAACTGCAGGTGTTGGATCTGCAACGAAGAAGGACATTATGCAAATGAATGCCCTAATAGAAAGAAGCATGATGACAAAGTCAAAATGCTTGAACAAATTCTTTATTTGGGTTATGATCCTATTGAAGACCCGTATGAAGAAGAACGAAAAATCTACACGATTGAAGAAATTGAATCCGAGACTGAAGAATCAGAATCAGATGAATCATCTTCTTCAGATTGAAGAAATTGGAGAATTAGTAATGTCAAATATTACTAACCCTAATTCTATTTATATATCTGGAAAATTGAAATTTGCAGGATATAAACAAATAGAGTTGCATTGCTACGTTGACACAGGCGCAAGTTTATGTGTTGCCAGCAAGTACGTTATTCCAGAAGAACATTGGGTTAACGCAGAAAGACCTATACAGGTAAAAATTGCAAATGGAAGCACCATTTCAATAAGTAAGGTATGTAAAAACCTTAATGTTTTGATAGCAGGAGAAATATTCCATATTCCAACTGTTTATCAACAAGAATCTGATATTGATTTCATATTAGGTAACAATTTTTGTCAGCTATATGAACCATTTACTCAGTTCACAAAAATGATTATACTAACCCTTTCAGGAAAAGAAGTATATATCAGTAAGGTAACTACAGCTTATAGAGTTGGAGTTAAAGGTTTCCTTGAATTTATGAAAAAGAAATCAAAGGTTCAAAAACCCGATGCTATCAATATTAGTTCTAATAAAATTCACTTTTTAGAACGGGGGAAGGATAGTATTAAAAAATATAAAGAATCGAATTTTATTATACAAAATTTAGTTCTTGAAATAGAAAAGAAATCTATAATTGAAAAATTGTTAGATTCAGTATGCTCAGAAAATCCCTTAGATCCTGAAAAGACTAAGAATTGGATGAAAGCAGCAATCAAGCTCAAAGATCCTAGAACTGTAATTAAGGTAAGACCTATGAAATACAGCCCTCAGGACAGAGAAGAATTTGGTAAACAGATTCAAGAACTCCTGGATATGAAGATCATCATACCCAGCAAATCACCACATATGTCTCCGGCATTTTTAGTAGAAAATGAAGCAGAGCGAAGACGTGGGAAGAAAAGAATGGTAGTCAACTACAAGTCCATTAATGATGCGACAATAGGTGACAGCCATAATTTACCCAACAAGGATGAACTTCTCACCCTTATTCGAGGTAAGAAAATGTTTAGTTCATTAGACTGCAAATCTGGATTCTGGCAGGTACTGTTAGATAAAGAATCACAGCTATTGACTGCATTCACATGTCCCCAAGGACATTATCAATGGATCGTTGTTCCCTTCGGTTTGAAGCAAGCACCTTCCATATTTCAAAGACATATGCAAAATGCATTTAGATCCTTTGAAAAATTCTGTTGTGTATATGTAGATGATATTCTTATCTTTAGTGATAATGAGCAGGATCATCTCAGACATCTAGCAACAACTTTGAAGAAATGCCAACAACTTGGAATCATATTATCCAAGAAGAAAGCTCAACTCTTCAAAACAAAGATTAATTTCTTAGGATTAGAAATTGATCAAGGAACTCATTGTCCTCAACCTCATATCTTAGAACATATTCATAAGTTCCCAGATAAACTTGAAGACAAAAAACAGTTACAGAGGTTTTTAGGAATATTAACCTATGCATCTGATTATATTCCAAAACTTGCAGCTTTACGTGCACCATTGCAGGCTAAGCTCAAAAAGGATATACCATGGAAATGGGAAGATTCAGACTCCAGCTATATAAGCAAAGTCAAGAAGAATCTAAAGAGTTTTCCAAAACTCTATCATCCTCAACCAGAGGATAAGCTTATCATTGAAACTGACGCTTCAGGAGAATACTGGGGAGGAGTTCTCAAGGCAGTTAATTCTGATCAAGAATTAATATGCAGATATACTTCAGGTAGCTTCAAAAATGCTGAAAGGAATTACCACTCTAATGAAAAAGAGTACCTTGCAGTAATCAGAGTTATCAATAAGTTTTCTATCTATCTTACTCCTATTAAATTTTTAGTAAGAACTGACAATAGAAACTTCACTTATTTCTTGCGAATTAAGCTTGCAGGGGATAACAAACAAGGTCGACTAGTGCGATGGCAACAGTGGCTTTCCAGATATTCTTTTGATGTAGAACACATTGAAGGAACAAAAAATTGTCTAGCAGATTTCTTGACTAGAGAATTTAATACTAACCAATAAAATTTCTACTTTTCAAATTTTATCTTGGACAGGAATGCAGAGGATCACTCCAGAAGTCCTATAAATAGAGCAGGATTGTTAGCTATGAAGATCACCCCTTCACACATACCTCTCTACTATAGATCTCTCAAAAGATCAAAAGGCTTTGTTTGCCTTATATTAATCTCTTTCTTTGAGACCCCATTTTCCTAATAAAATGGAGAAATTGTCCCTTAAAGAAACTATTCTGTTGAAGAAATTACAGAATATCCAGGATGAGCTTCATATAGTTCGTGCTGAAATGGAGTTTCTCAGGATTTATCCAGAGGACACTCAACAAAAGGTCATTCCATCACCTTGTTCAGAAATGAAACAAATTGGAACTAGTCCGGTGCAAACGGTTGCCGGTAAAGACTCAACAAATCCGTTGAAGGCTGGTAGTTCGCCAACAACTACAACTGAGGTTCAGACCTCGACAACGTTAGCAGAAACTTCAGATTTAATACTGGAGCCTAACGGGGGAATTCCAATCCCACATAAGACTGATAGTCCAATATCAGCTCAACCTCACGGTTATCAGGATTTTCAAAAATCCAAAAATTATTATGTTGTTTATAATGGTCCAGGAAAAGGCATTTACAACAACTGGGGAATTGTCTCACAGGCAGTTTATGGAATTAAAGGTGTTTCTTACAAAAAGTTCAAAACACTTCAAGAAGCACGAGTTTCGGCGGATCTTTATTCCAAAGAAATGATGATGGCACCGCTAGAAATCATTAGCAGCGCTGCATTAAAGCCAGTCTACAAAGAGGCTTTGAAGAAAACTACTCCAAAGATGACAAATTTAGGAGTTGTAAAAACGGATAATCTTGTCATTTCTCTTGATGAAGATTTCGGAGAAACAATCTTCGACAGCTTTTATTATCTCTACGAATTGGGGAGAAGAGCTACTGAAGAAGAGTTCGTGGAGCACAAGTTCTATACCACGGACAAAAAGAATCTGAGTACATTCAACTTCTATCCAAATGCTAATCACGAATTGGTCTACGAAACATTTTGCAATGGATTAGTAAGTTTAATCTATCCCTCAGAAAATATTCTTGAGTTAAAAAGCTTTCAAAAAGGATTCAGGGAAGCCGTAAAAACGTTCAAGAAAAATTGTGCTAAAGGTAAAGCTATATTTATCAAAGTACAGTCATCAGTCCCGTTCTGGATTGAAGATGATTTGATCAAACCATTTCATTTCATTCATCTGGGAATTGTCAGCAAGATGACCTACAGTCCAAGTCAGGAGATGGAGGTTAAGCTTGAAAAGAAGGATCTCAGGGAGATAGCAGTCCATAAATATGCTCAGATATTAGAAAAAATATTAAGCATAAAACATACAGATAAGTTGAGAATCAATTATGCCTCTCAATTATATTTTGTGACATCTACCTCCACCAGCAATGTAGATCTGGATGTGTTAAACAGCTGTATTCAAACAGTTGCCGACACCAAAAAGACGTTCGGATATCATATCTTTGAAATTTGTAAAGATATTCGACGAATCACGACAAAGACGCACCCCACCATGATGGTATGTCAGTGTCAAGGAGCTGTCAGATCAGTGATGGAAGCTCATAATTGAAGAAAGTGGGCATCTACTTTTTGAAGTGGAGCACTACCTTATTGGCAGGAATCAATCTTTCTCTGTCAAAATAATTGAAGGAAATACGTAAGTGCTTACGTTATTCTTGTATTAGAACTTCAGTCCTTCTTCTATAAAAGGGGGAGTTATTTTCAGTTTTAAGCATTCGAAAATTAATTCAGTCGTGCAACTTGTACACAGAGTGATAAAGAATGAAGAGTGAGTAGTCCCATTAGGGATTGTAAGTGTGATTAAGGGATTCATAATGAATCTGTTGTAATATATTGTATGGAATAAAACAGTTTAGTTCGAATTCAAAATCTGTTTCATGCTTAGTGTCCGGTCTTAGACTCTGGAGTCCGCTTGGGTCACAGGAAAGTACCGCTTTAGGCAGGTGGCCGTTTAGGGAAACCGCCGACCATGGATTGAGCGACCACAAGGCAGATTAGCATGAGAAGAAGAATTCAAACTGAGGTTCTATTCAACAATACAATCACTACTACAAATGAAGTTCATTAAAGGAATACCCTGTAAGATCATTTACAATCTCTATTTATAAATCTATTACTGAATCGTTTTAATTCATTATTTATAATGATTGACAGTTATCATCCAAAGTTCTTTAAGAACTTAAAATTATGACTAATACACATCCGTGGTTTGTCAACATAGAAGGTAATGCCATGATTTACATGGATAACCATCAATATCTAGAACATCTATTACAGGTATCTAGGAAAATTGTCTCTAACAAAGACAATAGAGCAATTCAAGTCCTTATCTGGGATTTAGAAGAATTTAAAACTGAACAAATTCGGTTTTATCATAAGTTTGCTATGCAGATAGAAACAGAGATATCTTCTCTTAGAAGAATTCTCAGTTATGATCTTATTAACCCTAATAGGATTAGACATAATGAATGATACGAGAAATTCGTATTTTATTTATCATCAGATGCTTAATAAATCATCTTTGATAGAACAGTGTGTTTTAACCTTAGTTTTTAACTTTAGGTTAATCAGCATTACTTTAGAGATAATGGTGGGTCAGGACTGGTTCTCTTGTTCTCTCTTTAAGACTGTTCTCTCTGGAACGCTACTCTACTTACATATGCATAAATTCACATTCAAAATTTGCATAATTTTTTAATTTTATATAATTTTTCAAGTAAAACCACAAATTAGTTAAAATGACCACCCTCAATGTTTCATTGAGGATACCCTCAATGAAACATCGAGGGTACCCGAGGGTATCCTCAATGAAACATTGAGGGCGGTGATACTAAAAAAAAATTATTTAAAAATAGAAAAAGGGTTCAATATTTAAATTAAAATTCATACATACCTAAGTAATCATAATCACTATTTTTTGTGGCAAATGTTAGCTTATTTCGTATAATTTTTTATTTATTGGAATTTCCCCTATTTTTAACTAGTTTGTAAAAATTAGAAAAAAATTACCTTAACCAAACCAAAATAATTTTTTATTTTTTGAGATTTTGGTAACACCACTCAATTATGTATATATTGACATCCGTATGGTTGGATCGTCAACAAATATTTTTAAAAAAATAGAAACAACAATCCGGAACAAAGAACTACTTATGAGTACTAGTCAATATAGTGGTTGACTATTAATATGTCAAACCAAATAATTTTTTATTTTTTGAGATTTTGGTAACACCACTCAATTATGTATATATTGACATCCGTACGGTTGGATCATCGACAAATATTTTTAAAAAAATAGAAACAACAATCCGAACAAAACACTACTTAGAGTACTAGTCAATATAGTGGTTGACTATTAATATGTCAAACCAAAATAATTTTTTATTTTTTGAGATTTTGGTAACACCACTCAATTATGTAAATGTTGACATCCGTACGGTTGGATCGTGGACAAATATTTTTAAAAAAATAGAAACAACAATCCGGAACAAAGCACTACTTATGAGTACTAGTCAATATAGTGGTTGACTATTAATATGTTAAACCAAAATAATTTTTTATTTTTTGAGATTTTGGTAACACCACTCAATTATGTATATGTTGACATCCGTACGGTTGGATCGTCGACAAATATTTTTAAAAAAATAGAAACAACAATCCGGAACAAAGCACTACTTATGAGTACTAGTCAATATAGTGGTTGACTATTAATATGTCAAACCAAAATAATTTTTTATTTTTTGAGATTTTGGTAACACCACTCAATTATGTATATGTTGACATCCGTACGGCTGGATCGTCGACAAATATTTTTAAAAAAATAGAAACAACAATCCAGAACAAAGCACTACTTTTGAGTACTAGTCAATATAGTGGTTGACTATTAAAATGTCAAACCAAAATAATTTTTTATTTTTTGAGATTTTGGTAACACCACTCAATTATGTATATGTTGACATCCGTATGGTTGGATCGTCGACAAATATTTTTAAAAAAATAGAAACAACAATCCGGAACAAAGCACTACTTATGAGTACTAGTCAATATAGTGGTTGACTATTAATATGTCAAACCAAAATAATTTTTTATTTTCTGAGATTTTGGTAACACCACTCAATTATGTATATGTTGACATCCGTACGGTTGTATCGTCGACAAATATTTTTAAAAAAATAGAAACAACAATCCGGAACAAAGCACTACTTATGAGTACTAGTCAATATAGTGGTTGACTATTAATATGTCAAACCAAATTTTTTTTTATTTTCTGAGATTTTTGTAACACCACTCAATTATGTATATATTGACATCCGTACGGTTGGATCGTCGACAAATATTTTTAAAAAAATAGAAACAACAATCCGGCACAAAGCACTACTTATGAGTACTAGTCAATATAGTGGTTAACTATTAATATGTCAAACCAAAATAATTTTTTATTTTCTGAGATTTTGGTAACACCACTCAATTATATATATATTGACATCCGTACGGTTGGATCGTCGACAAATATTTTAAAAAAATAGAAACAACAATCCGGAACAAAGCACTACTTGTGATGAGTACTAGTCAATAGAGTGGTTGACTATTAATATGTCAAACCAAAATAAATTTTTATTTTCTGAGATTTTGGGAACATCACTAAATTAGATATATATTGACATCCGTACGGTTGGATCGTCGAGAAATAATTTTTAAAAAATAGAAACAATAATATGTGAATAAGCACTAGTTACTTGTTCTAGTCGGAATAGTAGTGATCTACAAAGATCTACAACCAAATTAATTTTTTATTTTTTTAAAATTTGGGAATATCATTAAATTAGATATATACAGACATCCGTACGGTTGGATCGTCGAGAAATAATTTTTAAAAAATAGAAACAACAATATGTGAATAAGCACTAGTTACTTGTTCTAGTCGGAATAGTAGTGATCTACTAAGATCTCCAACCAAATTAATTTTTTATGTTTTTTAAAATTTGGGAATATCATTAAATTAGATATACATAGACATCCGTACAGTTGGATCGTCGAGAAATAATTTTTAAAAAATAGAAACAACAATACGTGAATAAGCACTAGTTACTTGTTCTAGTCGGAATAGTAGTGATCTACTAAGATCTCCAACCAAATTAATTTTTTATTTTTTTAAAAATTTGGGAATATCATTAAATTAGATATATATAGACATCCGTATGGTTGGATCGTCGAGAAATAATTTTTAAAAAATAGAAACAACAATATGTGAATAAGCACTGGTTACTTGATCTAGTCGGAATAGTAGTGATCTACTAAGATCCCCAACCAAATTAATTTTTAATTTTTTTATTTTTTGGGAACATCATTAAATTAGATATATATAGACATCCGTACGGTTGGATCGTCGAGAAATAATTTTTAAAAAATAGAAACAACAATATGTGAATAAGCACTAGTTGCTTGATCTAGTTGGAATAGTATTGATCTACTAAGATCTCCAACCAAATTAATTTTTTATTTTTTTAAAATTTGGTAACATCACTAAATTAGATATATATAGACATCCGTACGGTTGGATCGTCGAGAAATAATTTTTAAAAAATAGAAACAACAATATGTGAATAATAAGCACTAGTTACTTGATCTAGTGGGAATAGTAGTGATCTACAAAGATCTCCAACCAAATTAATTTTTTATTTTTTTAAAATTTTGTAACATCACTAAATTAGATATATATAGACATCCGAACGGTTGGATCGTCGAGAAATAATTTTTAAAAAATAGAAACAACAATATGTGAATAAACACTAGTTACTTGATCTAGTCGGAATAGTAGTGATCTACAAAGATCTCCAACCAAATTAATTTTTTATTTTTTTTAAAATTTGGTAACATCACTAAATTAGATACATATAGACATCCGTACGGTTGGATCGTCGAGAAATAATTTTTAAAAAATAGAAACTATATTTTTAACTAGTTTCTATATTTTTTGAAAAATTAAATTAAAATGTAATAATTAATTATTTAACAAATTTAAAATGGATAAATATTTGAAATATCTTAAATTATCTTATTTCATAAATTTTCTAATAATTTGATTTTTTTAATTTTTAATTTTTTAAAAATTTGTAAAATTATTTGAAATAAAAAATTCATTTTATAAAAAATAAATATTAAATTTAAATTCATACACACCCTGACACTTATACTCAAATATAAATTATTTAAATATCATAAATTTTTGAATTTTTAAAGAGTTAAATCACGAATTTACGGGGAAAAATGGAAAAAAGTTGAAATAATTAAAATTATGGTCTACCCTCCTCAATGTTTCGTTGAGGGTGGTTGCTAAAATTACGTAATTACCCTTACTAAATCATATCCAAACGACCCGACTTGTATCCCCAAAAGAAAAAAACCCTAATTTTCTCGACTTGGCGATTCATCCGATTCATATCCATACGATTACTTGGCAATTTTTTGTCGATTTCATCCCCCAGCTTGTAATACTCGACAGAAAACTCGACTATACACAGAATCCCTGCAGTTTCTTTCGATTCCATCTTTCGTTAAAAGGTACACACAAACGCACACTTAAATGTATATGTTATATGATTCAATTTGTGATGAACCATGTCTATTTTAAGTTGAATATGTTGAATTTGTGATAATTACGTTTAATTTGTGCTTAATTCGAAATTATCATGTGATTTGTGCCCAAATTCGAATATAATTAGGTTTTTGATTATTGTTGATTATTCTGGTGCCTGGTATTGACAAACATTTTAGTAATAATCGTTCTCGAAATGTATATAGTTTCGCTACATTTTAGTAATTTGCTTACAATTTCATACGCACAGTACGTCGAACACATTGCAGGCACATAAGCAAGCAGAGTATTAGAATAACAAGTCTGAAGAATTTATTCCAAGAGTCACTAAAATTTCATAATGAACATGTTATATACACGGTAGCAGTTATACATTTTGCGCCCTATCAAATAAAGGAGATAGTAATAAGAATGACATAACTCAGTAAAATCTTAGAATCCTTGCAGGATAGAGTGGAAGCTTTGTAAATCTAATGCAATGAGTCCCTTCTTTCATCCCTATTTACAGCACATAAGCATGAACTATTGCAGCAATTTGTTATCTTTATATCACAAGCTTCCTCGTCAGCTCAGGAACACTATTGTACATGAGTGTGCAAATTAGTATCCTCTGGCTCGATGTCAAACTCTTTCATAATCTGAAGTACTTCTTCAGCTTTCCATGACTGCTTAGCTTCTCCATATCCAGAAATCAATGTTTCAAAAGTTTTTAAGTTGGGAGATATTCCATAATCATGAATCTTCTGAAACATTTGAATTGCGTAATCCATTCTGCCTACACCATCCACTGATGACTGTGGTAAATATCACTACATTAGGCGTGATATTTGATTTAACCATGGCAGTCAGAACTTCTTCTGCTTTATTGGGCTCCTGTGCACGCACATAACCTTTTGCCAGAATGCTGTATGCATGTGCGTCGGGTTCGATTCCAGCTTTCACCATGTCATAAAGATTTCCCTGCACTTATCCATAAAACCCGCGGCACTCCATTAGGATCATGTAATTGCCTTTAATTATTGTATTGATCTATTTTTTTTTAGATAAACAGATACAATATTATAATAGGCTTGTGATTTATGCTTCCATCATTGAATAAAAAGAGAAATTGATTTGATAGATACTGTATTTTTATATTTTATCAAATCCGCCAATAATAAAGTTAACAAATACGGCAACAGGGAATTGGGCATCTCTTGGACTTTGGCTTGGGTCTGGGTTTTGAAGATACTGAGCTGAACCTAGTCGTGAAAATAGAAATCTTAGAATTTAAATGTTGAATAGTACAATGGAACCTCTCTAAAAATATTCCAGTTCCAAGAATATTACTGTGTACATAGAGGTTCCACTGTATAAGTTTTATTTATGGGCCATACATATAGGTCAAGTGTAACTTATCTAACGGGTCATTGTAGTTAGTACTCAATTTTTTTTATTTTTTATTTTTCTCTTAATTTTAAGAGTTACTAGCCACTTTTAACTATTACTAAATTGTAAATTAATAATTACAAACACTTATTTCATACTTTTGTGTATATAATTTACTTTTAATAATATGAAATTAAATCAAAAATAGATATAAAGAATTTTATTGGAGATGAATCCATGAAAAATACCAAAAGTTATTATTTATATTATTTTAAGCCGTTGTTTAATTGACTGTGGGAGATGTATTAGAATTGTGCGTAGCTCGTTTATAATTAGTTTGTTTAAGCATACTCTGTTGTCTTCATAAAAGAAATATTTTTCCTGGTTTATTTCAAGAGATTTTATGTACACTTTTCCGAACCCTTTAGGATTTTACATGAATAATTTTATAAAAACCAACGTACTTTTAACGTGGCATAAAAATTAAAAATAATAATTTACAAGTAGGTAATTTAGTTGTCAAAGTTGAGACGCCAGTAGTAATTTTAGTAGTAATTTTAGTAGCACAACTTCTAAGTTCAAACCCCTTTGAAATAATGTGCGTATGTTGAGGTTTATACAAATTTGTGCGTCTTCTTGTGAATGTCTGTTGTTTATACCCAAGATCTGACGCAGTCTGTATTGGTTGGCGGTTGTTATATACATGTGTAATGTGTGTGATTTTGGTGTTTGTATTTATTGGAATTTCCCGCATTTTACCTAATTTGGGGTTTTATTTGAAAAATTAAATTAAAATAAAAAATTATCCAACTTTTGAATGTAAATTTATGCATATCTAAGTAATCATACTCACTATTTTTGTGATTAATGTTATATTTTTTTCAGTAATTTTTATTTTTAATTAATTATTTAAAAATAACACCCTCAATGTTTCATTGAGGGTACCCTGAATGAAACATTGAGGGTGGTCATTTTAACCAATTTGTGGTTGTACTTGAAAATTTTTATAAAATTAAAAAATTATGCAACTTTTGAATGTAAATTTATGCATATGTAAGTAATCATACTCACTATTTTTGTGCTGAAGGTTATATTTTTTTTCAATAAATTTCTATTTTTAATTAATTATTTAAAAATTACACCCTCAATGAAACATTGAGGGTGGTCATTTTAACCAATTTGTGGTTTTACTTGAAAAATTATATAAAATTAAAAAATTATGCAACTTTTGAATGTAAATTTATGCATATGTAAGTAATCATACTCACTATTTTTGTGCTGAAGGTTATATTTTTTTTTCATTAAATTTCTATTATATATATATATATATATATATATATATATATATATATAGCCTAAACCATATACCCTAAATCCTATACCCTATACCCTATACTCTAAATTTATACATACCCAAATAATCGTACTCACTCGCTATTAACACTATAATACAACTAAAAATAGTAGTAGTAATAGAAATGTAAGTAATGATTCGAGTAGAATAAACAGGGTCCAACACCTTAATGTTTCGTTACGGGCAGTTACACCCGTAGAAAAACTAAATAAAAATATAAGAAAAGGGAAATTTTGAATTTAAATTCATACACAAAAGTAATCATACCTACTAAAAACACTACAAGACAACTAAAAAATAGTAGTAGTAATGAAGATACAGATAATTGGGAGAGAATAGGAAACAATGTCTAACAACTCAAATAAAGCTTTAAACAATGACAATGTTATATACCACCAGAGATCACGCATCATGCCTAATCAACTTATCAATTACAAAGAGATTCAAAGATTTTGGTTATATAAGCAAAATATTAGAAATTTTAAAGTTTAGGGGTTACCCTAACCCCTAACCCCTAAATCATATGCCCTAAATCCTAAACCCTGTACCCTATAATCTAAATTTACACATACCCAAGTAATTGTACTCACTCATTATTAACACTATAAGACAACTAAAAATAGTAGTAGTAATAGCAATGTAAGTAATGATTCGAGTAGAATAAACAGGGTCCAACACCTTAATGTTTCGTTACTTTAAAAAATGAAATAAAAATATAAGAAAAGGAAAATTTTGAATTTAAATTAATACACCAAGGTAATCGTACTCACTAAAAACACTACAAGACAACTAAAAATAATAGTAGTAGCAATGGAGGTACGGATAATTGCGAGAGAATAGGAAACGGTGTCTAACAACTCAAATAAAGCTTTAAACAATGACGATGTTAAATAGCACCAGATATCAAATAAAATGGTACGCATCATGCCTAATCAACTTATCAATTACAAAGAGACTCAAAGATTTTGGTTATATAAGAAAAATATTAAAAAATTTAAAGTTTAGGGGTTACCCTAACCCCTAAACCCTAAATCATATACCCTAAATCCTAAACCATGTACCCTACGCTCTAAATTCCTAAACACCTAAGTAATCGTACTCATGCACGATTAACCCTATAAGACTACTAAAAATAATAGTAGTAGACTAGTAGTAGTAGCAATGTAAGTAATGATTATAACGAGAGAAGTAGAAATGGGGTCTAACAACTCAACGTTTCATTGCAAGCAGTCACATAGAAAAATTAAATTAAATAAAATAAAAATACATAAAAAGGAAAATTTTGAATTTAAATTCATACACACCAAAATAATTACTATTTTTGTGACGAATGTTACCTTATTTTCATTAATTTTCTAATTATTCTATTTTTCCGCCTGTTAGTTTGTAGAATTACTCGAAAAATCAAATAAAAATAGAAAAACATTAATTAGTAATAATAGTAGGAATGTAAGTTTTTATATAATATAAAATGAAATATTTGGGAAAAAATGGATATTATAATATATTTTAATAAAAAAGAATAAATATAATAAATAGCAATATAAAATGTAGATTGATTATTATTTTTTAATTTTAATTAGTTTGTAGATTTACTTGAAAAATTAAATAAAAATATAATGATTAATTAATTTTTAAAAATGAAGAATTATTTTAATATATCTTAAATTACCTTATTTCACTAATTTTCGAATAATTTTCTTTTTTAATTTCTATTAATTTATAAAATTATTTGAAATTATAATCCGTTATATAAAAAATAAAAATTTAATTTGAATTCATACACACCCAATTAATCATACTTATACTCAAAATATAATTATTTGAATTATTATTGTACTTTTAAATAATTAAATCATGAATTTAAGGGGAAGAAAAAAACTGAAAAAGTGACGATTAAAATTACATTAACACCCTTATTGCACCCTCAATGTTTCATTGACGGTGACTATTAAAATTACTTTATTACCCTTACTACATTGAGGGTGTCGGGTACTGAAACAATACCCACAGTCCCACACGACCCGATTAGTACGCAAAAAAACAAAAAACCCTAATTCTTTCACCCTCAAGCGATTGTGTGGCGATTGGGCGGCGACTGGCGGCGATTCTGACGACTATACACACAATACTCGGCGGAGAACCCGACTATACACACTAAACTCAACTATACACACAACCCGATTGTTTCTTCGGCAAATATTCGTTAACAGGTACACACTAAGCGATTGTGTGTTGTTTTTATGTTTGCATTAGATTTATATTTGTGCTTGTGTGTTCATAATAGGTAATATCTTGTGAATTTGGCAGGTGTTGAAGCAAGAGGTTTCATATTTGGTCCTACTGCATTGGCTATAGGGGCGAAACTTGTTCCCCTTAGAAAACCCAATCGATTGCCAGGTATACGTCTAACTGTCTCAAATTCACATCTTTTATTTGGTTAAATGGTTTTCAGTTTGCAAACTTCTGGTTGTTGAACAAGTTTATGTCTGTCCCAAACTGCACTTAATCGTCATTGAACAACGCAACATTATGTATTCACAGACCACGTTTTATCAGCTACTAGACAATCACAAATCAACTGTGATATAAAGGACTTGAATAAACTGCTGCTCTAACCATAAATGGACATTTAATTATTATAATTTCCGACTTTATAAACAAAGTCACCTTTATACTACATAATTCTCTCTTCTGAGCTGCAAAAACTTCAAGGTAATATTATTTTTAACTACTTCCATAAACCTAGTACAACTTATAAACTCTAAAATTTTATTTTCCATGATCTGAATAGTAACTCAGAACTTATATATATTATTAGAACTACATCATAACTTCATAAGCAGAATTTGACACTAGCTCTGTGCATTTTGACAGTAACTCAAAATTTTCATGATATGCTTGAAGTTCCATCACACACATTCAGCCACAGCCGCATTATGTAGTCTACTGAACATTAACAAAGTTTGCACTTAAAATCAGTCATGCATACCCTACTAAATCTTAATGATAATTAAAGGCCATGCTGGATAATAATAAATTGGTTAAAAAAGCAGAAACTAGGACTAGGTTTTTATAAATGTGAAAAAAGCAGACACTTAGTATGTGTTAATAATCTTGAACTTGATTTAATCTCTGAGATTAATTGGAGTGAGTTATCGTCTTACAATACATAATTGGCCTTTATAATTTGGTGATTGTGTAAATGATTAAGGTTTTGTTTTGTCGAATTTGCCCCTGAGAGATTTTAACTAGGCCGAGACTCAATCTTTTGGTAAATAAAGTTAAACCATGGCTTATTTCTGTTTCCAGTTTGCATTACTTCATTATATCAGTAGTTTGATTTATAGAATATTTGACTAGTTAATTGACCAGTTTTGTTTTTCTTTTTTGCAGCAGCTGAACAAAGAAAGGCTTTACATGAAACTCGAGCTTCAGTGAAACAACTCAATCGTATTTATACACAATCTATCAGCCGTTGGTATTAATCTATATTCATTGTCTCTTTTTTTGTTTCCATATATGTGATATCTTTAATGTGTTATGGGGTCTGTGAATTTTGTGATCTTTCTTTTCTTTCATAGGCACGATTTATGTTTCTTTCTTTCTGTTTATTTTACGCTTCTGAATTATATGATTTTGATTTTTATGTGAATCTATATTAATTTGAGATTCCAGAAATGATGTACAAATTTTGATATGTCATGTTTGTGTGAAAAGATATAGTATTTGTGTGAAAGAAAGCTAGAAATTCCAACCAAGGAAGACACAACCTGGCGTATAACATATATCAGTAGATTTAACAACAAAAATGTTCACTCAAGTACGCTGTAAAAAATGAACATGTTTTGGTTCCAATATCTTTGAAGGGTATAATAACTGACAAGTGATCTACCTTGAAGATGTCCTGATTATTTCATATTAAATTTATTACCAAACAAAATTCTGTCAACAAAATGTATGCTACGACTGTGTTAGAAACATTAAGAACCTGCATTCCTTCCGCACCACTTATACCAACATTAGAATCATAATCAAATAAATAAGAAGACATGAGAATCACTAACCTTGATTTTTTCTCTCCAAAAAACGAGCAGAATAAGGGTTTAAAACAGTACAGAATTTAAGCAAATAATGGTTGAAAAGCAGGTTGGTAAGCTGTTGAAATAGTAATAAATACGCCCTCAATGTTTCATTGAGGGCGCCTCAATGTTTCATTGAGGGCGCCCAGTTATTAAGTTATATATATATAACTTATATATATATATATATATATATATATATATATATATATATATATATATATATATATATGGGGGGCGTTCCACAGCCCCCGTTGGATATCCCCCCGCCCTCAATGTTTCATTGAGGGTGCCTCAATGTTTCATTGAGGGTGCCTCAATGTTTCATTGAGGGCGTACGTTTTTAAATAAATTATTAAAAATAGAATAATACTAGAAAAAAATATAATATTCAGCCCAAAAATAGTGGGACTGTTTTTCTAGATACGTATAAATTTAAATTCAAATTTTGTACAATTTTCTATTTTTATTTAATTTTTCATGTAAATTTATAAATTATCAAAAACTGGACGCCCTCAATGTTTCATTGAGGGTGCCTCAATGTTTCATTGAGGGTGTCTCAATGTTTCATTGAGGGCGTACGTTTTTAAATAAATTATTAAAAATAGAATAATACTAGAAAAAAAATATAACATTCAGCCTAAAAATAGTGGGACTGTTTTTCTAGATACGTATAAATTTAAATTCAAATTTTGTACAATTTTCTATTTTTATTTAATTTTTCATGTAAATTTACAAATTATCTAAAACTGGACGCCCTCTATGTTTCATTGAGGGTGCCTCAATGTTTCGTTGAGGGCGTACGTTTTTAAATAAATAATTAAAAATAGAAGAATAATAGAAAAAAATATAACATTCAGCACAAAAATAGTGGGACTGTTTTTCTAGATACGTATAAATTTAAATTCAAATTTTGTACAATTTTCTATTTTTATTTAATTTTTCATGTAAATTTACATATTATCTAAAACTGGACGCCCTCAATGTTTCATTGAGGGTGCCTCAATGTTTCATTGAGGGCGTACATTTTTAAATAAATAATTAAAAATAGAAGAATACTATAAAAAAAATATAACATTCAGCACAAAAATAGTGGGACTGTTTTTCTAGATACGTATAAATTTAAATTCAAATTTTGTACAATTTTCTATTTTTATTTAATTTCTCATGTAAATTTACAAATTATCTAAAACTGGACGCCCTCAACGTTTCATTGAGGGTGCCTCAGTGTTTCATTGAGGGCGTACGTTTTTAAATAAATAATTAAAAATAGAAGAATACTAGAAAAAAATATAACATTAAGCACAAAAATAGTGGGACTGTTTTTCTAGATACGTATAAATTTAAATTCAAATTTTGTACAATTTTCTATTTTTATTTAATTTTTCATGTAAATTTACAAATTATTTGATCAAAAAATAATATAATATCCATTTTATTCAATTATTTCATTTAATATTTCTATTTATTCTATTTTTCCTGTTTTTAATTCAAATATAATATCACAGCACCCTCAATGAAACATTGAGGCGCCCTCAATGAAACATTGAGGCGCCCTCAATGAAACATTGAGGGTGTATTTATTACTATTCACCAACCCGACACCCTCAATGTTTCATTGAGGGCGTAGTAAGGATAATAAAGTAATTTTAATAGTCACCCTCAATGAAACATTGAGGGTGCAATAAGGGCGTTATTGTAATTTTAATCGTTATTGTTTCAGGTTTTTTCTTTCCTTCTTAAATTCATTAGTTAATTATTTAAAAGTTCAATAATAATTCAAAATTTTAGAATATTCAAATAATTATATTTTGAGTATAAGTATGATTAATTAGGTGTGTATGAATTTAAATTAAATTTTTATTTTTTATATAATGGATTATTATTTCAAATAATTTTACAAATTAAAAAAGAAAATTATTCGAAAATTACTGAAATAAGGTAATTTAAGATATTTCTTCATTTTTAAAAATTAATTAATTAATTAATATATTTTTATTTAATTTTTCAAGTAAATCTACAAACTAATTAAAATTAAAAAATAATAATTAATCCATTTTTTTCAATTATTACATTTTATATTGCTATTTATTATATTATTCTTTTTTTGATTAAAAATATATTATAATATATTACCATGACTTGGGTGTGAATTTAGAGCATAGGGTACAGGGTTTAGGATTTGGGCTATATGATTTAGGGTTTAGGGGTTAGGGGTTAGGGTAACCGCTAAACTTTAAAATTTCTAAACTTTCTCTTATATAACTAAAATCTTTGAATCCCGGGCCTTTGTAGTTGATAGTGTTTAGAGTGAGTATGAATTTAAATTCAAATTTTGTCTTTTTACAAATTTTTTTAATTTTTCAAGTAAATCTACAAAGTATTTAAAATAAGTGAAAAAAATTCAACAATTCGAAAATTAATGAAAATGAGGTAAAATTCGTCACAAAAATGATAACTACGATTACTTGTGTGTGTATGAATTTTAAATTTAATTTAGGGTATAGGATTTAGGGTATAGGATTTAGGGTTTAGGGTTTAAGGTTTAGGGGTTAGGGTAACCCCTAAACTTTAAAATTTCTAATCTTTCTCTTATATGACTACAATCTTTGAATCCTTTTGTAGTTTATAGTGTTTACAGTGAGTATGATTACTTGGGTGCGTATGAATTTAAATTCAAATTTTGTATTTTTACAATTTTTTTTTAATTTTTCAAGTAAATCTACAAAGTAGTTAAAATGAGTGAAAACAATTCAACAATTAGAAAATTAATGAAAAGGAGGTAAAATTCGTCACAAAAATGATAACTACTATTACTTGTGTGTGTATGAATTTTAAATTTAATTTAGGGTTTAGGGTTTAGGGTTTAAGGTTTAGGGGTTAGGGTAACCCCTAAACTTTAAAATTTCTAATCTTTCTCTTATATGACTACAATCTTTGAATCTTTTTGTAGTTTATAGTTTTTACAGTGAGTATGATTACTTGGGTGCGTATGAATTTAAATTCAAATTTTGTCTTTTTACAATTTTTTTTAATTTTTCAAGTAAATCTACAAAGTAGTTAAAATGAGTGAAAAAAATTCAACAATTAGAAAATTAATGAAAATGAGGTAAAATTCGTCACAAAAATGGTAACTACTATTACTTGTGTGTGTATGAATTTTAAATTTAATTTAGGGTATAGGGTTTAGGGTTTAGGGTTTAAGGTTTAGGGGTTAGGGTAACCCCTAAACTTTAAAATTTCTAATCTTTCTCTTATATGACTACAATCTTTGAATCCTTTTGTAGTTTATAGTGTTTACAGTGAGTATGGTTACTTGGGTGCGAATTTAAATTCAAATTTTGTCTTTTTACAATTTTTTTTAATTTTTCAAGTAAATCTACAAAGTAGTTAAAATGAGTGAAAAAAATTCAACAATTAGAAAATTAATGAAAATGAGGTAAATTTCGTCACAAAAATGATAACTACTATTACTTCCGTTGGATTATTAAACTATAAATCTTCAAATCAATGAGGACCGTCAGATATAATATTAAAAATTGTATTTGATTATTAATAGGATAGTATTTAAATACTAAAAGATGTATTTTGATAATTTAAACCAATTATAAATAGGTTTTCTATATTGAATAGAAATCTTTATGTAAAAATTCGTAATTATCTTTTCTCTTTATTTTATGGATAGTTCCAGTTAGATAATAATTATTAAACCATCATTAAATTAAAGATAATTTTGTAAGCTTCGCGTGGGCTGTAAAATCGTTAAAATATGTTGTTTAAAACTCCAGATAGAGAGTAAAGTTATTATCTACATTTTAATAAATATATTTTTATTATTATAGCACCAATTTAATTTTTTTCCCTAATTCTTTTAAATTTATAAATTCTATTTTTATTTCAATAAAATATTAAAACCAATTTAAGAAAAAATTAAAATCGATCGTCCGTGTACGATTACGACCAAATTAATAATTATAGTTAGATCTTAAATAGATCGATGAGAATTGTTAGATCTAATATTAAAAAGTATATATGATTAATAATAGAATTATATTTAAATACTAAAAAGTGTATTTTGATAATTTAAAAATTTTCTATGTAAAAATTCTTAAATATCTTTTTTCTTGAATTTATGTACAGGTCCAGTTAGATAATAATTATTAAACCAAATATCAAGATAACAATTCATATCGATTACAATGATACACGTGAACCCTACGTTATAACAGACTTAGGAGAACTCCTGTACATGAATAAATTTAAACAATTTTTTTCTGAAGGAACATAACAATTTGATTAATCCAAATTATAATTATATTATTTTACATATAACAAACATAAAAGGATAATATCAAAATATTATTAAAATATTGAGGGTTTCATATTCATAAACGATAATTTTGAATATAATACTTATATTAAAATGTGTATTTGATTAAATGTAGGATTATATTTAAATACTAAAAAGTGTGCTTTGATAATTTAAACCAATTATGAATTGATTTTCTATATTGAATTGAATTCTTTATGTAAAACTTCTTAACCATATTTTCTTTTCAGTTTATTTTATGAGTAGGTCAACTGGTCAAGTTAGATAATAATTATTAAACCATCATTAAATTAAAGATAATTTCGTTAGTTTCGCATGGGTTGTAAAATCGTCAAAATTCAATTTCTAAAACTCAGGATAGAACCCAAATAGTAAAGTGTGTATCTAAATTTTAATAAATATTTTTTTATTATTGTAGCACCAATTTATTTATTTTTCCACTAATTCTTTTAAATATAGAGAAATTTTATGTTTCTTTCAAAAAAGTATAAAAATTAATTAAGAACAAATTCAAATCGATAAAGAATATAATAATATGAGAATAAAATTTTATATAATCATAACATAATTTTTATTCTGTTTAATAATTTTTAAGTAATAATGTATTTTATAATTTTATATACACTGTAAATAAAACCGAAACATTAAAAGTAAAAGCAGTTAGTAAGATACTTATATCAGTATATACTTGATATCCTTATTATATTAAATCCTTATATATAATAATAATCATAATAGGGATCTTATCCAAAATTTTGGTCGTAGAATATAATTATAAACAGAATAATTATAAATAAAATTTAAGTAACCGTGCATCGCACAGGCTATAAGCTAGTATGTAATAAGACTTATAAAACATACTTAGTTGGATCCATGGAATTAGCAAGAGTAATACACCGGAAAACCTTCTTCCCTTTGTTTCCTTCGTAGACCTCCCATCCAACAGCTTTAGGAATATGTTTACAATGTTTCCATTCTGAACAAAAAATATAACTACGTAAGAGAGAACTCAAATCATTGAACATGATAATGTAATAAGCAGAATAGAGGCGTTCCCAAAGTATTATGCTCTACCTTGTGAAACTGATATTAAGGCCTCACCAACGAGCGACAACCCCAAATCAGCAAATCCACGATGTTCACGATAGCAGAAAAAGCGAATTTTTTGAAGATTCCATCTTGAGCATATAAAAGCAATGAAGTTGCGTAGAGGCCACCCAGGATTATTTGGAAGATGACAAGGATCGTAAAAGCCAAAAAGGCACTGTTACAAACAAATAAAGCTCAGGAAACAGGTAGCTGAATTTGATATCATAACAGGCCAAGACCTAATTAAATACACACACACGGCATATGTAAATATATAAATTTAGTATTGACATTGAGAAGCCACACAGAGGCTAAAAACACGTATGTGTACGGACCTTATGACCATCACTTCTGCAAACTTCCCAGTCTTTCAGATGTCTAAGGGAAGCATGTGAATTTGAATCAATAGACACCAAAAAGAATGGCACATCTGCAGCAGATATAATACTTTAGGTGCTTAGCAAAACAAATAATATTCTACAATTTTAAGAAAGCTATTCATTTTAATTGGCAAAGAATAAAAATCTGTTCTTTTTTAATATAAAATTTTGAGTTTAATAAATAAGAAATACTTTTTTATATCTGCAAAGATATTATTTGCTCTTTGAAGGTCTGTTAAGAAGATTTAACTGAAGAATCTTTTCGAAGTGTGCCAACTGCAAGCCTAAAAATTTGAATATAAAAGGACCCTCATTCGGAGTGAGTTAAATTAGCAAGAGAATATTTCATCTATAAGGAGCTTCTAGTTTTACCTGCGGTTGTGCTTGAATTCCGCCACTCGTTACAAGCTACTGTCAGGGATTCAGCCTATGGCACATAAATGATATTAAAGAATAAAATGAAAAAATGTAACGACATGGTTTTAAGGGATTAAACTAAACCTACATAAATCTTTATGTATAACCAAAAAATTTTATCCATATATTAAGCACCTCCTGTAGGCTAAAACATTGGGAGGCAGGCTCCAAACTAGCTATAGTTGCAGGAGGATCAAGCTTTAGAGCAGGGAAAGCAAACCGGTAGTAGAACTTCCATTGTTTAAGGTCTGCGAATGATATAATAAGGAACCTGGAAAGTAAAGAACTTTCCTGCACCACTCTTCCAGAATGAATATCTTCCCAAATCTGATATCAATGTATAGAAGAAAAAAAAATAATGATATGGGAGACAACATTTTGAAGGGTTAAACGTTAATAGAGTGTAATTAAATTTATAACAGTAGTCATCAGTCAAGTATATCTATCCCACGTGGCAAAGGCATTTTCAGTTTCTAGATGTATGCATTATATTGGTTTTTACAAAGAATAAAACTGACTACATGCATGAATCACCTTTTTAGCTTCAGCCTCTAGTAAGCTTTGCTTATCAAGTGCTTTAAAGCTTTCCAACGTGTTCGTATTGTAAAGAACTCCCGGAATAGAGCATTTATTTCTGTTTCCAGAACTGAAAGGTGAATTTGAAGAATGAGCACTTGGCTCAGACGGAAAAGATTCTCTGAGAAGAGTTAAACGATTCGAAACTTGTGAATGTGAGCACGGTGCATAAAAACCTGAAAAAAATGATATCATATACTGAGCACACAAACAATCCATCCAACATGTGAACCGTTTCTTTAAAAAGAAAAATTACCGCTACCTGTTATTGGAATTGGTGATTCGTCAAGTCCTAAGTGATTAAGCTTCATATCAGACAACCTATGCCAAAAGCCTTCATCTACAGCACTTTGAAACGGTGAAAATTGAAGAAGAGGTCCATTATCTTGTCCCGCCATACTTGTAAATCACCATAACAGTGGCGTAAGTTTACATTAGTATAGCATTACAATGTTCTCATAAACGGGTTCTTAAGTTACATTAGCATCAACTAGTAAATATCATACACTGAACCTTTTTAAAGATTCTAATCAAAAAATTTAATCTTTCGCAACAAAAACTAAAAAAACCCACTAAAAATTTACTAAAAAAATCAATGCATCACTCAAAAGAACCAAGATAAGGGTATCATCTGATTGTCACATATATACATATAAATATCAATAATTTCAAATATATACTTTAAACTAGAGTTTCTGAACTTAAAAAGCCTAGAGATCATCAACAGCCATACATACATAATATAAGGCAACTAGAACTAGGCATTAGCAAACTAAAATCCAATACAAAAATCAAAATTAAGCACAGCCAATAATAAAAACCCACAAAAATCTTGGATTAAAGTTAGAGACTTGAATTAAATTCTACAACACAAAAGAGAAAAAACCCATTAAACAAATATGATCAAACAAGTCAATTATACTGTAAAAAGAGAGAGAGAGAGAGAGAGAGAGAGAGAGAGAGCTACCTAAAGAAGAGGAGCAAGATCTTGGGTCAAATTGTTGATAAGTGATTGATATAAGTTTCAAATTGTAACTTGGGTTTTTATTATTGGCTGTGCTTAATTTTGATTTTTGTATTGGATTTTAGTTTGCTAATGCCTAGTTCTAGTTGCCTTATATTATGTATGTATGGCTGTTGATGATCTCTAGGCTTTTTAAGTTCAGAAACTCTAGTTTAAAGTATATATTTGAAATTATTGATATTTATATGTATATATGTGACAATCAGATGATACCCTTATCTTGGTTCTTTTGAGTGATGCATTGATTTTTTTAGTAAATTTTTAGTGGGTTTTTTTAGTTTTTGTTGCGAAAGATTAAATTTTTGATTAGAATCTTTAAAAAGGTTCAGTGTATGATATTTACTAGTTGATGCTAATGTAACTTAAGAACCCGTTTATGAGAACATTGTAATGCTATACTAATGTAAACTTACGCCACTGTTATGGTGATTTACAAGTATGGCGGGACAAGATAATGGACCTCTTCTTCAATTTTCACCGTTTCAAAGTGCTGTAGATGAAGGCTTTTGGCATAGGTTGTCTGATATGAAGCTTAATCACTTAGGACTTGACGAATCACCAATTCCAATAACAGGTAGCGGTAATTTTTCTTTTTAAAGAAACGGTTCACATGTTGGATGGATTGTTTGTGTGCTCAGTATATGATATCATTTTTTTCAGGTTTTTATGCACCGTGCTCACATTCACAAGTTTCGAATCGTTTAACTCTTCTCAGAGAATCTTTTCCGTCTGAGCCAAGTGCTCATTCTTCAAATTCACCTTTCAGTTCTGGAAACAGAAATAAATGCTCTATTCCGGGAGTTCTTTACAATACGAACACGTTGGAAAGCTTTAAAGCACTTGATAAGCAAAGCTTACTAGAGGCTGAAGCTAAAAAGGTGATTCATGCATGTAGTCAGTTTTATTCTTTGTAAAAACCAATATAATGCATACATCTAGAAACTGAAAATGCCTTTGCCACGTGGGATAGATATACTTGACTGATGACTACTGTTATAAATTTAATTACACTCTATTAACGTTTAACCCTTCAAAATGTTGTCTCCCATATCATTATTTTTTTTTCTTCTGTACATTGATATCAGATTTGGGAAGATATTCATTCTGGAAGAGTGGTGCAGGAAAGTTCTTTACTTTCCAGGTTCCTTATTATATCATTCGCAGACCTTAAACAATGGAAGTTCTACTACCGGTTTGCTTTCCCTGCTCTAAAGCTTGATCCTCCTGCAACTATAGCTAGTTTGGAGCCTGCCTCCCAATGTTTTAGCCTACAGGAGGTGCTTAATATATGGATAAAATTTTTTGGTTATACATAAAGATTTATGTAGGTTTAGTTTAATCCCTTAAAACCATGTCGTTACATTTTTTCATTTTATTCTTTAATATCATTTATGTGCCATAGGCTGAATCCCTGACAGTAGCTTGTAACGAGTGGCGGAATTCAAGCACAACCGCAGGTAAAACTAGAAGCTCCTTATAGATGAAATATTCTCTTGCTAATTTAACTCACTCCGAATGAGGGTCCTTTTATATTCAAATTTTTAGGCTTGCAGTTGGCACACTTCGAAAAGATTCTTCAGTTAAATCTTCTTAACAGACCTTCAAAGAGCAAATAATATCTTTGCAGATATAAAAAAGTATTTCTTATTTATTAAACTCAAAATTTTATATTAAAAAAGAACAGATTTTTATTCTTTGCCAATTAAAATGAATAGCTTTCTTAAAATTGTAGAATATTATTTGTTTTGCTAAGCACCTAAAGTATTATATCTGCTGCAGATGTGCCATTCTTTTTGGTGTCTATTGATTCAAATTCACATGCTTCCCTTAGACATCTGAAAGACTGGGAAGTTTGCAGAAGTGATGGTCATAAGGTCCGTACACATACGTGTTTTTAGCCTCTGTGTGGCTTCTCAATGTCAATACTAAATTTATATATTTACATATGCCGTGTGTGTGTATTTAATTAGGTCTTGGCCTGTTATGATATCAAATTCAGCTACCTGTTTCCTGAGCTTTATTTGTTTGTAACAGTGCCTTTTTGGCTTTTACGATCCTTGTCATCTTCCAAATAATCCTGGGTGGCCTCTACGCAACTTCATTGCTTTTATATGCTCAAGATGGAATCTTCAAAAAATTCGCTTTTTCTGCTATCGTGAACATCGTGGATTTGCTGATTTGGGGTTGTCGCTCGTTGGTGAGGCCTTAATATCAGTTTCACAAGGTAGAGCATAATACTTTGGGAACGCCTCTATTCTGCTTATTACATTATCATGTTCAATGATTTGAGTTCTCTCTTACGTAGTTATATTTTTTGTTCAGAATGGAAACATTGTAAACATATTCCTAAAGCTGTTGGATGGGAGGTCTACGAAGGAAACAAAGGGAAGAAGGTTTTCCGGTGTATTACTCTTGCTAATTCCATGGATCCAACTAAGTATGTTTTATAAGTCTTATTACATACTAGCTTATAGCCCGTGCGATGCACGGTTACTTAAATTTTATTTATAATTATTCTGTTTATAATTATATTCTACGACCAAAATTTTGGATAAGATCCCTATTATGATTATTATTATATATAAGGATTTAATATAATAAGGATATCAAGTATATACTGATATAAGTATCTTACTAACTGCTTTTACTTTTAATGTTTCGGTTTTATTTACAGTGTATATAAAATTATAAAATACATTATTACTTAAAAATTATTAAACAGAATAAAAATTATGTTATGATTATATAAAATTTTATTCTCATATTATTATATTCTTTATCGATTTGAATTTGTTCTTAATTAATTTTTATACTTTTTTGAAAGAAACATAAAATTTCTCTATATTTAAAAGAATTAGTGGAAAAATAAATAAATTGGTGCTACAATAATAAAAAAATATTTATTAAAATTTAGATACACACTTTACTATTTGGGTTCTATCCTGAGTTTTAGAAATTGAATTTTGACGATTTTACAACCCATGCGAAACTAACGAAATTATCTTTAATTTAATGATGGTTTAATAATTATTATCTAACTTGACCAGTTGACCTACTCATAAAATAAACTGAAAAGAAAATATGGTTAAGAAGTTTTACATAAAGAATTCAATTCAATATAGAAAATCAATTCATAATTGGTTTAAATTATCAAAGCACACTTTTTAGTATTTAAATATAATCCTACATTTAATCAAATACACATTTTAATATAAGTATTATATTCAAAATTATCGTTTATGAATATGAAACCCTCAATATTTTAATAATATTTTGATATTATCCTTTTATGTTTGTTATATGTAAAATAATATAATTATAATTTGGATTAATCAAATTGTTATGTTCCTTCAGAAAAAAATTGTTTAAATTTATTCATGTACAGGAGTTCTCCTAAGTCTGTTATAACGTAGGGTTCACGTGTATCATTGTAATCGATATGAATTGTTATCTTGATATTTGGTTTAATAATTATTATCTAACTGGACCTGTACATAAATTCAAGAAAAAAGATATTTAAGAATTTTTACATAGAAAATTTTTAAATTATCAAAATACACTTTTTAGTATTTAAATATAATTCTATTATTAATCATATATACTTTTTAATATTAGATCTAACAATTCTCATCGATCTATTTAAGATCTAACTATAATTATTAATTTGGTCGTAATCGTACACGGACGATCGATTTTAATTTTTTCTTAAATTGGTTTTAATATTTTATTGAAATAAAAATAGAATTTATAAATTTAAAAGAATTAGGGAAAAAAATTAAATTGGTGCTATAATAATAAAAATATATTTATTAAAATGTAGATAATAACTTTACTCTCTATCTGGAGTTTTAAACAACATATTTTAACGATTTTACAGCCCACGCGAAGCTTACAAAATTATCTTTAATTTAATGATGGTTTAATAATTATTATCTAACTGGAACTATCCATAAAATAAAGAGAAAAGATAATTACGAATTTTTACATAAAGATTTCTATTCAATATAGAAAACCTATTTATAATTGGTTTAAATTATCAAAATACATCTTTTAGTATTTAAATACTATCCTATTAATAATCAAATACAATTTTTAATATTATATCTGACGGTCCTCATTGATTTGAAGATTTATAGTTTAATAATCCAACGGATCGTATACTTTTGGTAGTACAGTGACCAACCAAAGTTTTAGATAAGATCTCTCTTACGCTTATTATATATAAGGAGTTAATTAGCTCAGTGTGAAAATAAATATTCTAATTTAACTCTAACATTAAGAATGACCGCTAATGACAGGTTAGCAGTAACAGCTGCAGAGCTAAACTTAAAACTAATGAGATGGCGTGCTTTGCCATCATTGGACCTGAATATGCTGTCTGCTACCAAGTGTCTTCTTCTAGGTGCAGGTACCCTTGGATGTCAGGTGGCTCGCATGCTTATGGTGGGTGTTAGATTCAGTATTATAATTAGTATGAATGTTGTATTATAGGTTAACAGAATCTTGTTTTGCAGGCTTGGGGTGTCCGTAAAATTACACTACTTGACAGTGGCAAAGTATCAATGTCGAATCCGTTGCGGCAGTCCCTTTACACATTGGAGGACTGCCTTAATGGTGGTGAATACAAGGCCCTGGCTGCAGTTAAAAGTCTTAAACAGATATTCCCCGCTGTGGTAATAACGTTACCCATGTGAAGCTCCATTATGAATTCTTATTGTCCAAAAATGTCAGAATTTTTCTTCTATCTTGTATATGTTGGCTCAGGAAGCTGATGGCATTGTGATGGCTATACCAATGCCTGGACATCCGGTTCCCAGCCAAGATGAGCATAATGTACTCGAGGATTGCAGGCGATTACAAGATTTGATTGATTCTCATGATGCAGTTTTCCTTTTGACTGATACAAGGGAAAGTCGTTGGCTACCTACCCTTCTATGTTCCAATGCCAACAAGGTCGAACTACTACTTCTCCTATAGATGTTTACTGATGAGTAATTAAACTTGTGTCAGATTCTTATTCTGCACCAAATGCGAATCTAGTGCAACTCTCATATGGCATTACAGTGCAACTAATTGTTTAATACAGAGTTTTAGGATATTAGATGAATTTCATTGTTTTTTAATTTATAAATGAGTCGGTAGGCTTTTAAAATTCAGTCATATAGTTTGGAACAAAGGACTATGATATTTCATACATTAATCCATCTTATTACAGCGCATTTATCACCCATTTAAATCAAGATATCAAGAAAGAAATTAAACGGCTTACAGTTTTTCATCTTTTAATAAGAATTGGAAAGCTGGAGCTGAAGAGTTTTTCATGGACTGATGATTTTGTAATGGGTTATTCTAATCCTAGAATGGAAGATGCATGTCGCTGGTTAGAATTCGTTATGTAATTTTAAAATTAGAGAGTACTTAACTAAAGTTATTTACAACCAGATCCCTAAAGTTGGATTGTTTATTCTTGAGTGTTGACGGATGTTTATATATATATATATATAATCTGCAGATTACTATTACAGCTGCTTTAGGTTTTGATAGTTTTCTAGTTATGCGTCATGGTGCTGGTCCCCTCGGTGATTACAGAGGTGAATCCGAGAGTGCTTTATCTGCTGAAAGGGAAATTTCTTCTCCTGCAGACACAGATAAAAGACTGAGATTAGGTTGTTACTTCTGCAGTGATGTCGTCGCGCCGATTGATGTATGTAATTGTCCATGAAGAAATTTTATTCATACATACCTTAATTGTATTATAATGCTGGTATAATCTCCTTGCAGTCAACTTCCAACCGCACTTTAGACCAGCAATGCACAGTTACACGTCCAGGACTTGCTCCTATAGCATCTGCCCTTGCAGTTGAACTTCTAGTTGGAATTTTACATCATCCGCATAGGTAAAATTTTAAATTTATTACATACGGAGCGTATATTTCCTGAAACCTCAGTTATGATAATGTTAAAGCAAACAGATGAATCTTAAAGTAGATAAAAAGTGTTACTTTGGCCCGTCAGCGTTTCTGATAGTTACACTGGTTTAACTGCATTTTACAGGATATTTGCCAAAGCAGAATTTGCCAATAATATGGATAGTGGACCAATAGAGCAACCTCTTGGAATTTTACCCCATCAGATCCGAGGTTCACTCTCTCAATTTTCTCAGATGATACTTGTCGGCCATTCATCAAGTAGTTGTACTGCTTGCTGTTCCACCGTAAGTTTACTATACAACGCCATCTCTAATATAAACATTGAGCCGAAGCACATAACTTAACTTGGTAGAAACAAAAGTAAATCCTCAGATTTAACCAGTTATGATTAATTTTTCATCTCTGATTAGTAGTGACTAGTGAGTGGTACAACAGTTTAAAATCATAGATAAAAGGTTACGAATTTTTATAAAATTATAATGCTATAGTATTATTTGTAAGAATCTACTTAAAACAAAGAAAATGCCTAATCAATGACAATTAATTTACTTTTTAATAATATATACCATTTATTTTAATTAATTTACTCGAAAATTTCACATTCATTTTTGATGTCACCAACCTGTCGGTCCAAGTAACTGTTTGATCTCATTTCTTTCCACCAGTGCAAAATATTCGCCTAGTGGCTTGCCAAACATGTTTTTAATGTATTTAACGACATTTTCATGTTGTTCAGGTGGTAACTGAATTTTACAACAGAAAGATGGATTTTGTCCTTCAAGCCATAAATCACCCCACCTACTTGGAGGACCTCACTGGTTTGACAGAGCTAAAGAATGCTGCAAATTCTTTTGATTTGGATTGGGATTACGATACAGATGATGACAATGAATGTGTTGAAATCTAAGATGGTTGTCTAACAATTGTAAAACCCAATTTGTCGCATGCATTACCAATTGTACATTAGTTCAACATGCAAAGTGAATAGAAAATCAATTGCCTTAATTTCCTATTATTTAACTGTCGTTTCTTTTGGATATACGGCCTTTCTCATGGTCTCATGGAATATAAAAATTGTTCTTGAACACCGGAAGGACAAATGTCATAGCTTTTTTCTTTGCGCTTTGTGTATATGGTAGGTAATATTGATTGATATCACGGCACCAAATACAAGCACCACTGGTCTAGTGGTACATTCCCAGGTTCTGTTTTACCTTTGTTTTATGTTTTTCAGATTTTGATCCTAACATTTTTCCAGTTCAGCAACAAGATCAACTTTGTATGTGTAATGTGTTGTATGAAGTTGAATGTGTGGGGTGGTTCCTTTCACTGCTTTTAGAGCATCTCCAACCTTCTATATCCTTCTATATCTGTTAGCTATATAGTCCACCTGGCAGTGCAACAGTATCAATTATAGCTAATCTGTGAAAAATGATCGCTCCAAAGGGACACACCTGTTAGCAATAATTATAGATATCCTCAATTCATCCGTTATATTTGTTGAATGCCTTCTCATCCTCTATATTCATCCATGTCATTTCCTGCTTAAATATTCTCTCCCGTTAAGGCCCCGTTTGGCATTGCTGTTGCAGATAGCAGCAACAGTTTTTTTCTGAAAAACAGGTAAAAAAGTGTTTGCTTTCAGAATCTTTTGTTACTATTAGAGCATATATATTATATATATGTGTGTATATAATTAGGGTTTTGTTTCTTAGAAATTTGGGGATTTTAGAAATTTGTCAATTGTTTAAAATCTTGTACTTTTAGTTGAAATTGTTGATTTTAGTTTGTGTTATGTTACTGATTTTAGTTTGAGAATTGAGGTTCTTGATTTGGTATTGCTGCTCATTATTCATTACTTGGCTATAGAGTAGTATTGCAGTTAAATATAGGAAATTAAAAAAATAAGGAGTAGTATTGTAGTAGAAGTAACATGATTTAATGTTAAAAAAACATGATTTATATTTTCTTTAAATTTGATAAATAAGTTGATCAAATTGGACTTTATTTATTGGATAGTCTGTGATACTGCAAAGTGATACTGCGAGTGAGGGGTAGAGGTTGAAGTATATGCAGAGAGTAAAATATAACATTTTGAATTTGATAAAAGTAATAAAATATTATTTTTGAAATATAGTTAATCATTATAGTTATTTCCGTTGGAGCACAACCACTTACAAGTTCAACAAATTTTAGCAAATTATTATTTTATATTATTTTAACTAACCATTTTGGCTACTCCCTTTGGAGATGCTCTTACACTGATAGAAAATATTGAAATTGCCAAATAATTTAATAAAGTTTAACAATGACAGAAGTTTCTAAATATTTTATTTGAATGAGAACAATATTCTGATAGATGTTTCGGCTTCGGTGTAGTCATGTAGTGTGTTATGTGGATATTAAAAGAAAATAGAAAAAGAAAAAAGGAACAGTCTTTGAACTTAGTCCCGTAAAAATTTGGAACACGATACTGATAAGAAATCAGCGCCCAAAATGTTTATAAATTATTGGAAAACTCTCAATGATATCAACGTATTTTTGACTTTTTTGGCTTCTCTTCGTAGTACTCGCAACTAATTGACTTCCTATTTCCTAATGCCAAACATAATACCATCAAATATAATATTATCTATAAGAAAGTCGATTGATTAAAAAAAATTTAAAGTATAGTGATATCATTGAAAATTTCCCTAAATTATTTGGAAAATCGTTCCATGTTCTCATACATTAAAACCTTTATAAATTAATCTTAATTAATTAATATATTTTTGTAGTCCCAACTCAGGTCCTTTAATATAAATTAATAATTTGTTAAATTTATAAGATAATATAATTTTATTAAAGCATATAAGTCTCATATAATATATAAATTAATACTTTCATATTACATTAAAATTGTTATGAAATAAATTGTATGACTCTTAGAGTTTCTAACTCCATTGGCTTTTCACCTATCTTGTAATTAGTACAACTCTTGGCTTTTCACTTCTCTTGTAACCTATGTATAGGAAGTCTATAAAAATACTTGTATGCACATTGTCTTATAAGATGAATAAAATGATAATCTCCCTTCTCTCTTTATTATTTAGCTCTCTTCATTGTTATATATATTATTTTACAACACGTTATCAGCACGACTAGCTCTTTTGGTTATAAGAACATGCAAAACAAATGAGTGGAACTCACTAGGATACCAAAACAATCTTTCATGTTTGTAAAAGTTAATCAACTTCATGGATATAAGGTTCACCATCGTAATGACGGACCGAAAGAGCTAGTCGTGCTGATAACGTGTTGTAAAATAATATATATAACAATGAAGAGAGCTAAATAATAAAGAGAGAAGGGAGATTATCATTTTATTCATCTTATAAGACAATGTGCATACAAGTATTTTTATAGACTTCCTATACATAGGTTACAAGAGAAGTGAAAAGCCAAGAGTTGTACTAATTACAAGATAGGTGAAAAGCCAATGGAGTTAGAAACTCTAAGAGTCATACAATTTATTTCATAACAATTTTAATGTAATATGAAAGTATTAATTTATATATTATATGAGACTTATATGCTTTAATAAAATTATATTATCTTATAAATTTAACAAATTATTAATTTATATTAAAGGACCTGAGTTGGGACTACAAAAATATATTAATTAATTAAGATTAATTTATAAAGGTTTTAATGTATGAGAACATGGAACGATTTTCCAAATAATTTAGGGAAATTTTCAATGATATCACTATACTTTAAATTTTTTTTAATCAATCGACTTTCTTATAGATAATATTATATTTGATGGTATTATGTTTGGCATTAGGAAATAGGAAGTCAATTAGTTGCGAGTACTACGAAGAGAAGCCAAAAAAGTCAAAAATACGTTGATATCATTGAGAGTTTTCCAATAATTTATAAACATTTTGGGCGCTGATTTCTTATCAGTATCGTGTTCCAAATTTTTACGGGACTAAGTTCAAAGACTGTTCCTTTTTTCTTTTTCTATTTTCTTTTAATATCCACATAACACACTACATGACTACACCGAAGCCGAAACATCTATCAGAATATTGTTCTCATTCAAATAAAATATTTAGAAACTTCTGTCATTGTTAAACTTTATTAAATTATTTGGCAATTTCAATATTTTCTATCAGTGTAAGAGCATCTCCAAAGGGAGTAGCCAAAATGGTTAGTTAAAATAATATAAAATAATAATTTGCTAAAATTTGTTGAACTTGTAAGTGGTTGTGCTCCAACGGAAATAACTATAATGATTAACTATATTTCAAAAATAATATTTTATTACTTTTATCAAATTCAAAATGTTATATTTTACTCTCTGCATATACTTCAACCTCTACCCCTCACTCGCAGTATCACTTTGCAGTATCACAGACTATCCAATAAATAAAGTCCAATTTGATCAACTTATTTATCAAATTTAAAGAAAATATAAATCATGTTTTTTTAACATTAAATCATGTTACTTCTACTACAATACTACTCCTTATTTTTTTAATTTCCTATATTTAACTGCAATACTACTCTATAGCCAAGTAATGAATAATGAGCAGCAATACCAAATCAAGAACCTCAATTCTCAAACTAAAATCAGTAACATAACACAAACTAAAATCAACAATTTCAACTAAAAGTACAAGATTTTAAACAATTGACAAATTGCTAAAATCCCCAAATTTCTAAGAAACAAAACCCTAATTATATACACACATATATATAATATATATGCTCTAATAGTAACAAAAGATTCTGAAAGCAAACACTTTTTTACCTGTTTTTCAGAAAAAAACTGTTGCTGCTATCTGCAACAGCAATGCCAAACGGGGCCTTAACGGGAGAGAATATTTAAGCAGGAAATGACATGGATGAATATAGAGGATGAGAAGGCATTCAACAAATATAACGGATGAATTGAGGATATCTATAATTATTGCTAACAGGTGTGTCCCTTTGGAGCGATCATTTTTCACAGATTAGCTATAATTGATACTGTTGCACTGCCAGGTGGACTATATAGCTAACAGATATAGAAGGATATAGAAGGTTGGAGATGCTCTAAAAGCAGTGAAAGGAACCACCCCACACATTCAACTTCATACAACACATTACACATACAAAGTTGATCTTGTTGCTGAACTGGAAAAATGTTAGGATCAAAATCTGAAAAACATAAAACAAAGGTAAAACAGAACCTGGGAATGTACCACTAGACCAGTGGTGCTTGTATTTGGTGCCGTGATATCAATCAATATTACCTACCATATACACAAAGCGCAAAGAAAAAAGCTATGACATTTGTCCTTCCGGTGTTCAAGAACAATTTTTATATTCCATGAGACCATGAGAAAGGCCGTATATCCAAAAGAAACGACAGTTAAATAATAGGAAATTAAGGCAATTGATTTTCTATTCACTTTGCATGTTGAACTAATGTACAATTGGTAATGCATGCGACAAATTGGGTTTTACAATTGTTAGACAACCATCTTAGATTTCAACACATTCATTGTCATCATCTGTATCGTAATCCCAATCCAAATCAAAAGAATTTGCAGCATTCTTTAGCTCTGTCAAACCAGTGAGGTCCTCCAAGTAGGTGGGGTGATTTATGGCTTGAAGGACAAAATCCATCTTTCTGTTGTAAAATTCAGTTACCACCTGAACAACATGAAAATGTCGTTAAATACATTAAAAACATGTTTGGCAAGCCACTAGGCGAATATTTTGCACTGGTGGAAAGAAATGAGATCAAACAGTTACTTGGACCGACAGGTTGGTGACATCAAAAATGAATGTGAAATTTTCGAGTAAATTAATTAAAATAAATGGTATATATTATTAAAAAGTAAATTAATTGTCATTGATTAGGCATTTTCTTTGTTTTAAGTAGATTCTTACAAATAATACTATAGCATTATAATTTTATAAAAATTCGTAACCTTTTATCTATGATTTTAAACTGTTGTACCACTCACTAGTCACTACTAATCAGAGATGAAAAATTAATCATAACTGGTTAAATCTGAGGATTTACTTTTGTTTCTACCAAGTTAAGTTATGTGCTTCGGCTCAATGTTTATATTAGAGATGGCGTTGTATAGTAAACTTACGGTGGAACAGCAAGCAGTACAACTACTTGATGAATGGCCGACAAGTATCATCTGAGAAAATTGAGAGAGTGAACCTCGGATCTGATGGGGTAAAATTCCAAGAGGTTGCTCTATTGGTCCACTATCCATATTATTGGCAAATTCTGCTTTGGCAAATATCCTGTAAAATGCAGTTAAACCAGTGTAACTATCAGAAACGCTGACGGGCCAAAGTAACACTTTTTATCTACTTTAAGATTCATCTGTTTGCTTTAACATTATCATAACTGAGGTTTCAGGAAATATACGCTCCGTATGTAATAAATTTAAAATTTTACCTATGCGGATGATGTAAAATTCCAACTAGAAGTTCAACTGCAAGGGCAGATGCTATAGGAGCAAGTCCTGGACGTGTAACTGTGCATTGCTGGTCTAAAGTGCGGTTGGAAGTTGACTGCAAGGAGATTATACCAGCATTATAATACAATTAAGGTATGTATGAATAAAATTTCTTCATGGACAATTACATACATCAATCGGCGCGACGACATCACTGCAGAAGTAACAACCTAATCTCAGTCTTTTATCTGTGTCTGCAGGAGAAGAAATTTCCCTTTCAGCAGATAAAGCACTCTCGGATTCACCTCTGTAATCACCGAGGGGACCAGCACCATGACGCATAACTAGAAAACTATCAAAACCTAAAGCAGCTGTAATAGTAATCTGCAGATTATATATATATATATATAAACATCCGTCAACACTCAAGAATAAACAATCCAACTTTAGGGATCTGGTTGTAAATAACTTTAGTTAAGTACTCTCTAATTTTAAAATTACATAACGAATTCTAACCAGCGACATGCATCTTCCATTCTAGGATTAGAATAACCCATTACAAAATCATCAGTCCATGAAAAACTCTTCAGCTCCAGCTTTCCAATTCTTATTAAAAGATGAAAAACTGTAAGCCGTTTAATTTCTTTCTTGATATCTTGATTTAAATGGGTGATAAATGCGCTGTAATAAGATGGATTAATGTATGAAATATCATAGTCCTTTGTTCCAAACTATATGACTGAATTTTAAAAGCCTACCGACTCATTTATAAATTAAAAAACAATGAAATTCATCTAATATCCTAAAACTCTGTATTAAACAATTAGTTGCACTGTAATGCCATATGAGAGTTGCACTAGATTCGCATTTGGTGCAGAATAAGAATCTGACACAAGTTTAATTACTCATCAGTAAACATCTATAGGAGAAGTAGTAGTTCGACCTTGTTGGCATTGGAACATAGAAGGGTAGGTAGCCAACGACTTTCCCTTGTATCAGTCAAAAGGAAAACTGCATCATGAGAATCAATCAAATCTTGTAATCGCCTGCAATCCTCGAGTACATTATGCTCATCTTGGCTGGGAACCGGATGTCCAGGCATTGGTATAGCCATCACAATGCCATCAGCTTCCTGAGCCAACATATACAAGATAGAAGAAAAATTCTGAAATTTTTGGACAATAAGAATTCATAATGGAGCTTCACATGGGTAACGTTATTACCACAGCGGGGAATATCTGTTTAAGACTTTTAACTGCAGCCAGGGCCTTGTATTCACCACCATTAAGGCAGTCCTCCAATGTGTAAAGGGACTGCCGCAACGGATTCGACATTGATACTTTGCCACTGTCAAGTAGTGTAATTTTACGGACACCCCAAGCCTGCAAAACAAGATTCTGTTAACCTATAATACAACATTCATACTAATTATAATACTGAATCTAACACCCACCATAAGCATGCGAGCCACCTGACATCCAAGGGTACCTGCACCTAGAAGAAGACACTTGGTAGCAGACAGCATATTCAGGTCCAATGATGGCAAAGCACGCCATCTCATTAGTTTTAAGTTTAGCTCTGCAGCTGTTACTGCTAACCTGTCATTAGCGGTCATTCTTAATGTTAGAGTTAAATTAGAATATTTATTTTCACACTGAGCTAATTAACTCCTTATATATAATAAGCGTAAGAGAGATCTTATCTAAAACTTTGGTTGGTCACTGTACTACCAAAAGTATACGATCCGTTGGATTATTAAACTATAAATCTTCAAATCAATGAGGACCGTCAGATATAATATTAAAAATTGTATTTGATTATTAATAGGATAGTATTTAAATACTAAAAGATGTATTTTGATAATTTAAACCAATTATAAATAGGTTTTCTATATTGAATAGAAATCTTTATGTAAAAATTCGTAATTATCTTTTCTCTTTATTTTATGGATAGTTCCAGTTAGATAATAATTATTAAACCATCATTAAATTAAAGATAATTTTGTAAGCTTCGCGTGGGCTGTAAAATCGTTAAAATATGTTGTTTAAAACTCCAGATAGAGAGTAAAGTTATTATCTACATTTTAATAAATATATTTTTATTATTATAGCACCAATTTAATTTTTTTCCCTAATTCTTTTAAATTTATAAATTCTATTTTTATTTCAATAAAATATTAAAACCAATTTAAGAAAAAATTAAAATCGATCGTCCGTGTACGATTACGACCAAATTAATAATTATAGTTAGATCTTAAATAGATCGATGAGAATTGTTAGATCTAATATTAAAAAGTATATATGATTAATAATAGAATTATATTTAAATACTAAAAAGTGTATTTTGATAATTTAAAAATTTTCTATGTAAAAATTCTTAAATATCTTTTTTCTTGAATTTATGTACAGGTCCAGTTAGATAATAATTATTAAACCAAATATCAAGATAACAATTCATATCGATTACAATGATACACGTGAACCCTACGTTATAACAGACTTAGGAGAACTCCTGTACATGAATAAATTTAAACAATTTTTTTCTGAAGGAACATAACAATTTGATTAATCCAAATTATAATTATATTATTTTACATATAACAAACATAAAAGGATAATATCAAAATATTATTAAAATATTGAGGGTTTCATATTCATAAACGATAATTTTGAATATAATACTTATATTAAAATGTGTATTTGATTAAATGTAGGATTATATTTAAATACTAAAAAGTGTGCTTTGATAATTTAAACCAATTATGAATTGATTTTCTATATTGAATTGAATTCTTTATGTAAAACTTCTTAACCATATTTTCTTTTCAGTTTATTTTATGAGTAGGTCAACTGGTCAAGTTAGATAATAATTATTAAACCATCATTAAATTAAAGATAATTTCGTTAGTTTCGCATGGGTTGTAAAATCGTCAAAATTCAATTTCTAAAACTCAGGATAGAACCCAAATAGTAAAGTGTGTATCTAAATTTTAATAAATATTTTTTTATTATTGTAGCACCAATTTATTTATTTTTCCACTAATTCTTTTAAATATAGAGAAATTTTATGTTTCTTTCAAAAAAGTATAAAAATTAATTAAGAACAAATTCAAATCGATAAAGAATATAATAATATGAGAATAAAATTTTATATAATCATAACATAATTTTTATTCTGTTTAATAATTTTTAAGTAATAATGTATTTTATAATTTTATATACACTGTAAATAAAACCGAAACATTAAAAGTAAAAGCAGTTAGTAAGATACTTATATCAGTATATACTTGATATCCTTATTATATTAAATCTTTATATATAATAATAATCATAATAGGGATCTTATCCAAAATTTTGGTCGTAGAATATAATTATAAACAGAATAATTATAAATAAAATTTAAGTAACCGTGCATCGCACGGGCTATAAGCTAGTATGTAATAAGACTTATAAAACATACTTAGTTGGATCCATGGAATTAGCAAGAGTAATACACCGGAAAACCTTCTTCCCTTTGTTTCCTTCGTAGACCTCCCATCCAACAGCTTTAGGAATATGTTTACAATGTTTCCATTCTGAACAAAAAATATAACTACGTAAGAGAGAACTCAAATCATTGAACATGATAATGTAATAAGCAGAATAGAGGCGTTCCCAAAGTATTATGCTCTACCTTGTGAAACTGATATTAAGGCCTCACCAACGAGCGACAACCCCAAATCAGCAAATCCACGATGTTCACGATAGCAGAAAAAGCGAATTTTTTGAAGATTCCATCTTGAGCATATAAAAGCAATGAAGTTGCGTAGAGGCCACCCAGGATTATTTGGAAGATGACAAGGATCGTAAAAGCCAAAAAGGCACTGTTACAAACAAATAAAGCTCAGGAAACAGGTAGCTGAATTTGATATCATAACAGGCCAAGACCTAATTAAATACACACACACGGCATATGTAAATATATAAATTTAGTATTGACATTGAGAAGCCACACAGAGGCTAAAAACACGTATGTGTACGGACCTTATGACCATCACTTCTGCAAACTTCCCAGTCTTTCAGATGTCTAAGGGAAGCATGTGAATTTGAATCAATAGACACCAAAAAGAATGGCACATCTGCAGCAGATATAATACTTTAGGTGCTTAGCAAAACAAATAATATTCTACAATTTTAAGAAAGCTATTCATTTTAATTGGCAAAGAATAAAAATCTGTTCTTTTTTAATATAAAATTTTGAGTTTAATAAATAAGAAATACTTTTTTATATCTGCAAAGATATTATTTGCTCTTTGAAGGTCTGTTAAGAAGATTTAACTGAAGAATCTTTTCGAAGTGTGCCAACTGCAAGCCTAAAAATTTGAATATAAAAGGACCCTCATTCGGAGTGAGTTAAATTAGCAAGAGAATATTTCATCTATAAGGAGCTTCTAGTTTTACCTGCGGTTGTGCTTGAATTCCGCCACTCGTTACAAGCTACTGTCAGGGATTCAGCCTATGGCACATAAATGATATTAAAGAATAAAATGAAAAAATGTAACGACATGGTTTTAAGGGATTAAACTAAACCTACATAAATCTTTATGTATAACCAAAAAATTTTATCCATATATTAAGCACCTCCTGTAGGCTAAAACATTGGGAGGCAGGCTCCAAACTAGCTATAGTTGCAGGAGGATCAAGCTTTAGAGCAGGGAAAGCAAACCGGTAGTAGAACTTCCATTGTTTAAGGTCTGCGAATGATATAATAAGGAACCTGGAAAGTAAAGAACTTTCCTGCACCACTCTTCCAGAATGAATATCTTCCCAAATCTGATATCAATGTACAGAAGAAAAAAAAATAATGATATGGGAGACAACATTTTGAAGGGTTAAACGTTAATAGAGTGTAATTAAATTTATAACAGTAGTCATCAGTCAAGTATATCTATCCCACGTGGCAAAGGCATTTTCAGTTTCTAGATGTATGCATTATATTGGTTTTTACAAAGAATAAAACTGACTACATGCATGAATCACCTTTTTAGCTTCAGCCTCTAGTAAGCTTTGCTTATCAAGTGCTTTAAAGCTTTCCAACGTGTTCGTATTGTAAAGAACTCCCGGAATAGAGCATTTATTTCTGTTTCCAGAACTGAAAGGTGAATTTGAAGAATGAGCACTTGGCTCAGACGGAAAAGATTCTCTGAGAAGAGTTAAACGATTCGAAACTTGTGAATGTGAGCACGGTGCATAAAAACCTGAAAAAAATGATATCATATACTGAGCACACAAACAATCCATCCAACATGTGAACCGTTTCTTTAAAAAGAAAAATTACCGCTACCTGTTATTGGAATTGGTGATTCGTCAAGTCCTAAGTGATTAAGCTTCATATCAGACAACCTATGCCAAAAGCCTTCATCTACAGCACTTTGAAACGGTGAAAATTGAAGAAGAGGTCCATTATCTTGTCCCGCCATACTTGTAAATCACCATAACAGTGGCGTAAGTTTACATTAGTATAGCATTACAATGTTCTCATAAACGGGTTCTTAAGTTACATTAGCATCAACTAGTAAATATCATACACTGAACCTTTTTAAAGATTCTAATCAAAAAATTTAATCTTTCGCAACAAAAACTAAAAAAACCCACTAAAAATTTACTAAAAAAATCAATGCATCACTCAAAAGAACCAAGATAAGGGTATCATCTGATTGTCACATATATACATATAAATATCAATAATTTCAAATATATACTTTAAACTAGAGTTTCTGAACTTAAAAAGCCTAGAGATCATCAACAGCCATACATACATAATATAAGGCAACTAGAACTAGGCATTAGCAAACTAAAATCCAATACAAAAATCAAAATTAAGCACAGCCAATAATAAAAACCCACAAAAATCTTGGATTAAAGTTAGAGACTTGAATTAAATTCTACAACACAAAAGAGAAAAAACCCATTAAACAAATATGATCAAACAAGTCAATTATACTGTAAAAAGAGAGAGAGAGAGAGAGAGAGAGAGAGAGAGAGCTACCTAAAGAAGAGGAGCAAGATCTTGGGTCAAATTGTTGATAAGTGATTGATATAAGTTTCAAATTGTAACTTGGGTTTTTATTATTGGCTGTGCTTAATTTTGATTTTTGTATTGGATTTTAGTTTGCTAATGCCTAGTTCTAGTTGCCTTATATTATGTATGTATGGCTGTTGATGATCTCTAGGCTTTTTAAGTTCAGAAACTCTAGTTTAAAGTATATATTTGAAATTATTGATATTTATATGTATATATGTGACAATCAGATGATACCCTTATCTTGGTTCTTTTGAGTGATGCATTGATTTTTTTAGTAAATTTTTAGTGGGTTTTTTTAGTTTTTGTTGCGAAAGATTAAATTTTTGATTAGAATCTTTAAAAAGGTTCAGTGTATGATATTTACTAGTTGATGCTAATGTAACTTAAGAACCCGTTTATGAGAACATTGTAATGCTATACTAATGTAAACTTACGCCACTGTTATGGTGATTTACAAGTATGGCGGGACAAGATAATGGACCTCTTCTTCAATTTTCACCGTTTCAAAGTGCTGTAGATGAAGGCTTTTGGCATAGGTTGTCTGATATGAAGCTTAATCACTTAGGACTTGACGAATCACCAATTCCAATAACAGGTAGCGGTAATTTTTCTTTTTAAAGAAACGGTTCACATGTTGGATGGATTGTTTGTGTGCTCAGTATATGATATCATTTTTTTCAGGTTTTTATGCACCGTGCTCACATTCACAAGTTTCGAATCGTTTAACTCTTCTCAGAGAATCTTTTCCGTCTGAGCCAAGTGCTCATTCTTCAAATTCACCTTTCAGTTCTGGAAACAGAAATAAATGCTCTATTCCGGGAGTTCTTTACAATACGAACACGTTGGAAAGCTTTAAAGCACTTGATAAGCAAAGCTTACTAGAGGCTGAAGCTAAAAAGGTGATTCATGCATGTAGTCAGTTTTATTCTTTGTAAAAACCAATATAATGCATACATCTAGAAACTGAAAATGCCTTTGCCACGTGGGATAGATATACTTGACTGATGACTACTGTTATAAATTTAATTACACTCTATTAACGTTTAACCCTTCAAAATGTTGTCTCCCATATCATTATTTTTTTTTCTTCTGTACATTGATATCAGATTTGGGAAGATATTCATTCTGGAAGAGTGGTGCAGGAAAGTTCTTTACTTTCCAGGTTCCTTATTATATCATTCGCAGACCTTAAACAATGGAAGTTCTACTACCGGTTTGCTTTCCCTGCTCTAAAGCTTGATCCTCCTGCAACTATAGCTAGTTTGGAGCCTGCCTCCCAATGTTTTAGCCTACAGGAGGTGCTTAATATATGGATAAAATTTTTTGGTTATACATAAAGATTTATGTAGGTTTAGTTTAATCCCTTAAAACCATGTCGTTACATTTTTTCATTTTATTCTTTAATATCATTTATGTGCCATAGGCTGAATCCCTGACAGTAGCTTGTAACGAGTGGCGGAATTCAAGCACAACCGCAGGTAAAACTAGAAGCTCCTTATAGATGAAATATTCTCTTGCTAATTTAACTCACTCCGAATGAGGGTCCTTTTATATTCAAATTTTTAGGCTTGCAGTTGGCACACTTCGAAAAGATTCTTCAGTTAAATCTTCTTAACAGACCTTCAAAGAGCAAATAATATCTTTGCAGATATAAAAAAGTATTTCTTATTTATTAAACTCAAAATTTTATATTAAAAAAGAACAGATTTTTATTCTTTGCCAATTAAAATGAATAGCTTTCTTAAAATTGTAGAATATTATTTGTTTTGCTAAGCACCTAAAGTATTATATCTGCTGCAGATGTGCCATTCTTTTTGGTGTCTATTGATTCAAATTCACATGCTTCCCTTAGACATCTGAAAGACTGGGAAGTTTGCAGAAGTGATGGTCATAAGGTCCGTACACATACGTGTTTTTAGCCTCTGTGTGGCTTCTCAATGTCAATACTAAATTTATATATTTACATATGCCGTGTGTGTGTATTTAATTAGGTCTTGGCCTGTTATGATATCAAATTCAGCTACCTGTTTCCTGAGCTTTATTTGTTTGTAACAGTGCCTTTTTGGCTTTTACGATCCTTGTCATCTTCCAAATAATCCTGGGTGGCCTCTACGCAACTTCATTGCTTTTATATGCTCAAGATGGAATCTTCAAAAAATTCGCTTTTTCTGCTATCGTGAACATCGTGGATTTGCTGATTTGGGGTTGTCGCTCGTTGGTGAGGCCTTAATATCAGTTTCACAAGGTAGAGCATAATACTTTGGGAACGCCTCTATTCTGCTTATTACATTATCATGTTCAATGATTTGAGTTCTCTCTTACGTAGTTATATTTTTTGTTCAGAATGGAAACATTGTAAACATATTCCTAAAGCTGTTGGATGGGAGGTCTACGAAGGAAACAAAGGGAAGAAGGTTTTCCGGTGTATTACTCTTGCTAATTCCATGGATCCAACTAAGTATGTTTTATAAGTCTTATTACATACTAGCTTATAGCCCGTGCGATGCACGGTTACTTAAATTTTATTTATAATTATTCTGTTTATAATTATATTCTACGACCAAAATTTTGGATAAGATCCCTATTATGATTATTATTATATATAAGGATTTAATATAATAAGGATATCAAGTATATACTGATATAAGTATCTTACTAACTGCTTTTACTTTTAATGTTTCGGTTTTATTTACAGTGTATATAAAATTATAAAATACATTATTACTTAAAAATTATTAAACAGAATAAAAATTATGTTATGATTATATAAAATTTTATTCTCATATTATTATATTCTTTATCGATTTGAATTTGTTCTTAATTAATTTTTATACTTTTTTGAAAGAAACATAAAATTTCTCTATATTTAAAAGAATTAGTGGAAAAATAAATAAATTGGTGCTACAATAATAAAAAAATATTTATTAAAATTTAGATACACACTTTACTATTTGGGTTCTATCCTGAGTTTTAGAAATTGAATTTTGACGATTTTACAACCCATGCGAAACTAACGAAATTATCTTTAATTTAATGATGGTTTAATAATTATTATCTAACTTGACCAGTTGACCTACTCATAAAATAAACTGAAAAGAAAATATGGTTAAGAAGTTTTACATAAAGAATTCAATTCAATATAGAAAATCAATTCATAATTGGTTTAAATTATCAAAGCACACTTTTTAGTATTTAAATATAATCCTACATTTAATCAAATACACATTTTAATATAAGTATTATATTCAAAATTATCGTTTATGAATATGAAACCCTCAATATTTTAATAATATTTTGATATTATCCTTTTATGTTTGTTATATGTAAAATAATATAATTATAATTTGGATTAATCAAATTGTTATGTTCCTTCAGAAAAAAATTGTTTAAATTTATTCATGTACAGGAGTTCTCCTAAGTCTGTTATAACGTAGGGTTCACGTGTATCATTGTAATCGATATGAATTGTTATCTTGATATTTGGTTTAATAATTATTATCTAACTGGACCTGTACATAAATTCAAGAAAAAAGATATTTAAGAATTTTTACATAGAAAATTTTTAAATTATCAAAATACACTTTTTAGTATTTAAATATAATTCTATTATTAATCATATATACTTTTTAATATTAGATCTAACAATTCTCATCGATCTATTTAAGATCTAACTATAATTATTAATTTGGTCGTAATCGTACACGGACGATCGATTTTAATTTTTTCTTAAATTGGTTTTAATATTTTATTGAAATAAAAATAGAATTTATAAATTTAAAAGAATTAGGGAAAAAAATTAAATTGGTGCTATAATAATAAAAATATATTTATTAAAATGTAGATAATAACTTTACTCTCTATCTGGAGTTTTAAACAACATATTTTAACGATTTTACAGCCCACGCGAAGCTTACAAAATTATCTTTAATTTAATGATGGTTTAATAATTATTATCTAACTGGAACTATCCATAAAATAAAGAGAAAAGATAATTACGAATTTTTACATAAAGATTTCTATTCAATATAGAAAACCTATTTATAATTGGTTTAAATTATCAAAATACATCTTTTAGTATTTAAATACTATCCTATTAATAATCAAATACAATTTTTAATATTATATCTGACGGTCCTCATTGATTTGAAGATTTATAGTTTAATAATCCAACGGAAGTAATAGTAGTTATCATTTTTGTGACGAAATTTACCTCATTTTCATTAATTTTCTAATTGTTGAATTTTTTTCACTCATTTTAACTACTTTGTAGATTTACTTGAAAAATTAAAAAAAATTGTAAAAAGACAAAATTTGAATTTAAATTCGCACCCAAGTAACCATACTCACTGTAAACACTATAAACTACAAAAGGATTCAAAGATTGTAGTCATATAAGAGAAAGATTAGAAATTTTAAAGTTTAGGGGTTACCCTAACCCCTAAACCTTAAACCCTAAACCCTAAACCCTAAACCCTATACCCTAAATTAAATTTAAAATTCATACACACACAAGTAATAGTAGTTACCATTTTTGTGACGAATTTTACCTCATTTTCATTAATTTTCTAATTGTTGAATTTTTTTCACTCATTTTAACTACTTTGTAGATTTACTTGAAAAATTAAAAAAAATTGTAAAAAGACAAAATTTGAATTTAAATTCATACGCACCCAAGTAATCATACTCACTGTAAAAACTATAAACTACAAAAAGATTCAAAGATTGTAGTCATATAAGAGAAAGATTAGAAATTTTAAAGTTTAGGGGTTACCCTAACCCCTAAACCTTAAACCCTAAACCCTAAACCCTAAATTAAATTTAAAATTCATACACACACAAGTAATAGTAGTTATCATTTTTGTGACGAATTTTACCTCCTTTTCATTAATTTTCTAATTGTTGAATTGTTTTCACTCATTTTAACTACTTTGTAGATTTACTTGAAAAATTAAAAAAAAATTGTAAAAATACAAAATTTGAATTTAAATTCATACGCACCCAAGTAATCATACTCACTGTAAACACTATAAACTACAAAAGGATTCAAAGATTGTAGTCATATAAGAGAAAGATTAGAAATTTTAAAGTTTAGGGGTTACCCTAACCCCTAAACCTTAAACCCTAAATCCTATACCCTAAATCCTATACCCTAAATTAAATTTAAAATTCATACACACACAAGTAATCGTAGTTATCATTTTTGTGACGAATTTTACCTCATTTTCATTAATTTTCGAATTGTTGAATTTTTTTCACTCATTTTAAATACTTTGTAGATTTACTTGAAAAATTAAAAAAATTTGTAAAAAGACAAAATTTGAATTTAAATTCATACTCACTCTAAACACTATCAACTACAAAGGCCCGGGATTCAAAGATTTTAGTTATATAAGAGAAAGTTTAGAAATTTTAAAGTTTAGCGGTTACCCTAACCCCTAAACCCTAAATCATATAGCCCAAATCCTAAACCCTGTACCCTATGTTCTAAATTCACACCCAAGTCATGGTAATATATTATAATATATTTTTAATCAAAAAAAGAATAATATAATAAATAGCAATATAAAATGTAATAATTGAAAAAAATGGATTAATTATTATTTTTTAATTTTAATTAGTTTGTAGATTTACTTGAAAAATTAAATAAAAATATATTAATTAATTAATTAATTTTTAAAAATGAAGAAATATCTTAAATTACCTTATTTCAGTAATTTTCGAATAATTTTCTTTTTTAATTTGTAAAATTATTTGAAATAATAATCCATTATATAAAAAATAAAAATTTAATTTAAATTCATACACACCTAATTAATCATACTTATACTCAAAATATAATTATTTGAATATTCTAAAATTTTGAATTATTATTGAACTTTTAAATAATTAACTAATGAATTTAAGAAGGAAAGAAAAAACCTGAAACAATAACGATTAAAATTACAATAACGCCCTTATTGCACCCTCAATGTTTCATTGAGGGTGACTATTAAAATTACTTTATTATCCTTACTACGCCCTCAATGAAACATTGAGGGTGTCGGGTTGGTGAATAGTAATAAATACACCCTCAATGTTTCATTGAGGGCGCCTCAATGTTTCATTGAGGGCGCCTCAATGTTTCATTGAGGGTGCTGTGATATTATATTTGAATTAAAAACAGGAAAAATAGAATAAATAGAAATATTAAATGAAATAATTGAATAAAATGGATATTATATTATTTTTTGATCAAATAATTTGTAAATTTACATGAAAAATTAAATAAAAATAGAAAATTGTACAAAATTTGAATTTAAATTTATACGTATCTAGAAAAACAGTCCCACTATTTTTGTGCTTAATGTTATATTTTTTTCTAGTATTCTTCTATTTTTAATTATTTATTTAAAAACGTACGCCCTCAATGAAACACTGAGGCACCCTCAATGAAACGTTGAGGGCGTCCAGTTTTAGATAATTTGTAAATTTACATGAGAAATTAAATAAAAATAGAAAATTGTACAAAATTTGAATTTAAATTTATACGTATCTAGAAAAACAGTCCCACTATTTTTGTGCTGAATGTTATATTTTTTTATAGTATTCTTCTATTTTTAATTATTTATTTAAAAATGTACGCCCTCAATGAAACATTGAGGCACCCTCAATGAAACATTGAGGGCGTCCAGTTTTAGATAATATGTAAATTTACATGAAAAATTAAATAAAAATAGAAAATTGTACCAAATTTGAATTTAAATTTATACGTATCTAGAAAAACAGTCCCACTATTTTTGTGCTGAATGTTATATTTTTTTCTATTATTCTTCTATTTTTAATTATTTATTTAAAAACGTACGCCCTCAACGAAACATTGAGGCACCCTCAATGAAACATAGAGGGCGTCCAGTTTTAGATAATTTGTAAATTTACATGAAAAATTAAATAAAAATAGAAAATTGTACAAAATTTGAATTTAAATTTATACGTATCTAGAAAAACAGTCCCACTATTTTTAGGCTGAATGTTATATTTTTTTTCTAGTATTATTCTATTTTTAATAATTTATTTAAAAACGTACGCCCTCAATGAAACATTGAGGCACCCTCAATGAAACATTGAGGGCGTCCAGTTTTTGATAATTTATAAATTTACATGAAAAATTAAATAAAAATAGAAAATTGTACAAAATTTGAATTTAAATTTATACGTATCTAGAAAAACAGTCCCACTATTTTTGGGCTGAATATTATATTTTTTTCTAGTATTATTCTATTTTTAATAATTTATTTAAAAACGTACGCCCTCAATGAAACATTGAGGCACCCTCAATGAAACATTGAGGCACCCTCAATGAAACATTGAGGGCGGGGGGATATCCAACGGGGGCTGTGGAACGCCCCCCATATATATATATATATATATATATATATATATATATATATATAAGTTATATATATATAACTTAATAACTGGGCGCCTTCAATGAAACATTGAGGCGCCCTCAATGAAACATTGAGGGCGTATTTATTACTATTTCAACAGCTTACCAACCTGCTTTTCAACCATTATTTGCTTAAATTCTGTACTGTTTTAAACCCTTATTCTGCTCGTTTTTTGGAGAGAAAAAATCAAGGTTAGTGATTCTCATGTCTTCTTATTTATTTGATTATGATTCTAATGTTGGTATAAGTGGTGCGGAAGGAATGCAGGTTCTTAATGTTTCTAACACAGTCGTAGCATACATTTTGTTGACAGAATTTTGTTTGGTAATAAATTTAATATGAAATAATCAGGACATCTTCAAGGTAGATCACTTGTCAGTTATTATACCCTTCAAAGATATTGGAACCAAAACATGTTCATTTTTTACAGCGTACTTGAGTGAACATTTTTGTTGTTAAATCTACTGATATATGTTATACGCCAGGTTGTGTCTTCCTTGGTTGGAATTTCTAGCTTTCTTTCACACAAATACTATATCTTTTCACACAAACATGACATATCAAAATTTGTACATCATTTCTGGAATCTCAAATTAATATAGATTCACATAAAAATCAAAATCATATAATTCAGAAGCGTAAAATAAACAGAAAGAAAGAAACATAAATCGTGCCTATGAAAGAAAAGAAAGATCACAAAATTCACAGACCCCATAACACATTAAAGATATCACATATATGGAAACAAAAAAAGAGACAATGAATATAGATTAATACCAACGGCTGATAGATTGTGTATAAATACGATTGAGTTGTTTCACTGAAGCTCGAGTTTCATGTAAAGCCTTTCTTTGTTCAGCTGCTGCAAAAAAGAAAAACAAAACTGGTCAATTAACTAGTCAAATATTCTATAAATCAAACTACTGATATAATGAAGTAATGCAAACTGGAAACAGAAATAAGCCATGGTTTAACTTTATTTACCAAAAGATTGAGTCTCGGCCTAGTTAAAATCTCTCAGGAGCAAATTCGACAAAACAAAACCTTAATCATTTACACAATCACCAAATTATAAAGGCCAATTATGTATTGTAAGACGATAACTCACTCCAATTAATCTCAGAGATTAAATCAAGTTCAAGATTATTAACACATACTAAGTGTCTGCTTTTTTCACATTTATAAAAACCTAGTCCTAGTTTCTGCTTTTTTAACCAATTTATTATTATCCAGCATGGCCTTTAATTATCATTAAGATTTAGTAGGGTATGCATGACTGATTTTAAGTGCAAACTTTGTTAATGTTCAGTAGACTACATAATGCGGCTGTGGCTGAATGTGTGTGATGGAACTTCAAGCATATCATGAAAATTTTGAGTTACTGTCAAAATGCACAGAGCTAGTGTCAAATTCTGCTTATGAAGTTATGATGTAGTTCTAATAATATATATAAGTTCTGAGTTACTATTCAGATCATGGAAAATAAAATTTTAGAGTTTATAAGTTGTACTAGGTTTATGGAAGTAGTTAAAAATAATATTACCTTGAAGTTTTTGCAGCTCAGAAGAGAGAATTATGTAGTATAAAGGTGACTTTGTTTATAAAGTCGGAAATTATAATAATTAAATGTCCATTTATGGTTAGAGCAGCAGTTTATTCAAGTCCTTTATATCACAGTTGATTTGTGATTGTCTAGTAGCTGATAAAACGTGGTCTGTGAATACATAATGTTGCGTTGTTCAATGACGATTAAGTGCAGTTTGGGACAGACATAAACTTGTTCAACAACCAGAAGTTTGCAAACTGAAAACCATTTAACCAAATAAAAGATGTGAATTTGAGACAGTTAGACGTATACCTGGCAATCGATTGGGTTTTCTAAGGGGAACAAGTTTCGCCCCTATAGCCAATGCAGTAGGACCAAATATGAAACCTCTTGCTTCAACACCTGCCAAATTCACAAGATATTACCTATTATGAACACACAAGCACAAATATAAATCTAATGCAAACATAAAAACAACACACAATCGCTTAGTGTGTACCTGTTAACGAATATTTGCCGAAGAAACAATCGGGTTGTGTGTATAGTTGAGTTTAGTGTGTATAGTCGGGTTCTCCGCCGAGTATTGTGTGTATAGTCGTCAGAATCGCCGCCAGTCGCCGCCCAATCGCCACACAATCGCTTGAGGGTGAAAGAATTAGGGTTTTTTGTTTTTTTGCGTACTAATCGGGTCGTGTGGGACTGTGGGTATTGTTTCAGTACCCGACACCCTCAATGAAACATTGAGGGCGTAGTAAGGGTAATAAAGTAATTTTAATAGTCACCGTCAATGAAACATTGAGGGTGCAATAAGGGTGTTAATGTAATTTTAATCGTCACTTTTTCAGTTTTTTTCTTCCCCTTAAATTCATGATTTAATTATTTAAAAGTACAATAATAATTCAAATAATTATATTTTGAGTATAAGTATGATTAATTGGGTGTGTATGAATTCAAATTAAATTTTTATTTTTTATATAACGGATTATAATTTCAAATAATTTTATAAATTAATAGAAATTAAAAAAGAAAATTATTCGAAAATTAGTGAAATAAGGTAATTTAAGATATATTAAAATAATTCTTCATTTTTAAAAATTAATTAATCATTATATTTTTATTTAATTTTTCAAGTAAATCTACAAACTAATTAAAATTAAAAAATAATAATCAATCTACATTTTATATTGCTATTTATTATATTTATTCTTTTTTATTAAAATATATTATAATATCCATTTTTTCCCAAATATTTCATTTTATATTATATAAAAACTTACATTCCTACTATTATTACTAATTAATGTTTTTCTATTTTTATTTGATTTTTCGAGTAATTCTACAAACTAACAGGCGGAAAAATAGAATAATTAGAAAATTAATGAAAATAAGGTAACATTCGTCACAAAAATAGTAATTATTTTGGTGTGTATGAATTTAAATTCAAAATTTTCCTTTTTATGTATTTTTATTTTATTTAATTTAATTTTTCTATGTGACTGCTTGCAATGAAACGTTGAGTTGTTAGACCCCATTTCTACTTCTCTCGTTATAATCATTACTTACATTGCTACTACTACTAGTCTACTACTATTATTTTTAGTAGTCTTATAGGGTTAATCGTGCATGAGTACGATTACTTAGGTGTTTAGGAATTTAGAGCGTAGGGTACATGGTTTAGGATTTAGGGTATATGATTTAGGGTTTAGGGGTTAGGGTAACCCCTAAACTTTAAATTTTTTAATATTTTTCTTATATAACCAAAATCTTTGAGTCTCTTTGTAATTGATAAGTTGATTAGGCATGATGCGTACCATTTTATTTGATATCTGGTGCTATTTAACATCGTCATTGTTTAAAGCTTTATTTGAGTTGTTAGACACCGTTTCCTATTCTCTCGCAATTATCCGTACCTCCATTGCTACTACTATTATTTTTAGTTGTCTTGTAGTGTTTTTAGTGAGTACGATTACCTTGGTGTATTAATTTAAATTCAAAATTTTCCTTTTCTTATATTTTTATTTCATTTTTTAAAGTAACGAAACATTAAGGTGTTGGACCCTGTTTATTCTACTCGAATCATTACTTACATTGCTATTACTACTACTATTTTTAGTTGTCTTATAGTGTTAATAATGAGTGAGTACAATTACTTGGGTATGTGTAAATTTAGATTATAGGGTACAGGGTTTAGGATTTAGGGCATATGATTTAGGGGTTAGGGGTTAGGGTAACCCCTAAACTTTAAAATTTCTAATATTTTGCTTATATAACCAAAATCTTTGAATCTCTTTGTAATTGATAAGTTGATTAGGCATGATGCGTGATCTCTGGTGGTATATAACATTGTCATTGTTTAAAGCTTTATTTGAGTTGTTAGACATTGTTTCCTATTCTCTCCCAATTATCTGTATCTTCATTACTACTACTATTTTTTAGTTGTCTTGTAGTGTTTTTAGTAGGTATGATTACTTTTGTGTATGAATTTAAATTCAAAATTTCCCTTTTCTTATATTTTTATTTAGTTTTTCTACGGGTGTAACTGCCCGTAACGAAACATTAAGGTGTTGGACCCTGTTTATTCTACTCGAATCATTACTTACATTTCTATTACTACTACTATTTTTAGTTGTATTATAGTGTTAATAGCGAGTGAGTACGATTATTTGGGTATGTATAAATTTAGAGTATAGGGTATAGGGTATAGGATTTAGGGTATATGGTTTAGGCTATATATATATATATATAATAGAAATTTAATGAAAAAAAAATATAACCTTCAGCACAAAAATAGTGAGTATGATTACTTACATATGCATAAATTTACATTCAAAAGTTGCATAATTTTTTAATTTTATATAATTTTTCAAGTAAAACCACAAATTGGTTAAAATGACCACCCTCAATGTTTCATTGAGGGTGTAATTTTTAAATAATTAATTAAAAATAGAAATTTATTGAAAAAAAATATAACCTTCAGCACAAAAATAGTGAGTATGATTACTTACATATGCATAAATTTACATTCAAAAGTTGCATAATTTTTTAATTTTATAAAAATTTTCAAGTACAACCACAAATTGGTTAAAATGACCACCCTCAATGTTTCATTCAGGGTACCCTCAATGAAACATTGAGGGTGTTATTTTTAAATAATTAATTAAAAATAAAAATTACTGAAAAAAATATAACATTAATCACAAAAATAGTGAGTATGATTACTTAGATATGCATAAATTTACATTCAAAAGTTGGATAATTTTTTATTTTAATTTAATTTTTCAAATAAAACCCCAAATTAGGTAAAATGCGGGAAATTCCAATAAATACAAACACCAAAATCACACACATTACACATGTATATAACAACCGCCAACCAATACAGACTGCGTCAGATCTTGGGTATAAACAACAGACATTCACAAGAAGACGCACAAATTTGTATAAACCTCAACATACGCACATTATTTCAAAGGGGTTTGAACTTAGAAGTTGTGCTACTAAAATTACTACTAAAATTACTACTGGCGTCTCAACTTTGACAACTAAATTACCTACTTGTAAATTATTATTTTTAATTTTTATGCCACGTTAAAAGTACGTTGGTTTTTATAAAATTATTCATGTAAAATCCTAAAGGGTTCGGAAAAGTGTACATAAAATCTCTTGAAATAAACCAGGAAAAATATTTCTTTTATGAAGACAACAGAGTATGCTTAAACAAACTAATTATAAACGAGCTACGCACAATTCTAATACATCTCCCACAGTCAATTAAACAACGGCTTAAAATAATATAAATAATAACTTTTGGTATTTTTCATGGATTCATCTCCAATAAAATTCTTTATATCTATTTTTGATTTAATTTCATATTATTAAAAGTAAATTATATACACAAAAGTATGAAATAAGTGTTTGTAATTATTAATTTACAATTTAGTAATAGTTAAAAGTGGCTAGTAACTCTTAAAATTAAGAGAAAAATAAAAAATAAAAAAAATTGAGTACTAACTACAATGACCCGTTAGATAAGTTACACTTGACCTATATGTATGGCCCATAAATAAAACTTATACAGTGGAACCTCTATGTACACAGTAATATTCTTGGAACTGGAATATTTTTAGAGAGGTTCCATTGTACTATTCAACATTTAAATTCTAAGATTTCTATTTTCACGACTAGGTTCAGCTCAGTATCTTCAAAACCCAGACCCAAGCCAAAGTCCAAGAGATGCCCAATTCCCTGTTGCCGTATTTGTTAACTTTATTATTGGCGGATTTGATAAAATATAAAAATACAGTATCTATCAAATCAATTTCTCTTTTTATTCAATGATGGAAGCATAAATCACAAGCCTATTATAATATTGTATCTGTTTATCTAAAAAAAAATAGATCAATACAATAATTAAAGGCAATTACATGATCCTAATGGAGTGCCGCGGGTTTTATGGATAAGTGCAGGGAAATCTTTATGACATGGTGAAAGCTGGAATCGAACCCGACGCACATGCATACAGCATTCTGGCAAAAGGTTATGTGCGTGCACAGGAGCCCAATAAAGCAGAAGAAGTTCTGACTGCCATGGTTAAATCAAATATCACGCCTAATGTAGTGATATTTACCACAGTCATCAGTGGATGGTGTAGGCAGAATGGATTACGCAATTCAAATGTTTCAGAAGATTCATGATTATGGAATATCTCCCAACTTAAAAACTTTTGAAACATTGATTTCTGGATATGGAGAAGCTAAGCAGTCATGGAAAGCTGAAGAAGTACTTCAGATTATGAAAGAGTTTGACATCGAGCCAGAGGATACTAATTTGCACACTCATGTACAATAGTGTTCCTGAGCTGACGAGGAAGCTTGTGATATAAAGATAACAAATTGCTGCAATAGTTCATGCTTATGTGCTGTAAATAGGGATGAAAGAAGGGACTCATTGCATTAGATTTACAAAGCTTCCACTCTATCCTGCAAGGATTCTAAGATTTTACTGAGTTATGTCATTCTTATTACTATCTCCTTTATTTGATAGGGCGCAAAATGTATAACTGCTACCGTGTATATAACATGTTCATTATGAAATTTTAGTGACTCTTGGAATAAATTCTTCAGACTTGTTATTCTAATACTCTGCTTGCTTATGTGCCTGCAATGTGTTCGACGTACTGTGCGTATGAAATTGTAAGCAAATTACTAAAATGTAGCGAAACTATATACATTTCGAGAACGATTATTACTAAAATGTTTGTCAATACCAGGCACCAGAATAATCAACAATAATCAAAAACCTAATTATATTCGAATTTGGGCACAAATCACATGATAATTTCGAATTAAGCACAAATTAAACGTAATTATCACAAATTCAACATATTCAACTTAAAATAGACATGGTTCATCACAAATTGAATCATATAACATATACATTTAAGTGTGCGTTTGTGTGTACCTTTTAACGAAAGATGGAATCGAAAGAAACTGCAGGGATTCTGTGTATAGTCGAGTTTTCTGTCGAGTATTACAAGCTGGGGGATGAAATCGACAAAAAATTGCCAAGTAATCGTATGGATATGAATCGGATGAATCGCCAAGTCGAGAAAATTAGGGTTTTTTTCTTTTGGGGATACAAGTCGGGTCGTTTGGATATGATTTAGTAAGGGTAATTACGTAATTTTAGCAACCACCCTCAACGAAACATTGAGGAGGGTAGACCATAATTTTAATTATTTCAACTTTTTTCCATTTTTCCCCGTAAATTCGTGATTTAACTCTTTAAAAATTCAAAAATTTATGATATTTAAATAATTATATTTGAGTATAAGTGTCAGGGTGTGTATGAATTTAAATTTAATATTTATTTTTTATAAAATGAATTTTTTATTTCAAATAATTTTACAAATTTTTAAAAAATTAAAAATTAAAAAAATCAAATTATTAGAAAATTTATGAAATAAGATAATTTAAGATATTTCAAATATTTATCCATTTTAAATTTGTTAAATAATTAATTATTACATTTTAATTTAATTTTTCAAAAAATATAGAAACTAGTTAAAAATATAGTTTCTATTTTTTAAAAATTATTTCTCGACGATCCAACCGTACGGATGTCTATATGTATCTAATTTAGTGATGTTACCAAATTTTAAAAAAAATAAAAAATTAATTTGGTTGGAGATCTTTGTAGATCACTACTATTCCGACTAGATCAAGTAACTAGTGTTTATTCACATATTGTTGTTTCTATTTTTTAAAAATTATTTCTCGACGATCCAACCGTTCGGATGTCTATATATATCTAATTTAGTGATGTTACAAAATTTTAAAAAAATAAAAAATTAATTTGGTTGGAGATCTTTGTAGATCACTACTATTCCCACTAGATCAAGTAACTAGTGCTTATTATTCACATATTGTTGTTTCTATTTTTTAAAAATTATTTCTCGACGATCCAACCGTACGGATGTCTATATATATCTAATTTAGTGATGTTACCAAATTTTAAAAAAAATAAAAAATTAATTTGGTTGGAGATCTTAGTAGATCAATACTATTCCAACTAGATCAAGCAACTAGTGCTTATTCACATATTGTTGTTTCTATTTTTTAAAAATTATTTCTCGACGATCCAACCGTACGGATGTCTATATATATCTAATTTAATGATGTTCCCAAAAAATAAAAAAATTAAAAATTAATTTGGTTGGGGATCTTAGTAGATCACTACTATTCCGACTAGATCAAGTAACCAGTGCTTATTCACATATTGTTGTTTCTATTTTTTAAAAATTATTTCTCGACGATCCAACCATACGGATGTCTATATATATCTAATTTAATGATATTCCCAAATTTTTAAAAAAATAAAAAATTAATTTGGTTGGAGATCTTAGTAGATCACTACTATTCCGACTAGAACAAGTAACTAGTGCTTATTCACGTATTGTTGTTTCTATTTTTTAAAAATTATTTCTCGACGATCCAACTGTACGGATGTCTATGTATATCTAATTTAATGATATTCCCAAATTTTAAAAAACATAAAAAATTAATTTGGTTGGAGATCTTAGTAGATCACTACTATTCCGACTAGAACAAGTAACTAGTGCTTATTCACATATTGTTGTTTCTATTTTTTAAAAATTATTTCTCGACGATCCAACCGTACGGATGTCTGTATATATCTAATTTAATGATATTCCCAAATTTTAAAAAAATAAAAAATTAATTTGGTTGTAGATCTTTGTAGATCACTACTATTCCGACTAGAACAAGTAACTAGTGCTTATTCACATATTATTGTTTCTATTTTTTAAAAATTATTTCTCGACGATCCAACCGTACGGATGTCAATATATATCTAATTTAGTGATGTTCCCAAAATCTCAGAAAATAAAAATTTATTTTGGTTTGACATATTAATAGTCAACCACTCTATTGACTAGTACTCATCACAAGTAGTGCTTTGTTCCGGATTGTTGTTTCTATTTTTTTAAAATATTTGTCGACGATCCAACCGTACGGATGTCAATATATATATAATTGAGTGGTGTTACCAAAATCTCAGAAAATAAAAAATTATTTTGGTTTGACATATTAATAGTTAACCACTATATTGACTAGTACTCATAAGTAGTGCTTTGTGCCGGATTGTTGTTTCTATTTTTTTAAAAATATTTGTCGACGATCCAACCGTACGGATGTCAATATATACATAATTGAGTGGTGTTACAAAAATCTCAGAAAATAAAAAAAAATTTGGTTTGACATATTAATAGTCAACCACTATATTGACTAGTACTCATAAGTAGTGCTTTGTTCCGGATTGTTGTTTCTATTTTTTTAAAAATATTTGTCGACGATACAACCGTACGGATGTCAACATATACATAATTGAGTGGTGTTACCAAAATCTCAGAAAATAAAAAATTATTTTGGTTTGACATATTAATAGTCAACCACTATATTGACTAGTACTCATAAGTAGTGCTTTGTTCCGGATTGTTGTTTCTATTTTTTTAAAAATATTTGTCGACGATCCAACCATACGGATGTCAACATATACATAATTGAGTGGTGTTACCAAAATCTCAAAAAATAAAAAATTATTTTGGTTTGACATATTAATAGTCAACCACTATATTGACTAGTACTCAAAAGTAGTGCTTTGTTCTGGATTGTTGTTTCTATTTTTTTAAAAATATTTGTCGACGATCCAGCCGTACGGATGTCAACATATACATAATTGAGTGGTGTTACCAAAATCTCAAAAAATAAAAAATTATTTTGGTTTGACATATTAATAGTCAACCACTATATTGACTAGTACTCATAAGTAGTGCTTTGTTCCGGATTGTTGTTTCTATTTTTTTAAAAATATTTGTCGACGATCCAACCGTACGGATGTCAACATATACATAATTGAGTGGTGTTACCAAAATCTCAAAAAATAAAAAATTATTTTGGTTTAACATATTAATAGTCAACCACTATATTGACTAGTACTCATAAGTAGTGCTTTGTTCCGGATTGTTGTTTCTATTTTTTTAAAAATATTTGTCCACGATCCAACCGTACGGATGTCAACATTTACATAATTGAGTGGTGTTACCAAAATCTCAAAAAATAAAAAATTATTTTGGTTTGACATATTAATAGTCAACCACTATATTGACTAGTACTCTAAGTAGTGTTTTGTTCGGATTGTTGTTTCTATTTTTTTAAAAATATTTGTCGATGATCCAACCGTACGGATGTCAATATATACATAATTGAGTGGTGTTACCAAAATCTCAAAAAATAAAAAATTATTTGGTTTGACATATTAATAGTCAACCACTATATTGACTAGTACTCATAAGTAGTTCTTTGTTCCGGATTGTTGTTTCTATTTTTTTAAAAATATTTGTTGACGATCCAACCATACGGATGTCAATATATACATAATTGAGTGGTGTTACCAAAATCTCAAAAAATAAAAAATTATTTTGGTTTGGTTAAGGTAATTTTTTTCTAATTTTTACAAACTAGTTAAAAATAGGGGAAATTCCAATAAATAAAAAATTATACGAAATAAGCTAACATTTGCCACAAAAAATAGTGATTATGATTACTTAGGTATGTATGAATTTTAATTTAAATATTGAACCCTTTTTCTATTTTTAAATAATTTTTTTTTAGTATCACCGCCCTCAATGTTTCATTGAGGATACCCTCGGGTACCCTCAATGTTTCATTGAGGGTATCCTCAATGAAACATTGAGGGTGGTCATTTTAACTAATTTGTGGTTTTACTTGAAAAATTATATAAAATTAAAAAATTATGCAAATTTTGAATGTGAATTTATGCATATGTAAGTAGAGTAGCGTTCCAGAGAGAACAGTCTTAAAGAGAGAACAAGAGAACCAGTCCTGACCCACCATTATCTCTAAAGTAATGCTGATTAACCTAAAGTTAAAAACTAAGGTTAAAACACACTGTTCTATCAAAGATGATTTATTAAGCATCTGATGATAAATAAAATACGAATTTCTCGTATCATTCATTATGTCTAATCCTATTAGGGTTAATAAGATCATAACTGAGAATTCTTCTAAGAGAAGATATCTCTGTTTCTATCTGCATAGCAAACTTATGATAAAACCGAATTTGTTCAGTTTTAAATTCTTCTAAATCCCAGATAAGGACTTGAATTGCTCTATTGTCTTTGTTAGAGACAATTTTCCTAGATACCTGTAATAGATGTTCTAGATATTGATGGTTATCCATGTAAATCATGGCATTACCTTCTATGTTGACAAACCACGGATGTGTATTAGTCATAATTTTAAGTTCTTAAAGAACTTTGGATGATAACTGTCAATCATTATAAATAATGAATTAAAACGATTCAGTAATAGATTTATAAATAGAGATTGTAAATGATCTTACAGGGTATTCCTTTAATGAACTTCATTTGTAGTAGTGATTGTATTGTTGAATAGAACCTCAGTTTGAATTCTTCTTCTCATGCTAATCTGCCTTGTGGTCGCTCAATCCATGGTCGGCGGTTTCCCTAAACGGCCACCTGCCTAAAGCGGTACTTTCCTGTGACCCAAGCGGACTCCAGAGTCTAAGACCGGACACTAAGCATGAAACAGATTTTGAATTCGAACTAAACTGTTTTATTCCATACAATATATTACAACAGATTCATTATGAATCCCTTAATCACACTTACAATCCCTAATGGGACTACTCACTCTTCATTCTTTATCACTCTGTGTACAAGTTGCACGACTGAATTAATTTTCGAATGCTTAAAACTGAAAATAACTCCCCCTTTTATAGAAGAAGGACTGAAGTTCTAATACAAGAATAACGTAAGCACTTACGTATTTCCTTCAATTATTTTGACAGAGAAAGATTGATTCCTGCCAATAAGGTAGTGCTCCACTTCAAAAAGTAGATGCCCACTTTCTTCAATTATGAGCTTCCATCACTGATCTGACAGCTCCTTGACACTGACATACCATCATGGTGGGGTGCGTCTTTGTCGTGATTCGTCGAATATCTTTACAAATTTCAAAGATATGATATCCGAACGTCTTTTTGGTGTCGGCAACTGTTTGAATACAGCTGTTTAACACATCCAGATCTACATTGCTGGTGGAGGTAGATGTCACAAAATATAATTGAGAGGCATAATTGATTCTCAACTTATCTGTATGTTTTATGCTTAATATTTTTTCTAATATCTGAGCATATTTATGGACTGCTATCTCCCTGAGATCCTTCTTTTCAAGCTTAACCTCCATCTCCTGACTTGGACTGTAGGTCATCTTGCTGACAATTCCCAGATGAATGAAATGAAATGGTTTGATCAAATCATCTTCAATCCAGAACGGGACTGATGACTGTACTTTGATAAATATAGCTTTACCTTTAGCACAATTTTTCTTGAACGTTTTTACGGCTTCCCTGAATCCTTTTTGAAAGCTTTTTAACTCAAGAATATTTTCTGAGGGATAGATTAAACTTACTAATCCATTGCAAAATGTTTCGTAGACCAATTCGTGATTAGCATTTGGATAGAAGTTGAATGTACTCAGATTCTTTTTGTCCGTGGTATAGAACTTGTGCTCCACGAACTCTTCTTCAGTAGCTCTTCTCCCCAATTCGTAGAGATAATAAAAGCTGTCGAAGATTGTTTCTCCGAAATCTTCATCAAGAGAAATGACAAGATTATCCGTTTTTACAACTCCTAAATTTGTCATCTTTGGAGTAGTTTTCTTCAAAGCCTCTTTGTAGACTGGCTTTAATGCAGCGCTGCTAATGATTTCTAGCGGTGCCATCATCATTTCTTTGGAATAAAGATCCGCCGAAACTCGTGCTTCTTGAAGTGTTTTGAACTTTTTGTAAGAAACACCTTTAATTCCATAAACTGCCTGTGAGACAATTCCCCAGTTGTTGTAAATGCCTTTTCCTGGACCATTATAAACAACATAATAATTTTTGGATTTTTGAAAATCCTGATAACCGTGAGGTTGAGCTGATATTGGACTATCAGTCTTATGTGGGATTGGAATTCCCCCGTTAGGCTCCAGTATTAAATCTGAAGTTTCTGCTAACGTTGTCGAGGTCTGAACCTCAGTTGTAGTTGTTGGCGAACTACCAGCCTTCAACGGATTTGTTGAGTCTTTACCGGCAACCGTTTGCACCGGACTAGTTCCAATTTGTTTCATTTCTGAACAAGGTGATGGAATGACCTTTTGTTGAGTGTCCTCTGGATAAATCCTGAGAAACTCCATTTCAGCACGAACTATATGAAGCTCATCCTGGATATTCTGTAATTTCTTCAACAGAATAGTTTCTTTAAGGGACAATTTCTCCATTTTATTAGGAAAATGGGGTCTCAAAGAAAGAGATTAATATAAGGCAAGCAAAGCCTTTTGATCTTTTGAGAGATCTATAGTAGAGAGGTATGTGTGAAGGGGTGATCTTCATAGCTAACAATCCTGCTCTATTTATAGGACTTCTGGAGTGATCCTCTGCATTCCTGTCCAAGATAAAATTTGAAAAGTAGAAATTTTATTGGTTAGTATTAAATTCTCTAGTCAAGAAATCTGCTAGACAATTTTTTGTTCCTTCAATGTGTTCTACATCAAAAGAATATCTGGAAAGCCACTGTTGCCATCGCACGAGTCGACCTTGTTTGTTATCCCCTGCAAGCTTAATTCGCAAGAAATAAGTGAAGTTTCTATTGTCAGTTCTTACTAAAAATTTAATAGGAGTAAGATAGATAGAAAACTTATTGATAACTCTGATTACTGCAAGGTACTCTTTTTCATTAGAGTGGTAATTCCTTTCAGCATTTTTGAAGCTACCTGAAGTATATCTGCATATTAATTCTTGATCAGAATTAACTGCCTTGAGAACTCCTCCCCAGTATTCTCCTGAAGCGTCAGTTTCAATGATAAGCTTATCCTCTGGTTGAGGATGATAGAGTTTTGGAAAACTCTTTAGATTCTTCTTGACTTTGCTTATATAGCTGGAGTCTGAATCTTCCCATTTCCATGGTATATCCTTTTTGAGCTTAGCCTGCAATGGTGCACGTAAAGCTGCAAGTTTTGGAATATAATCAGATGCATAGGTTAATATTCCTAAAAACCTCTGTAACTGTTTTTTGTCTTCAAGTTTATCTGGGAACTTATGAATATGTTCTAAGATATGAGGTTGAGGACAATGAGTTCCTTGATCAATTTCTAATCCTAAGAAATTAATCTTTGTTTTGAAGAGTTGAGCTTTCTTCTTGGATAATATGATTCCAAGTTGTTGGCATTTCTTCAAAGTTGTTGCTAGATGTCTGAGATGATCCTGCTCATTATCACTAAAGATAAGAATATCATCTACATATACACAACAGAATTTTTCAAAGGATCTAAATGCATTTTGCATATGTCTTTGAAATATGGAAGGTGCTTGCTTCAAACCGAAGGGAACAACGATCCATTGATAATGTCCTTGGGGACATGTGAATGCAGTCAATAGCTGTGATTCTTTATCTAACAGTACCTGCCAGAATCCAGATTTGCAGTCTAATGAACTAAACATTTTCTTACCTCGAATAAGGGTGAGAAGTTCATCCTTGTTGGGTAAATTATGGCTGTCACCTATTGTCGCATCATTAATGGACTTGTAGTTGACTACCATTCTTTTCTTCCCACGTCTTCGCTCTGCTTCATTTTCTACTAAAAATGCCGGAGACATATGTGGTGATTTGCTGGGTATGATGATCTTCATATCCAGGAGTTCTTGAATCTGTTTACCAAATTCTTCTCTGTCCTGAGGGCTGTATTTCATAGGTCTTACCTTAATTACAGTTCTAGGATCTTTGAGCTTGATTGCTGCTTTCATCCAATTCTTAGTCTTTTCAGGATCTAAGGGATTTTCTGAGCATACTGAATCTAACAATTTTTCAATTATAGATTTCTTTTCTATTTCAAGAACTAAATTTTGTATAATAAAATTCGATTCTTTATATTTTTTAATACTATCCTTCCCCCGTTCTAAAAAGTGAATTTTATTAGAACTAATATTGATAGCATCGGGTTTTTGAACCTTTGATTTCTTTTTCATAAATTCAAGGAAACCTTTAACTCCAACTCTATAAGCTGTAGTTACCTTACTGATATATACTTCTTTTCCTGAAAGGGTTAGTATAATCATTTTTGTGAACTGAGTAAATGGTTCATATAGCTGACAAAAATTGTTACCTAATATGAAATCAATATCAGATTCTTGTTGATAAACAGTTGGAATATGGAATATTTCTCCTGCTATCAAAACATTAAGGTTTTTACATACCTTACTTATTGAAATGGTGCTTCCATTTGCAATTTTTACCTGTATAGGTCTTTCTGCGTTAACCCAATGTTCTTCTGGAATAACGTACTTGCTGGCAACACATAAACTTGCGCCTGTGTCAACGTAGCAATGCAACTCTATTTGTTTATATCCTGCAAATTTCAATTTTCCAGATATATAAATAGAATTAGGGTTAGTAATATTTGACATTACTAATTCTCCAATTTCTTCAATCTGAAGAAGATGATTCATCTGATTCTGATTCTTCAGTCTCGGATTCAATTTCTTCAATCGTGTAGATTTTTCGTTCTTCTTCATACGGGTCTTCAATAGGATCATAACCCAAATAAAGAATTTGTTCAAGCATTTTGACTTTGTCATCATGCTTCTTTCTATTAGGGCATTCATTTGCATAATGTCCTTCTTCGTTGCAGATCCAACACCTGCAGTTTTTCTTGCCTTTTGGGCAAAACTTTTGTTTATCGTTAGACGACTTAAAAGATTTTTTCTTTACATATTTACCTGGCCTAAAGGGTTTCTTTTTCCTGGTAAACTTGTATTTTGAAGATATATTTTTCTTAGAATATTTCTTCTTTTTCTTAAATTTTTTGTCATAATTAGGATTACAACCAAAATTATAAGATTCTTCTGTAAGCTTAGAGCAGCAATTTTTGCTAAACTTCTTGAGCTTTTTCTGTGTCCGACTGAAATCGCAATAACTAAGGATTTCATTCTTGACTATTCGTTGAGCAAAGGCTAAACTATGTTGTGTCAGGACTGTTTTTTCCTGCAAAAACTTAGTCATGGCTTTTTCTCCTACCAAAGGTATCTTGCGAATGTACTCTTCGACATAGACATGATACTGATTTTGGTCTCCTGTGTTTATCATATGCATTTCATATATACAAAAGAATTTATCTATGAGGCATATATCACACAATTGCATTTTACTAAGTGCTAACTTAGCATTCTGCTTGATTTTATCTTTTTCTTGTTCCTTAGCATTGATGTAATCAACACCTAAAAACATGGTATAGATAGAATCTACTATAGTATTAAAGGCTTGTATTGGTTCGAACATGTCGAGATTCCAATTTACGTCTTTAATAAATCTATTAACAACTCCTGCTGTTTTATGATCAACTAATAACAAAACTGTACTAGCATCATCATAGGATATGGGATTAGTCTGAATTATTAAACTAATTTCCTTTTCCCAACTATCGATTAGAGTTTTTCTTCCTGATTCACAATCGATATTAAGCACATTAGAACCGAATAGACTTTGACTCGTTCTAAATTCAGTAGTAGGGGAGTAAAAGTTACCTTTTCTCCTGTTTACTGGTCTTTTTGTTCCTGAAGTTGATGCTGCGAATGGATTTTCATCCTGATTCTGATTAACATCTTCTTCTTGTTTATTCACCCTGAATGTCTATTGAGCAAACTCTTCTTCTGATGAATATTCTTCTTGAGAATTTGACTCTTGAGGATTATCTTCAGGTGAGCTAAATTCGTCAATAACATTTAGATAATTAGTAGAATTAAAACCAAATAAAGATTGTAATTCTGAATTATCTGATACTTTTTGATTAGCAAGCTCGTTGTCTTCTAATCCCAAAAGTTCCAATGCTTTCGCAAATTGTTTTTCTTGTTGGTCGTCCTGAATTTCTGACTCAAGTACTTCCCAAAAGAATTTTTCTATGTCTTGCATATAGTTCATGCCTTCTTTGCAGATGGTGAACCGAATGGCCAAGTCATACTGTTCGGATTCTTTCCAGTTCCGAGCTCTTCGTTACCTACATCATGGTTAGGATAACTGTACCGATAACGGTTTTTACCTTTATCTTTATTTCCTCGTTCTGTTGCTGGAACAAGTTGTTGGTTTTCTGGAGCCTTCGATTGTTTGTTGATGGCTTCAAGAATTTCTTTATTGCAATCCTGAATTGTTGTTTTCAATTCTGTAATTATCTTTGCAGCTGCGGCTTCAATAACATTGTTAGCACGCTGTTCTTTAAGCAACTTAAGAATTTCTTCTATTTGTGGCTTAATAATATCTTGGAATTCTTTAAGACTCATCCTAGGATTTTCTTAAGGTATTCTTCGATTTCATTTAACTTGGAAGTGAAGTCTGAAACTTCATTTCTGTCGATAGGAATTTTTTCAAGATGGTTAATCTTTTCTTCTATTCTATCAATTTTTTCAATGTTTTAAATTAAAAGAATTTTTAGGTCTTCTAATTTTTGGTTATCTCTCCCTTCTAAAAGAGTGGAGAATCTGTCATAAACACTCCGTGTTTTAGACAATTCTTCACTGGGATCTTTACTAAGTCCAAAATAACTCAGTAATTTATAACATCCTAGTAAAATTCTACCTGTAATCTGGTTAAGATTATTAGTAGAAGAAATAAGAGTTGTTAGACTCTGATTTCCAGTATATCCACTAAAGATATACTTTCTTTGCTGACTATCTGATCCTTCATTCAATTTCTTGATATTAAGGATTTTTCCTTTCTTATAGATGTATGGCTGCATCCTAAAAGGGGTAGTCATTATTGTAAAAGTTCTAATCTTTGACATAGATTATCAACTTTTCTAGAGACGTTTCTTAGCAAGTTGCTATCTGATGTCTCTCCAATTTCTAGACTGTTTCTTCTGAAACTCATTCTAGGTTGTTGTCCTAATAAGGGTTTATCTTTAGCAATATCTATTGCCCAAGAATTATCTAAGGGTCTGATTTCAGAAAATTGTTTTTCTTCAACCGATCCTATTTCTGAGAAAACATCTTCTAATTCTATGTTTTCTTTCTTTCTATAGTCGATACTATGATGACTATTGGTTAATGCATAAGCTACCAGATAGGTTATGCTAAAAACTTTATCTCCTGGATTCATCAAATTCTCTCTTTCGAATTGATGTACAAAAGATAATACCTGATCTATGTTCTTGGTGTCTTTACTAAATGCGTATTTAGGATAGACTGTGAACATAAATTTTTGGTAAGCTAAATTTCCTCTAGCTGCTCCCAAAATACAATCATTTCGGTCATTGATTCTGTTATCTATTAAGGCCATCTTAATAGGTGAATCTATACCTTCTTTGAATTCTGCTTTTAACAGAATTTTTATAGCTCCTAAATGAACTACGTTAATGGTTGCTCTAATCTTAGAGTCGATTTTCTGAAGGTTTCTATTGATCTCATCCTTAGTGATAAGGGGTAGGAACACTGAACCTTTAGTATCTTTAATGTCTATATGCATTTCTTTTGTTTTAACAAAATAGAATATAGAATTTTTTCTTTTTAAGAAGTTTAACATCGGAATGTTAAATATTTTTTCTTTTTTCAAATCAAGTTTTGTTTTCCTGATTTTAGAAAGAATTTCTTGCTTTACTAAAAAGCTACCTTGAAAACCATTTTCATTTTCAGAAAATTCGATTTCAAAATTATTCTGAATTTCTTCAGAGTTTTCCTCAGGATTTTATTTATCTAAAATATTCATTTTAAATAAAAACATGGCTCTGATACCAAGTAGAGGATCGTCCAAGCAATATAAAAGCATAATTAAATACTAGAATATTTATAGGATTTTGCGGAAAAAGAATTAGATAAAAATCTAATTTTTTCAATTTGTTATAAATTTTACAAATCATAAAAGATTTTATAAAAGAAAGGTGTTCTCTCGTTCTCTCTTTAAGGCTGTTCTCCCTTGAACCTTAGCCTATGTAAGTAATCATACTCACTATTTTTGTGTTGAAGGTTATATTTTTTTTCAATAAATTTCTATTTTTAATTAATTATTTAAAAATTACACCCTCAATGTTTCATTGAAACATTGAGGGTAAGGGGATATCCCCCGGGGGATCTGGACCAATCCCCATATATATATATATATATATATATAATACTCTGAATAAATTAAACCACGCACCTGAGATAATGCTTCTTGCTTCTCTCTCTCTGCCGTGGGTGGGTTTTCTTAAAATAAAGAATAAGGGATGAAAGACATGCACTCAACCCTAATATCTTTCTATGTATTAAAAAGTAAACGCTGTCGTTTCATTATGGGACCGTTTGACTTAGCTTAAATTAAATTAATTATTGCTTATAACTGATAAGTGGATTATAAGTGATAAGTTGATCAGAACTTTTAAGTCAGCACAGTGTTTGGTAAATTAGAATTTATAAGTCAGTAGAGTGTTTGGTAAATCAGAACTTATAAGTCAACTTTTTTTATATATTTTTTTTTGTAAAATTCAACTAAATCAGATTTTTTTTTGTTGTAAAAATCAACTAATACTAATAAAATCTCATAGCCCCAAGCCAACTATATTAATTTATATAGGATTTATTTGTATTGAAAATGAATAAAACGGAATAAGTCAAATAAGTGCAAAAGTGCTTCTTCAGAAAAAGCTAGCATTTCTAAATTCCAACTTCTTTCCAAAAGAAGTTGAAAAACAACCAAATAAGTGCTTCCGACTTATTTACACAAACAGTCCTAAGAAGTGCTTCTGGGCTCCCTAAAAAAACATTACCCAAACACCCGCTATATTTTTTTTAGCAATGGAATTTAATTCAATAGGAAAAATCCATACAGCATCTACAATTACAATCGCGAACAAACCTAGAACACATACTATTGCTGATTAATCCAATTTTCGTGGAATCAAGTGATTTGTTGAAGTTGACAATTGTACAAAAACCCACTTCGCCATAAACGGTTTGAGAGACGACCATAAATGCAAATCCCCTAAAATCTTTTAACCCTAAATCAAACACCACATTCTCATTACCAAAGGAGAGAAAAAATAAATCTCTCACACCAAATGAGAGTCTACCAAAAAAACTGAAATTACAAAGCAAATTGAAAATACAAATTAAATTACAATCTAAAAACATTACAAAATTAAAAAAGACTAAGAACAATCAAGCCTTAAATATGGGGAACAAAGCTATAAAAAAGAAGATAAATCGGACCCCTCCCGAGTACGAAAATCTCTAAGGAGAAAGAAAATCCGGAGCTCCACAGATTTCGTACCCCTCCCGAGTACAAAAATCTTTATGGGACCTGCTCAACAAGAAGTGCATCAGACTGATACATCATGGGTCGGAGTGCATCAGCCACCAGGTACGTTACGTGATCTATATATGCAAAAACCCTTATACCATATTTATAATGCATTAATTGTATCATATATAGATTAATAGATATAGTCATACACTGATATACCACCTCAACAAGGCAGTAACCACGCTGAACATTTATGAACTTGAAAGTTGAAAACTGAATGTGCCAAAACTGATTGCTTGAGATAAATTCCGAGGAAAGGAGTTTATATTGCTAGATTCGTGCATCAAAAATAACGAGATTGTGACACAATTTACAAGTTTGGAAGCACCACAAACACACCTGCTTCCAGAAGTGGATGTTGGTGAAAACAACTGTTGTAAAATCCAGAGATAAAAACAGAGGCAATGAAGCAAATGTGAAAAAAATGAAAATCTGGAAGCAGTCGAATTCCTGATTTCATATAATAAACTGCTTTCCTACAGAATTTATCTGGCAGCAAACCTTATGTCATTAGAAAGATTTAAGAGTCTAGTTTTTATTACAAAAAATGGTTTGCAAAAAATGATTTTCTACATGGAGTTATGAACATTTTAGTCGGTAGTGGTCAAGCTGTGCAGATTAGTTTGAAACTATTTACCTGATACGGCTCTAACCGAGGAGCAACAAGAATCAGAAAAAACAATGGCAAGAATCCATTACCAATCTGCAAAATGAGAGCAAAAGTTTAGACTTCAAGTCTTCAAATCTTTGTAAAATCTCGAAAAAAAATGAATGAAGAGCCATTACAGTGATTAAAAGGCAAAGATAAAGGCCTACTAGTTCAAATTCTATGGGAGAGATGAAGTAAAAGGCCCAACAAAATGATCCTATGCACCCACCAAAACTTGCCGCTCGAAATAACTCACATTAATTATGTTTTAAAACCCTAAGTGACAATTACGGCTAAGATTTTGCAAAAGTATTACAGTCAAAGTAATGAATGGCTGAGATTATATAGTAAGCTGGCGGGGAAACTTTGGATTTCTAACATGTTTTGTTTATTAATGTTGAGGACCCGGTGATTCTTTACCCAGAGAGACAAACACTGGAGTACAGGGTACTCTTGTACATATTTATCACCTTCTAACTGGTCAAAATTTAATTGTTAGATCGTTATCTAGGAAAATCATAAGATAAATAGGTGTTTCATAACTCCATTTTTGCTTCCTTAAGTAGGTTAAGTTACAACACCACACTTACCAAATACTGTCAGTGATACATAAAACAAGAAAAATCACATGACATACACAATAATTTTATAAGAGTTTATTAACATATACCATTTTTAGCTGGTCGGAGTATAATACTATTTCATAAAATTCAACTCCAGGCCTTTTGAAAGTTCTCCAACCTCTGTCACGCTTCTTGTACACATTCAAATATAGAGAAGGGTAAAAGGCTCAAAGGAAATCAATATATAAATCAAATACGTCATGTTAAATAAACCTTGTACCTTCCAGTCAGAGCATATTATTAGGCTCAAGGCATGTCTGAACACCACTATTAACAAGCCTACTACCTGTGACAAAGTCACTTACATGACCTAGTGAATTCTATCACTAGGATATAGTATAGGTCTCCAAAAGTACTTGTCTTATGATCATGTAATTAGTTTCATTCTGTATTGCTCAGTTCTATAATGAGCTTAGTGAGTTTCTTGCAACTAGATTGTAAATAGGGTCACTGAATAATCATCCTTGTAGAAGTTCAAATTGTTCATGCAGCAGGATTGGAGTAATAAGGCCTTGAAGAAATGAGTTGCAGAAATTTGTCCAAGTGCCCATATCGAGAAGTCAGAATGAGCTATGTCGTGAAGTCCAAAGAGCCTGTGTCGTGAAGTCCTCATATCGCATAGTCCAAATTGAACTATGTCGAGAAGTCTTCATTACCTATGTCGTGAAGTGTTGAGATCGCAAAGTCAAATATGCCTGTGTCGAGAAGTCTACAAAAGGTTTATATCATAAAGTCTTCAAAGCTATGTCGAGAAGTCTTCACCGAAGCTATATAGCATACTCCTGTCAATTACATATAGCAAAGTCCAATTTGTTCTATGTCGACATGTCAAAGAATCAAGGAGCATGCTGGAGTTCTCGACATCAACACTTAGCCGTTTTCAATAAGACAAATCAAGGTACGAATACAAGATATTATGGAGACAAATACTGGAAGCATCTGTTACTGGTTGGTGGTCCAAGGACAGATGGCAAATCTACAGCTAAACTTGGAGAGAAAGAAAAGGGACAAGCAGCTACAGATAGGGGAAGACCAACAGAAAGCAAGTGGTCCTTCCTAACACAGCCAACCTTCTATAGTGAGACAAATTGTATGTACAGATAGGGGTAGCTGTGTAATTAGGTAGTGCACAAGTTTTGTAAAGGAAATATATAGTGTGCACACCTGACTGTTAGCTGTAAGAGAGATACACATTGTTTTCCAAAGCTCTTTTCTCTGTAAGCAAGCAAGCACAAAAATGTTCTTGTTTAGAAGCCAGAAATTCGATTGTGAATTTCTTGGAAAGCTGTAGTATTTAATTTGCTTAATACAAAGTGAATTAAAGTGATTGTTTGTGTTGTTTACTTTTCGCATATAACATAGAACAATCACATACAGTTTATATTGTGGTTCAAGTTTTAAAAGATATCAAACTATCCATTCACCCCCCCTCTGTCTAGTTTCTAGGTGTATTCATTTCTAACAAGTGGTATCAGAGCAGGTTGTTAACACACAAACAGTAAAAGATCAAAAATGAGTTCACAGAAACTGAGCAGTATCAAGATTTCTCCCTTCAACAAGGAGCACTACAGCCTTTGGAAGAAGAAGATGTTGCTTTTCATCAAAGCTTCTAATCCCATGTACTTAGACATTCTAAAGCATGGTCCCTTTATTCCAATGATTGAGATTGGTGAAACCACTGTAGGAACTGAGAAAATACCAGCAAGACATGTTCCTAAAGATCCTTTAAAATACACTGATCCTGAAAAGGAGAAAGTAGCACTGGATGGACATCTCCAACTCATTATCTGTGAATCTATGAATTTCAACATGTATGACACTGTTGCTCATTGCACTAGTGCAAAGAAAATGTGGGATCTCATAGAAGTACTATGTGAAGGAACTACTGAGGTCAGAAAGAACAAAAAGCAGATCCTAGTCTCTCAGTATGAAGCCTTCACGGCTCAACCAAAAGAAGGAATCACAGAAGTGTTTGAGAGGTTCAACAAGCTGATAAATGAACTCAAACTCTATGACAACCACTATGAAACAGAAGAGCTCAACATGAAATTTTTACTGACTCTTCCAGACCATCTAGAACCAAGAATCTCTTCCCTCAAAGAAAGAGATCTAACCAAGATTGGTTTTGATGTGCTGTATGGTGTATTGAAAACTTATGAGTTAGAGTTGTTTCAAAATAGATCCATTCAAGCTAAGCAGGGTTTAATGGCCAACACTGCCAGTGCACTTATTGCTGACAATATAGATCACAGAATGGAATCTCTAAAAATCAGCAATGTGAAGATTGAGGAACTAGAATGTGATGAAGCTAGTAGTGAAACTCAGGTTGTTTATGAGCTACCTGAAGAGGATGAGTTCTACAACATGGATGAACTAGACAAAATGGAAAACAAATCTTATGCTTATATGGCTAGAAGATATCCCAATATCAGATTCAAGAGGAAGCAGCCTTTCAAGTCTAGGTTCAACAGTGGAAATGCTGGTAGCTCAGGTGGTTCAAACTCTTTCAACAAAGGAAAAGGGAATGCTGGTGCAGCAAAAGGAGGATACAAGTCTGGGAGTGTGGATAGGTCCAAAATAAGATGCTATAATTGTAATGAACTTGGGCACTTTGCCACTGAGTGCAAGAAGCCTAAACAAGTCAAAAAGGACAAAGCATACTTAGAGCTTGAATCCAAGTATGAAGCTCTACTCAAGAAACAACAGGGAAAAGCTTTTATTGCTGAGGGAAAATGCTGGGATGACTCTGATGAAGAAGAAGAAGAAGAGTACTCAAACTATGCCCTGATGGCATTTTCTGATGAAGGAGAATCCTCAAGTCAGGTACCTATACTTACTTCTCTTGAAATGACTCCTCTCCAATATAAGCAAACTGTTGAAGACATGAGTACTGAGATGCTTAATATCCATACTAGTATGTTAGTTGCTAATGAAGAAATTGATAGACTAACCGCTAAGAATCTTGAGCTTACAGAAAAGAATGAGGAACTTGAGCTAATGGTTGTGAACCTTGATGGTTTGGAAAAGGAGGTTGAGTACCTTAAAAACAAAGTCTTATGTGCAGAACAAATTGAAAAGGCTCTTAGAGAGCAAATTGCTGAAAATGAGTTAAGACTAAGAAGCTTTAGAAATTCATCTGAACTCATTCAAACCTATCACAAGGAACACACTGAGGATTGCAAGGTTGGAATTGGTTTTGTCTATGAAAAGGATAAAGGAAGGAAGAAAACAAAGGGCAAAGGAAAAGAATCTTTTATAAACAAAAATGCCCCAACCATCCTGTCTAGTGTTGAACAGCCCATCTTCAATAAGAGTGAAGTTGGGTTTGATGAAGAGCTTTTGGTCATCAAACAGCAACTCCTTGAAGAAGATGAGGCTACTAAAGACACTCCTATCCTTCCTGAAACAGAAAGTCAGAAAGCAACCAAAGACAATCCTGCTGAGAGTCTTAAAATTGAAAAAGAAGTTGTTGAAAAGGTGGTTGTTAAGAAAGAAGTTGTCAAGAAAAAGAAACAAAACAGAAATGGTAAAGTGGGTGTCAACAAAGGAAACAACTATGCTTATGTGCCAAATGCTCCTAGGAAACAATGTCAAAAATGCCAATTTGTTAATCATTTGACTCACAAGTGTAGCAAGCCTGTAGTTACTGAAGTTGATAGCCTGAGTAGCATTTCTGCAAGCATGAATTCTAGTCATGATTCCTTCTGTGGCAAGCCAAACTGCATGACATGCTATGTGACTGTGATTGCTAATTGTCTATCTCTTAAGCATAAACTTGACTCTTCACAATCATGTGAATCACACACACAAGCACACACTCACAGGACAGGATCCCCAATCAAGGTTGAGAGGGTGAAAATTTCATGTGAGCCTAAGAGTGTTAACTCCAAAGCCACTGAAAAAGTAAAGTCTCCTACTGTGAGGAATGCAAGATATGACAAAGGAATTGTCAACAAGAAAGTTTCTAAATCAACTGGATCCTACCAAGTGTGGGTACCAAAAACAACTTAATCATTTTGGTGAATGCAGGGCAACAGGAATAAAAGAGTCATATGGATTTTGGACAGTGGATGCTCAAGTCACATGACTGGTGATATAGCCCTGCTATCACAATTTGAGGAAAAGGCTGGCCCATCAGTAACCTTTGGAAATGACAACATTGGTTATACAATGGGATATGGCAGTGTTAAATCTGGAAATGTCATTATTGAAGATGTAACATTTGTTGAAGGACTGAAGCACAATCTCTTGAGCATTGGACAATTTACCAACAGAGGTTTCAAAGTGGAATTTGATGAAGATCATTGTTTAATCTCAAAAAGAGAAAGTGGTGAAGTTGTTCTAACTGGTGTGAAGAAAGGAAGCTTGTTTGTAGCTGATCTCAAGGCTGCAGACAAGGGAGAAATATGTTGTTTCTACACAAAAGCCTCTAATGAAGAATTTTGGTTGTGGCACAAGAAACTATCTCACTTGAATGTCAATGCTATGAACTCTCTAGCTAAGAGAGAGTTCATAAAAGACATGCCATCTTTGGAGTTTGTTCAAAGTGAAGCCTGTGAAGCTTGTCAGAAGGGAAAGATCAAAAGATCAAGTCACAAAGAAAAGTTGCTCAATTCAAACTCAAAACCTCTGCAATTGATTCACATGGATTTGTTTGGTCCTGTGAATGTGTTGTCTCTTTCCAAAAAGAAATATACCTTAGTTATGGTTGATGAAAGATATACATGGGTTGAATTCTTATTTTCCAAGGATGAAGCTCCTCAAGTAATCATTGAACACATCAAGAGAGTGGATAAGGAAGCACAAAACACTGGTTCTTCTGTGGTAGCCTTGAGAAGTGACAATGGGACTGAATTTAGAAATGCCACATTATATGAATTCTGCAAAGACAAAGGCATATCTCAACAGTTCTCTGCTCCTAGAACTCCACAACAAAATGGAGTTGTAGAAAGGAAAAATAGAACACTCATTGAAGCTGCAAGGACAATGCTGTTGGATGCAAAGCTACCTACTAGCTTTTGGGCTGATGCTGTTAACACAGCATGTTATGTGCAAAATAGAACATTGATCAATAAGAGAACTGGCAAAACTTCTTATTCATTGATGACTGGAAAAAGAGCATCCTTCAAGCATCTTCATGCATTTGGAAGCAAATGTTTTGTGATGAAAGATACATCTGAGCATGTTGGAAAATTTGATGCAAAGGCATTTGAAGGTATCTTCATTGGATATTCTCTTGAAAGGAAGGCATACAGAGTGTTTGTTCCTGAGCAACACAAGGTGATGGAAAGTATGGATGTAACCTTTGATGACAAAAAGTTTCCTGGACTGAAAAAAAGTGAGACAGAAAGTGTGTTACTAAGATTTGAAAATCAAAAGGATTCTGAAGATTCTGAAAGTGAAGAAGAAAACCCTACTGCACCTGTCCAAATTGATGAAAGAAATATTCCTGACATTGATCCTCAAACCCCTGTGCAAGAGAGCATCAACACAGGGGGAGAAGAAGAAAGAGATGGAAATGCAAATAATTCTGAGACAAGTCAGGGAAATGATCAAGAACATACAAGGAAATGGGACAGGGCACACACTAGAGATCAAATCATTGGTGACCCTAGTCAAGGTGTAAGAACAAGAAGAGCTACAATCAATACATGTCTTTATAGCTGCTTTCTATCACAAGAAGAACCCAAAGTGATTGAAGAAGCATTAAAGCACTCTGACTGGATTGTAGATATGCAAGAAGAGTTAAACCAATTTGAGAAAAATAAAGTTTGGGAACTGGTGCCACCACCTGAAGGAAAGAATGTGATTGACACCAAATGGGTGTTCAAAAACAAAATGGATGAAGAAGGTGTTGTGGTGAGAAACAAAGCAAGGCTGATTGCAAAAGGATACTGTCAACAAGAAGGCATTGACTATGATGAGACATTTGCACCTGTAGCTAGACTGGAAGCCATTAGAATCTTTCTGGCTTTTGCAGCTCACTCAGATTTCAAGGTGTATCAAATGGATGTGAAAAGTGCTTTCCTCAATGATGATCTTGGTGAAGAAGTTTATGTGTCTCAACCTCCTGGCTTTGAAAGTGAAGAATTCCCAGATTTTGTATACAAATTGCTCAAAGCACTGTATAGTCTCAAACAGGCACCAAGAGCCTAGTATGACACTCTCTCTCAATTTCTTCTTGAACATCAATTCACTAGGGGTACAATTGATAAGACTCTATTCTTCAAGAAACATGGTGATGATATCATTCTAGTTCAGATTTATGTGGATGATATTATTTTTGGCTCTTCAAATGAGAAGCTGTGTCAAAGGTTCTCAAAGTTGATGCAGATCAAATATGAGATGAGTATGATGGGAGAGCTAACCTATTTTCTGGGCCTTCAAGTAAACCAAAGAGAGGATGGGATCTTTATAAACCAGTCAAAGTATGTCAAAGATTTATTAAAGAAATATGGTTTAGAAGACTCATCTCCAGCAAAAACTCCTATGTCAACTGCTGTAAAACTTGATGAAGATAAGAAAGGAAAAAGGGTTGACATCAAGGTTTATAGAGGCATGGTTGGTTCTCTACTATATCTCACTGCAAGCAGGCCAGACATCATGTTTGCCACATGTCTTTGTGCAAGATTTCAGTCTGATCCAAAAGAATCCCACATGATGGCAATCAAAAGAATCTTCAAGTATCTGAAAGGGACTCCTAATCTTGGCTTATGGTATCCAAAAGGCACAGGGTTCAACCTAGTTGGCTACACAGACTCAGATTATGCTGGATGCAGAATTGACAGAAAGAGCACTTCAGGAAGCTGTCAATTCCTAGGTCAAAGTTTAGTCTCTTGGTTTAGCAAGAAACAACAATCCACAGCAACATCTACAGCTGAAGCTGAATATATTGCTGCTGGAAGCTGCTGTGCTCAATTGCTTTGGATTAGAAACCAACTTATGGATTATGGACTAGTATTGGAAAACATTCCTCTGATGTGTGATAATACTAGTGCAATATCCATTGTTGCCAATCTAGTGAATCATTCTACTACAAAGCATATTGAGATAAGGTACCATTTCATTAGGGAACATGCAACAAATGGTACTATAGCAGTGTCTTATGTTCCAACTGAGAAACAATTGGCTGACATATTTACCAAACCTCTAAATGAAGCTGTCTTCAACAGACTTGTGAGTGAAATTGGAATGCTCAATCCTTCATTTAGCAGTTCTAAGTAAATGTGACAATCAGTTGTTGCAGCAGTAAATTTTCACTGTGTTTAAATGCTCTATTTATTTGGAGTGAAAATTAGCTGAGATATGATTTATAAATATTTCAGTACTTTACTGCATATTTTTCAAATCATTCTAGTGGAAGTTATAGTGAATTTTTTAAGACATCTCTACATAGGTGTTTTTAAGAGTTCACTACATAAGTTACAGTCAAACAGACTTATATCGCATACTGTCAACTTTTGCGAGACTTCTCGATATGGTTCATTCTAGAGTTTGCGATATGGTTCATTTTTTATCACTTCGCGACATCGAATAACTATATCGACTAGTCTTAATAAAATTAACAGAATTTTTGAATTAAAATCCATTTAATTTCAAAATTGATAAAAGTCTGAAATATCGGTTTAAATTCCAAATTGAGAGTTCTCGACAGGTATTTTCACTATATCGCAAAGTCTTCGTTGTAACCTTATCCTTTGGACTTTGCGACATAGTTCATTTTCGACTATGCGATATAGCTATCTCCACTGCTCGATATAGTTTATTTCTTGACTTCTCGACATGAAATAATGCTATACAGATTCATATCTCTATATCGCACAGTCTATCTCATATAAATACCCGTTGCAAACACTTTCACCTCTTTTCACTTTGTCGAGTACTCTCAAGCCTCAAACCTAAAATTCAAATTCTCTTCTTCCTCTTCAATCTAAACTCAATGGCACCCAAACCTCAAACCATGGATTCTTCGGTTACCTTAACTATACCCAAAGAGACCAATTTCATCACTCTTTCTGACACAGAGGCAAGCCCCCAATACAAATGCTTTGTAAGGTTTCTGAACTCATCCTACCTGAGTCAAGCCTTGACCATGAGTCCTCCCATGTACGTTGATATCCTTGAAAGATTCTGGAGGACTGCCGTGGTCACTGACATGGCAAGGGAAGATGGGACTTCATTTCAGGAAATTACTTGCACAATTGGGGGTAGGCCACTGGCGTTTGGCGAGAGGGAGATCAATACCGCTTTGGGCTTCAAAACTGAGGGTCCTGATGCTGAGGCCACTGATTTGGAGATGGAGGACTTTCTGGGCTTCATCAACTATGACGACAGCATTGACATGGCCAGGCTGAACAAGAAACATGTCAGAAAAGAATGGTCATTCTTGTTTGATGCACTACAGAAGGTCTTCTTATGCAGAAAGACAGGATGGGATCAGATAAGCCACATTACTGTGAATCTAGCTCACTCCCTGGCCTACAACAAACAAATCAATGTAGGGGCTATAATACTCAGGGAGCTCAGCCAACGGCTAGGTAAGTCCATCAGCAAAAGAGGTACGGAAATATTTTATCCTCGCTTTATTCAGTGTATTTTAAACTTATTAGATCCTACTCTGCACGAATTAGATAGTATAAACACTGCTAAATTGGCTTATCCTAAACCAATGTCCAAAGTTCTATTTGGGTCATTGGATACAAGGAACAAGGTGGATGTGAGGTTGAATGTTACTGAATTTATGAAGGAAACATTCAAATAATATCCCCTTGATAAGCCTACATATCATTACACTTCTGTTCAGTCAAAGAAGGCTAAGGCTGGAGTTGAGACTCAGTCTAACCCAAGCCTCCTTAACCCAACTGTCAACCCCCCTGCAAACACTACTTTAGTGATTAGGGAGCCAAGTGCCTCAGTCTCTCAAAAGGCTGAGGTATCTAAAAAGAAGAGTAAGAAGAGAACCTTGGTTGTGGTCAATGAAAATGTAGAAATAGATAGTGAGCATCCTGAGTCACCACTCACCAAACCAAAGAAGAAATCCAAGAAATTAGCTGCCACTGGATCCTCCCAACAGGATCCAGATGTGGAAAAATGGGTACACCTGTTACTATCAATGGCCTCTCAACAAGGCATTGGTATTGAAAAGAGCAGTCTCCCCACTGCACCCTGTAAAGAGTCTGCACAGGGTCAAGATCGCACTCTTGATCCTAGGAGATATAACGCTGATACACTGAGTGGAGAGCACATCAATGTTGAAACTCCTCCTATTTCTCAGGGGGAGTTGCCAAAATCTGATCTAAACCCCACTTCTCTTTCAGATTCTGTCATTAAAATTTCTTCTCAACAAGAGAGTCATTCAAATGACAATCTTGCCTTTGATCAATCATAATCCACTCATGTGATTGAGCCCAACTCAAGTGACATGGTGCATGACACTGTGCTCACCACCCAGGACCCACATTCAGTTGGTCAGGGAATGCATGCTGGGGCATATCCTAATGACACCAACACAAACATGGAGGATTCACCAGTTCTAACTGGAGACTCTATGCCAAACTCTCCCATCCTTCAGGATGTGGAGTTGCCTTCACAGGCATTTAGAGATGATGCTGTAAATCATCCCATTACAATGGAGACATCATCAGACTCTACAGCCATTCCAAGGCTGGAGGAGACTCAACCTATCATCCCTGAAGTGCCTAGCACTAGCTCTCACTTGGCTCAGGCCACCATGACAGAATGGCTGAAACCTGTGCAACATGACAGGGCTTCAGGATCCTCTTCTGTGCCATAAACATTGACGGAAGAAGATATTCAAAATCTTAATGTGGGACAGCTTGAGGAGTTCTCAAAGATTGCCCAACACCTCCTCACTTCAAACCTGCCAAATGCTGATTATGAGGCTATTCTGCTATGCCATAAGGAGGATGTTGAGGCACAGCAGGAGAAAATTGTGGATGAATCTCAACAGGATGGCAATGTAGATGCCTGGTTGGATGCTAAAAGATCTGTCAAACTCAAGGATGCCCTGGCTTTTCTAAGGGAAGACTATCTCACCTCCCTGGGCTCCAATGCAAAGGATCTTTCTCCTGCTGAGATTTATGATGCTGTTAATGATGTCTACAAACAACAGTTGAAGGCTCTGCACTACCTTGGGAAGGGACTTCAATCAGAGATTTCAACAATTCAGGAGGAGACAGATAAATCCCTCAACAAGCTTCATCAATCTTATCTCTCTGATTTTCATAAGGTAGCTGGCATCCTCAAGGAAGTTCAGAAAACAACTACCCAAGTGACTATAATGGATGTCTCACTTGCTCAAGTGACAGACACTGTGAAGAAGATGTCTACCTCCTTGGAGAACTCACTTAAAGCCTCTATCACCACAAATGCAATGCTCAACTTAATGTGGAAGAACCAATATGGTGATAAGCTAGTGGATGAGGTTCCAGCATCAAACATCTCTAAATTTGACTTTGCCAAGCTCAAGGATCAATCTCTCAATCCTTTCAAGTCTCAGCAATTATTCTCCAAGGTTGATTCCTTAGAAAGAGAGGCGGCTTCTTTAAAAGATGAGAACAGGGTTCTTTCTCAATCTCTAGACAAGTTAAATGAGAAGATGGATGATCAAGGCACCAACACTTCCAACATTCTTCTGGTGCAGCAACAAATGATGACATCCATGATGATACACATGAAACTTCCTATTCCTGGTGAGGCTCAAGTCCCAGTGTCTGATTCCAAGCCTAAGGGGGAGAAACCAAAGGAGGTCACTGCTGTGAATGCAAGAAAAGGTAGGTCAAAGGCCAAGGAAATTGTGCAAGAGGAATCAACTCTACAACCAGTTACCCTTCCCACTGTGGATGTGGTGAACTTTGCTGGTCAAAGGATGTCAGTCACAGCAACTGTCTATCCAAGCACAATGGACTTAAAGAACAATTCTTCTCAAATACCAAAGGCAGATCTACCAATCAAAGTAACCTGTGTAACAGAAGCCAAACTGATAGAAGTTGCAAATTCAAGCATATTCCATGATCAAACATTCTTGAAGCTTCTAAAGGAGGTTGAAGCAAGTGTTAACAATGATGCTTTGGAGTATAGGAGGAAATTGAAGAACACAATTCTAAGCATTACAGTGGTTGTCTGCAAGAGAAATGGAGCTTACATAAGTGAAATTATCTTGATCTCAAAGGACAATCACTTATGGCATCTATCTCTTCAATCATTAAAACAGCTGAAATACACATAAATTGATGCACTTGCAACTTTGATTGAGAAGAAGGGGGCTAACAATCAAAGACTACACATGGAACTTCTCAAGGATCAGATGCTAAGGCTTCCTGAGGTTATCAAGGAGCCAAGAACTGTAATTTATCAAAGCAACCCTGAATCCAAGAGAGTTGAACAACTTATGATCCCTCAAGATTTAGAGACAAAGAACAGAGGCATGATAGCCCAGATAATTGGTATGTTGAAGAACAATAGTGGAGAAAGGAGTGATGATGAAAAGGAAACAATACAACTTCTCCAATCATTCATGATAAGTGGAAATACTTCTCAGTCTAATCAAGACAAGGTACAAAGGAGGGATGACAAGGATGATGAGGAGAAGAGGCATGAAAGAAGGAGTCAATCAAGGAGAAATAAGGATAGAGTTGATGGGAGCAACGGGAGCAAAATTTCTAAATCTAAAGATGCTGAAAAGAGTAGAAAGGATGATGACAAGAAAGGAAGTGGGAGCCAGCAAGTCAAGGACATGGCTAGCAGTATCTCAACCAAAACACAAGGCTTAATATCTAGGGTGGATACTGTTAGTAATGATCCTACAAAATCAAATTTCAAGACTACTGATGTGCCAAGACAAAAGAGAAGCCCAATAGCAAAAATTCTAAGAAAGCACTTCCACAAAGTCACAGCAGGTGGAGTGTTACAGTGGATGATGAACAAAGGTGTGAAGCTACTTCCAAGTGATGAGGTACTGAGGATCAAATCACCTTGTGCCAGAAAGTTACCTCTTGTGAAGCATTTGAAGATCAAGAGTGTTCCTAGAAGGACAAGGATAACAAAGAGGACTGGAAAACTTACTAATGTTGTGGGTATCAATGTCCCTCCTCTGGATGAAGACTATGATGTTGATACCCTGACATTCCTGAGAGCTCAAAGAATCTTTGAAGTCAAAGTGGTGAAGGACCATTTGGAAATTAAGTACACTGATGGAAGGGAGAGAGAGATGAGGTATGAAGGATGGCAGTACTTTGACTCCTATGAGCTTGAAAGAATAAATGCTCTGCTGAATTTTGAAGAAAAGGAGCAAAGGTTATGGAAGACATATATTGCACAATACATGAAGCTGCATTCTGATTATGAAGAAGAATTAAGGAAGAAAAATGAAGAGAAGAGAGTTCAAAAAGAAAAAAAATGGCTGAGATGGAGATAAGAGCTGAAGATCTAAGGAGGAGAGGGCTGTGCAAAGTGAAGTTTGATCCCTACACAGTGGAATACATAAATCCAAAGGGCACAACAAGCAAAATAAGAATGGAGCACCTGGATTATTACACTGAAGAAAAGCTAAGGGAAACTATCAAAGTTCTAGAAAACTCTCCTCTTCTAGAAGAACTAACAACATTGGATGATATGTTGAGAGCCATAGATGAGAACTCAAGAAGGGAAGAAATAAGGAAGAAGAAGGAATATGATGATCTTCAAGAAAAGCAAGAAAGGTTAACGAGAACTCTGCATAAAGCTGAAAAGGGAAAGTCAAATCATATGTAAGCTTTAAACTTTCATTTGTACTTAAACAATCTACAAAGTATTCATTTTCTTCTACTTCTGTATTTTATTTCCTTTTATGTAAGTTAGGCTTGTTATCAGACATGAAATTGTGCCTAAGTTTCTTACTCACAATTTGGGGGAGATTGTTAGGCTCAAGGCATGTCTGAACACCACTATTAACAAGCCTACTACCTGTGACAAAGTCACTTACATGACCTAGTGAATTCTATCACTGGGATATAGTATAGGTCTCCAAAAGTACTTGTCTTATGATCATGTAATTAGTTTCATTTTGTATTGCTCAGTTCTATAATGAGCTTAGTGAGTTTCTTGCAACTAGATTGTAAATAGGGTCACTGAATAATCATCCAGGTAGAAGTTCAAATTGTTCATGCAGCAGGATTGGAGTAATAAGGCCTTGAAGAAATGAGTTGCAGAAATTTGTTTAAGTGCCCATATCGAGAAGTCAGAATGAGCTATGTCGTGAAGTCCAAAGAGCCTGTGTCGTGAAGTCCTCATATCGCATAGTCCAAATTGAACTATGTCGAGAAGTCTTCATTACCTATGTCGTGAAGTGTTGAGATCGCAAAGTCAAATATGCCTGTGTCGAGAAGTCTACAAAAGGTTTATATCGTGAAGTCTTCAAAGCTATGTCGAGAAGTCTTCACCAAAGCTATATAGCATACTCCTGTCAATTACATATAGCAAAGTCCAATTTGTTCTATGTCGACATGTCAAAGAATCAAGGAGCATGCTGGAGTTCTCGACATCAACACTTAGCCATTTTCAATAAGACAAATCAAGGTACGAATACAAGATATTATGGAGACAAATACTGGAAACATCTGTTACTGGTTGGTGGTCCAAGGACAGATGGCAAATCTACAGCTAAACTTGGAGAGAAAGAAAAGGGACAAGCAGCTACAGATACGGGAAGACCAACAGAAAGCAAGTGGTCCTTCCTGACACAACCAACCTTCTATAGTGAGACAAATTGTATGTACAGATAGGGGTAGCTGTGTAATTAGGTAGTGCACAAGTTTTGTAAAGGAAATATATAGTGTGCACACCTAACTGTTAGCTGTAAGAGAGATACACATTGTTTTCCAAAGCTATTTTCTCTGTAAGCAAGCAAGCACAAAACTGTTCTTGTTTAGAAGCCAGAAATTCGATTGTGAATTTCTTGAAAAGTTGTAGTATTTAATTTGCTTAATACAAAGTGAATTAAAGTGATTGTTTGTGTTGTTTACTTTCCGCATATAACATAGAACAATCACATACAGTTTATATTGTGGTTCAAGTTTTAAAAGATATCAAACTATCCATTCACCCCCCCTCTGTCTAGTTTCTAGGTGTATTCATTTCTAACACATATCAATGTCTCGGTTCAAATCCAGTACTGTAAATGCATTCTGCTCCATGGGATGCAAATCTGGAAGAAGCTTATTAAAAGAATATACTCAAAAATAGCTCAAGTTAATTAAATTCACAGTCACTGTGCAAATATTAATCAAATCGATCTTTAACAAGAATTAGGACATAACAAATAATTGATATTCAGCCATGATTTATGCTATGAAAACTACATATTAAACAAATCTGCAAACTCCCCTCCTTTCTATTAAATAACAACATCAATTAATGTAACCGATCTCTTGGTTATCATCGATTAAAACAGGTGCCTCAACATACGAGAACTGATCAACCAGATAATAAGCCATAAAAGCCATTGAAATAAACTGATAAACATAAAAAGGATAACTGCAATTTGATAGACTGGAATCAAAGTACAATTACAAGGAAGGAAATACAGGAATTGAAATGACTGAGGATAAGACATGAAATGTAAAGCTCAATAGAAACAATACAATTCAAAATATTCTTCATCTTCCATAATTTCTCTGTAAAGCTACGTACGGGTGAATTACTTGATCACTCTTCATCACAACACCATCATTTGGATTTGGTCACATCATTGATGCTCACAACCAATGAGTTGAGCATCATGAACCTTCAAATGGATCATATGGTGTATCATATTAAGAGTTTAAGCATGCCTAACACCAACTGAAGGATAAGATAAAATTTCGGCATGAAATCAATAGAAATATCCAATCCAGAAACAAATAGAATCCGAAATCTTTGATTATATAGTGTCATCATCATTACATAAAACCAGAAGTGATATTACATCTAATATTATGTTAGATATAATTGCTAATGTTTGTTTATCAGTGTTTAAGCAACAGGTACTGACAAGAGTTTATCAGAAGCCGATCAGAGTTTAGTTAAACTCTGATAGGGTGAAGAGTTTAAAGGAAGCCGGTCAGAGTTTACTTAAAGTCTGACAAGGTGATAGTTGAATTAGCTGTCGGTGCAGAATTGAAGATTCTAGAAGCAATACATTCTGAAGATGGAAAGAAGCAGAATATATTGATACAGCTAAGGAAACAGGATAGAAGATAAGAAGCAATCCTTAATTGATATGAATTGTATAGCTAACTTGTAGGAATATCAATTAGAGAAGGATTGTATGTAGCTGTGTACTATATAAACACAGATAGGTTATCCCTAGAAGGGATGCGATCATTGAGATATTTTTTGTGTAACCTAGAAGCTCTTTATGATTCATTAACATCATAAAGAGAGAAGCTGTTAATAAGATTACAGTTTAATTGATTCATAAACAGTGTTATTAATTATTGTTATTCTCATACATACTTGATTATATTGTGTATTCGGCCTAACAATTGGTATCAGAGCCAAGGCTGTTTAATATATACAGTTTTACGATTAAAACACAGTAATAATCATGTCTGAAGAAAATCAAAATCAAGTTCCTCCTGCGGCTGAACAGGTTAAGCCAAATTCTGTGAGTCGATATGAAACTATCAGGGTTCCAATTCTCAGGCCAATAGAGTATCCAATATGGAAGGTGAAGATGACCATGTTTCTGGAGGCTACAGATCCAGAATATCTTGACAGAATCAATAATGGTCCTCATAAGCCAACTAAATTATCTCCTGCTGTTGGTGATAAAGAACAGACACTGATTCCAAAGGAAAAGAAAGATTATACTCCTGAAGACATCTCATCAATTGCAAAGGATGCAAAGGTTAGACATCTACTCCACAGTGCTTTAGATAATGTTATGTCTAACAGAGTAATTGGCTGCAAAACGGCAAAGGAAATCTGGGATGCTTTGGAAGTAAGGTGTCAAGGAACCACTGCTATAAAGAAGAACAGGAAGACAATACTCACACAGGAGTATGAGCACTTTGATTCAAGATCTAATGAAACCTTGACTGAGACTTATGACAGGTTTTGTAAATTACTGAATGATCTGTCTCTGGTTGACAAAGAATATAATCTTGAAGAGTCAAATCTCAAGTTTCTCTTATCTCTACCTGAAAAATGGGATCTGAAGACGACCTCAATCAGAGATAATTATGATCTTGAAGATACAGATCTTGATGAGATTTATGGCTTGTTAAAGACTCACGAACTTGAGATAGATCAAAGAAACAGAAGATCAAGCAAGAAGACAAAATCTGTTGCTCTCAAAGTTGAGGAGAAGCCCATTGAAAAGAAGGAATCATCAAAGAAGAAAGCCAAGGGAAAGGCTTTAGTCATTAAATCTGAAAGTGAGTCATCAAACTCTGATGATGACTCAAACTCTGATGAAGCTTCTGACTCTGAGGATGATGAAGAACAGTTGATGCAAATGGCGGCATTGATGGTGAAGACCTTCAAGAAGATGGGATTCAAGAACTTCAAGAAAGGTAAAAGATTCTCAAGGAGAGATTCAAATTCTGAGAAGAAGAATTTCAGAAAGTCTGATGGAAGGGATACCAAGTCTGGTAAGAAGGACAAATCTGAGATCCAGTGCTACAAGTGCAAAGAGATGGGTCACTATGCTCCAGAGTGCAAGAAAGGAAAAACTGGAAAAGCACTCGTCTCTAAAGGCAAAGACTGGGCAGATACTTCAGATTCTGATGATGGAGAAAATTATGCTCTTATGGCAACTGTCAAAGATGAGACTGAATCATCAGAAAATAAGGTACCCCTAACTACTTATGCGTATGATACTGATAATATTTCTGAATTAAGAATTTATCTTAAGAACATACATGTTAGTTATAGGGATCAGACTTTAGAGAATGAAAGGATTAAATCTGAGAATCTTAGTCTTAAAGAAAGAAACAAGTTTCTTGAAAGAGAACTTGAGAATATGAAGCAGACTCAAAAAGAAAGAGATGATGCTGTTTATGTGGAACAGGAGTTGCTTAAAAGGTATAGGCAACTAGAATCTGATTTAGAGAAGGAAAGAAAAATAATTAAAACTTGGACTAATTCTGGCAGAGATACACATCAAGTTTTTCAAACAGATGCTGTAGGTTTAGGATACAGTGAGGAAGATGAACTTAGGTTTCAAGATAAAATTAAGTTTAGAGCTTTCACAAGTTCATATTCAACTCCTGTAACATTTGTTCCTGAATCTGGAAAGTTAAAATCTGCAGTTGTGAAAGAAACTGTTATGGAGCCAGTTGAAACTTGTGTTGAACAAGTAGATACTGAATCTAAAACAGAGAAGCCTGTTGAGTTAGAAGCTGTTAAAGAACCAATAAGAGTCTGTGAGAAACAGGTTAATGTTGGTTTAATGACAGGAAAACAGTTTAAACATAAGCTCAAAGAGGTTAAGTCTGCCATGAAACCTAAAGGGTCCAAGAGAAATAGGAATGGAAAAATAGGCATAAACAATAGAAATAATTATTTGCCTAATGCTGGTGCTTTAAGGAAAACATGTTACAGTTGTGGTAGTTCTAATCATCTTGCTAGATTTTGCACTAAGAACAAGCATATTAATTCTTTACCTTCTACTTCAGAAGTAAAGAATGATTATGTTAGAGTAAAACCACAGACTTTATGCAAACATTGTGGGAGCACTTGGCATTCTATTTACACATGTAAGAGTTATCATGCAATTTATCATAATTACTATGAGCTAAAACCCAACTTGAAATGGGTTAGAGCAAACTCTGCTAGTGTAAAATCTGACAATGTTAGTTTAAACTCTGAGAAAGTTGATTCCGCTGCAAAAGCTAACACTGTTAAGAAAGGCAAAGGGTCCAAGCAAGTCTGGATCCTTAAAACTAACACTTAGTGTTTGTTTGTGATTGCAGGGTATAATAAAAAGCACACTTATCTTGGACAGTGGATGCTCAGGACATATGACTGGAAATAAAGCCCTGCTATCAGACTTTGTGGAGAAGGATGGCCCAAAAGTTTCCTATGGAGATGGCAACGTAGGACATACTCTGGGATATGGCAACATTAATCTTGGAGGTGTCATCATCACAAATGTAGCTCTAGTCTCAGGACTCAAGCACAATCTGTTATCTATGAGTCAAATCTGTGACAGAGGAAACCATGTAGATTTTCATAGTGAATACTGTGAAGTTATCAGTAAATCTACTGGAAAAGTTGTTCTAGTTGGACACAGGCGCAACAATATTTATGAAGCAAGTTTGGTAACAAACTCTGATGGAAAAACAGTGTGTCTGACTGCAAGAATGTCAAATGAAGAGAGTTGGAATTGGCATAAAAAGCTCTCTCATCTCAATTTGAACAACATTAATGAGCTGATAAGAAAGGATCTTGTAAGAGGACTCCCAAAATCAACACTCAGTCTAAATGGCCTATGTGATTCCTGTCAAAAGGCCAAACAAAGGAAGTCATCTTTCAAAAGCAAGTCTGAATCTTCAGTGGTGGAACCTTATCATCTTCTACATGTTGATCTCTTTGGACCAGTGAATATAATGTCAATGGGCAGAAAGAAATATGCTCTAGTAATTGTTGATGAATATACTAGATATACATGGGTGTATTTCTTGTCAAAGAAGGATGAAACTGCTCAAATTCTAATGGATCATGTAAATCTACTGGACAAAGGATCACAGCACAAAGTCAAAATAATAAGGAGTGATAATGGAACTGAATTCAGAAATTCATTCATGGAAGCTTTCTGCAAGGAAAGAGGGGTGAAACAAGAATTTTCTGCACCTGGCACTCCACAGCAAAATGGTGTAGTTGAAAGAAAGAACAGAACTTTAATTGAAGCAGCCAGAACTATGCTTGAAGAAGCAAAATTACCAACATACTTCTGGGCAGAAGCTGTTCAAACTGCTTGTTTTACTCAAAATGCTACACTGATCAACAAGCAAGGGAAAACACCATATGAGATGGTGAAAAATAAGAAGCCAAATTTGAAATATTTTCATATATTTGGATGCAAATGCTTTGTGTTGAAGACTCATCCTGAACAGTTGACAAAGTTCGAGTTAAAAGCTGATGAAGGAATTTTTGTTGGCTATCCACTGTCAACAAAAGCATTCAGAGTTTACAATCTAAGAACTAAAGTGATCATGGAATCCATACATGTGTCATTTGATGACAAGAAAATAATTGGACTTGAAGACAAGGATGGATATGATCAACTACGTTTTGAAAACGAAGATCTATTCTCTGATGATATAAACTCTGATGAAGCAGGGTTGACAAACTCTGACGAAGCATACTCTGAACCTCTACTGGTAAATACTGGAGAAACTGATAATTCTCAAATTGAACAAAATAGAGAACCAGTTGAGGGGGAGCGTGAAGAAGCTCAACATGACACAGCAAGTGAGTCAGTTGAGGAAACTGATTCAAACTCTGACAATTCAAACTCTGAGTCATCAAATTCAGGGGGAGCCTCAGAGAATGTAGAAAATCAACATATGAATCAGGAGAGCATGGATCAAGGGGGAGGATCCAACAATGATGCAAGAAACCACTTACCATCAGCAAGAAAGTGGACACAGGCACACACACCTGATCTCATAATTGGAGATCCTGATGCTGGTGTAAGAACCAGAAGTGCAACAAATAATGAGTGTCTGTATCATGCTTTCTTGTCTCAAACTGAACCAAAGAAAGTGGAGGAAGCTCTTCAAGATGCTAATTGGATTACAGCAATGCAAGAAGAGTTAAATGAATTTGAAAGAAATGAAGTCTGGACACTTGTACCTAGACCAAAGAACAGATCAATTGTAGGTACAAAGTGGGTTTTTAGAAACAAGACTGACAGTGATGGTGTGATTACAAGGAATAAGGCTAGACTTGTGGCAAAAGGTTATTCACAACAGGAAGGAATTGACTATGATGAAACCTTTGCTCCAGTTGCAAGACTGGAGGCCATAAGGATTTTTCTGGCCTATGCTGCACACAAGAAGTTTAAAGTCTTTCAGATGGATGTGAAAAGTGCTTTTCTCAATGGGAAGCTTGAAGAAGAGGTATTTGTTGAACAACCACCAGGATTTGTAGATCCCAAGCATCCAGATTATGTCTACAGGCTTGACAAGGCATTATATGGACTAAAGCAAGCACCAAGAGCATGGTATGAAACTCTTGCTCAATTTCTTTTAGAAAGTGGGTTCACAAGAGGTACAATTGATAAAACCTTGTTTTATTTCAATTCTGGTGATGATTTGCTGTTAGTTCAAATTTATGTAGATGATATTATTTTTGGATCTACTAATGACAAACTTTGTAAGAAGTTTGCAAAGCTTATGCAATCCAGGTATCAAATGAGCATGATGGGAGAGCTTAGTTATTTTCTAGGCTTACAGGTCAAGCAAACAGATGATGGGATTTTTATCAATCAAGCAAAGTATACCAGAAATCTTCTAAAGAAATTTGGTATGCTTGATAGTTCATCTGCAACAACTCCCATGGCTACAGCAACGAAGCTTGACAAAGACACAGGAGCCTCAGTAGATATGACTAACTACAGAGGAATGATAGGGTCTTTACTGTATCTTACAGCAAGTAGACCTGATATCATGTATGCAACATGTCTTTGTGCAAGATTTCAAGCAGATCCTAGAGAGCCTCATCTAACAGCTGTAAAAAGGATTTTCAAATATCTCAAAGGCACCATAACCTTGGGTTTGTGGTATCCTAGAGAATCAGAGTTTAAGTTGATTGGTTACTCTGATGCAGATTTTGCAGGCTGTAAGATAGACAGAAAAAGTACAAGTGGAAGCTGTCAATTTTTAGGTGACAGATTGGTTTCTTGGTACAGTAAGAAACAGAAATCAATTTCTACATCCACAGCTGAAGCAGAGTATATAGCAGCTGGTAGCTGTTGTGCACAGATTTTATGGATGAAGAATCAATTGCTGGATTATGGATTAAGGTACTCTAGAATACCTATTTTCTGTGATAACCAAAGTGCTATTGCTATGACAGGAAATCCAGTACAGCATTCCATGACCAAGCACATCAGCATAAGATATCATTTTATCAGAGAACATGTGGAAGAAGGGAATATTGAGCTTCATTTTGTGTCTACAGACCAACAACTTGCAGATATCTTCACCAAACCTTTGAGTGAAGCTACTTTTACAAGATTGGTAAATGAACTTGGAATGATCTCTGGTTCTGACTAGAGATACGGGTCAGACTCAAAATTTATACATGTTTAATTCTTGTTGCTCATGATTCCTTGCATGTGTTAACTGTTATGTGAACCAGCATGTTAAACTCTGATGATAAACTCTGTGAAGTGTTAGTCATACTCTGAAAGCATACTCTGAAGATAAACTCAGTTGGTCATACTCTGATAATTACAGTTTAAATGCTATACTCTGATTGTAATTTTGTCTGAAACATATGGACCAATGAAGAAATTTGTATGAAGCATAATTCTCAGTAAGTAACTGTGAATCCTTAAGAGTTGTATAGACTCTGATCTCAAAAATGTGCAGTAAGCTAACACAGCATGATACTGTCTCAATATTTATAGCATCTCTTAGTTTATTGATCCTATACACTGAGTCTGTATTAGCTGTTTGCATTTTCTCTCATAAGTTAATTATATTTACTGATAAAAAGTCTAAACTCTGATTATTAATTTCAAATAATTCACCCTCAAATTCAAAAGATGCCAAACAGAGCACAAATTCCTTTGAGATCATGTTGTGCCTAGGACGATCCAGGAACTTATTGTATGAAATAAGGGCTAAAATCTTTGATTTTTGGTGACTAGTGCCAACCACTGATTACTGGAAAAATAATAAAAAAAAAAAAAAAAAAAAAAAAAAAAAAAAAAAAAAAAAAAAAATTAATTAATAAAGGGGGTGAAAAATAAAAGACATATCCAAATGAAAGGATATCAGTAATACAGAGTTTAGATATAAAATCAGATTTTATGTTATACATGAGAGTTTAGGCAACCAGTTTTTACTACTTTAGATTGTGGATTTTATGCACTTTGAGATGGTCTAAATACTGATTTCGGTAAACTCTGCTACTACACACACATATTTTCACAACTGTACAGATTGAGAAAAGAGTTTAATTGACAAAGAAGGACAAATGGTAAACACTGATGTTTTGTGTGAAATACGCCGAGGTTACTTTATTTTAATCTCTGATGGTTAAAATAATTTCCTTGTGTCAGACAGTTTATGATTTTGGGCTTAGTCATTTGTTTTTCGAAAAAGTGTGATTGAACAGAGAAAAGATAGAACTTGTTTGATAGTGATTGACCAATGTTATTGAGTATGTTTATTAAGTCCTGTTTGTGATTTGTATTGCTGCTGAGTATGTTAGTTAATTGGTTAAAGTTTTTTTGTCTTTCCAATTACTAGGTAAAATTGATAATACTGAAAGTAAAGCAATAAAATGAGTCTTTTTCATTAATTGATTCAAACTCTGTTACATTCAGTCAATTACATACTCATGCTTAGCTAATCTTTCTGGTACATACTAATCACTATGGTTACAAAAGAGAAAATCTATTTAACCAGGACAAGTACTTGAATGCTATCCAACATCGAAGCAGAAGAGCTAGAGCCAGAAGCTATTGTGCTCTACTACTTCTGATGATAGCTACCCAGTTGCTCATCTGGTCATTATACCATTTGGGATAGCTTGAAATCCTCCTAATGATGAATCATCATCATCATCTTCTCGGGATCTCTTTCTGCTTTGCAGCTTGCAGGATTCTAAGAAGAGGTTTTCTTTTGAACCCGACAAGAAACTCAGTTGAAAAAGCATGAAGCAGATCTCCATGGCATCTTCATCTGCGAGGATTGGTGCATCATATGGCCCTGGACGGAAGATGTATACATGAGGGTTGGAGAAAGGCCCTTCGGCTATTTCATCATCTACGATAAGGCCTTCATCATTCAAGAATGAGAGAACAAGAAACTCATCGATAAGATAGTTTTCTTGTTGCTGCCAGTTCATGTTCAAAAACTCTTCCACATCCAGGAATTCGAAAGTTCCAGCCATTTTGGTGTATAGTAAGTTTAAGATATGAAGCCTGTTGTTACATTGCTTTGGTATTTAAAGCATTCAAACAGGGTATCTGAAAGGTTTTTCTTGGAGATTGAAAGGTTTTCGAAGCGCTTGGGATACTAAGGTGCGGAGTTTCGAGACAGTCATTATTATTTTGACTGTTGAGTTCTTTGTACTTTATTATTTAAATTGATAATTTTATTATTATTGATTTTTTTTAAACGAATATTTTGAGTGTTATATGTGATGACAGGTGTCTCCACGTTTGCACGTGTGTATAGGAAGTTGTTAGATACAGCTGTCAGCGTATTCACGTTTGACATCTGTCCCACTAACATACTTCTAATCTTTACAGTTATTATTTAATACACTACATACACACGATTCAATCTTTTACGCATTTCATCTTCTCATAACATTTTACTCACACACAAACACTCAAACACTTTCAAAGCCCTGTACTTTTTGTTTTCAAATCTTACAAATGGCAACTACAGCGTTTATTGCTTCTGAATTAGAATTTGTCCCAAATAACTACTCCGCTCCTGTAGCAAATGAGAACGCACCGGAGGCGTTTCATTTGATTCAGAGTTTCTTGTCAAACTCTGATATTGGCACTGCTCTCACCGCACCGTCGAAGCTGTCTGCAACACAAATCAAATCTTTTTGGCAGACAGGTGTTTATGATAATGGAGGAGAGTCTGGATCTCCATCTATCATTTTTCAATATGAGGACAATGACTATGCTGTTACTCCTACTACTGTTCGTGATGCTTTGGGTCTTGAAGATTTCAATTCGTTCACAGTTGCTGTTGGAGATTCTGAGTTAGTTAGAATGATGCGAGAAATAGGTTACTCTGGACCACTGACTAAGATTGGTCAATTGAAGCGACCGCTCTTGAGAAAGGAATGGAGTTTCTTTTTCGACTGCATTACAAGAGCGTTCGGGAAAAAGTGCACAAACTGGGATGCAATTCCCACTGATAGTTTACAGATCGGGTATTCTCTTCTCTATGGCAGTCAATTTGATGTTGCTAGATTAGTTTTAACTAATATTGGTGAGAAAATGCTAGAGAATAGAAATGTTGTTTACTTCTCTAGGTTTTGTCAATTGATATTCAATCATTGCTGCCCTGATGTTGAGATTTTAGATGAGGATGTAATTCTTTCGTTTAAATTACACAAACGTATATTCTCTGATCTTATCAACAAGGACAACAAGAAAGGAGAAGTTGGTCCTTTAATGTTACCTGCTTCTGTGCAACAATTTCTTGACAACTTACAACAGCAAAATGTCTCAACTGCTGAAGCTGGACCTTCTGTATTTCAACCACAGAGGTCAAAGAGATCTAAAGTTCGAGCAGTTAAGTCTAACTTGCAACAACCTGAAGCTGAGGTATCAAATGTTGATGCTGTGCCTCAGAGAAAAAGAATGAAGAAAAAGAGAGCCCAACGACCAAAGACTGTTGCTGCTGATTCTGTTGCAGACTCAGATACTGAAGCTGATGAAGAAAATCTTCATCAGAGAAAGAGAAGATTAGTTGCTAATCAACTTTTTGGTGATATTATTGCCAATATGAACAAAGTTCCTGAGGAAAATGAAGCTCCTGAAGCTTTTGTTCAGGAGGAAGCTGCAAATCCAGAAGCTGTCAATCAAGACAGGCTAAATACTGATGATATTGAAATGGATTTTGATAGAGAAGCTCCTACATCAAATGCTAATGATGTAGTTGAGGAAGCTGCTGCTCATTCTGACAGCAGAATTTTTGATCTTGAAGAAAATGTAAGAGAAGCTGATCAAGCTACTACAGAATTGGTAGAAACTATTGCTTCCCACACAGAAATCATTTCTCTTGATTTTGAGAACGGTGAGGAAGTTGATCAGATTAGAATTGATCATCCTACAGAAGCTGTTGCTGAATCTGCTGATGCAACAGAGAATGTTCCTGTAGCAGCAGAGTTTGTTTCAAACTCTGAAGATGCTCTTGTTCTTGAAGCTCTACAACAATCAGTTGTTGACATTGTTCAGCGAGAAGCAGAGGTACTTGCTAAAGCAAACTCTGATATTCCTGAAACTGTTGCAGAGAAAGTCAATGATGAAGTCACTGCTGAACATGTTCCTGAAGAGATTGCAAGAGAGGATGACAATGTTAATGCTAGTCCTGCTCATTCACCTACACACATATCTGACGTTCAAGCCAACTCTGATGAAGAAAGAGAGTTCAATAGGGCTACTGAAGAACATTTTCAAGAGATGTACTTTAACAACTGGACAGCAGCAGATTGTATTTTCACTTCACAAAGGGCTGCTGATTTAACTGCTAACTCTGTTAAAGAGATTTCAAATCCTGAACTTCTCAGTCATTTCAAAGCGACTGTTGTTCAAATCAAATCATTAAACAATCGTTTTGATGCTTCTGATAAGATGATTGAAGGGTTAAGGAATGATATAGCTACAAGAGAGCTTACACAGCAGAAGGACAAATCTCTATACATCTCTTTGTGTAAAGAGCAAAAGACTTTCAATTCTAGATTGTCGAAAGTTGAGGAGAATCAGACTGCTATGTCTGCTCAACTAACTTCAATTTCTAATGCTCTGGAGTTGCTGACATCAGTACTACTTTCTGATGATGTCAAAAAGGGGGAGAGTGTACCAAGTGACAAATGCAAAGACACTCAAGCTCTGAGACGGAGGGATGATGGTAATGATGGTGGAAGCAAGGGAGGTGAATCTGAAAAGAGTTTAGGCTTAAGACCAAGATCAAGATCAAACTCTGAGAGAAGATCAAACTCTGGTAAGGAAAAAGTAATTTCTGCCAGTGGTTCAAGGCTCAAAAGTTTGATAAACACTGATAAGCCTAGCACTGATGAAGAAGTTGCTGCTAAATTATTTATAGCAGAACACGGAAAAGATGTTACAATTGAAGATATCCAAGCTGAAGAGCAAATGCTTGCTGAAGAACACAGGAAGAATCTTGAAGCTGGGATATACAAAAAGAAAGAAATCAAGGCTCCTAGAAAGAAAGAAACTGGAATTATTATTAAAGAAAATACTCAACAGAGTATACAATACACCAGGATGCCTATGATTAGAAACTCTGATAAGGGTAAAGGCAAAATGATTGAAAAGTCTAACCTGAAGGAGAAAGAATATTCAACCTCTGACATTGCTCAAGTTGAAACAAGATTACCAAAATCAACCTCTGACGCTGCTCAAGTTGATGATACTATTGAAATTAAGCCAGCCTCTGACAAGGCTCAAGCTGTGCAAACTCAGCTAGCTCCACAACTCCAAGGTATTTTTAGAAGACCTGTACTATCTGAAGCTCTGACACTTCAACCTGTGGATTTTTCTCAAACCAGGACTGTATTTGGAAAAGAAACTTTTGATAAAGCTGGTTTAGGTTCACATAGGGAGAAGAGAATAAACAACAGATCTGGAGATCAATCATCATTGGCAGTATCTGGCACTATTACTCAAGAGAATCTTGATATGCTAGACTCTGTTCAATTGATATTTCACAAGGGTTTGAAGAAAGATTTTCTGTTGTATTTTATGAATGATGGAAGAGTTTACAGAGTTGCAGAGTCTGATATAGATCTCAAATCTTATCAAGAATTGGAGTATGTTCTGTACTTGTTAAAAGTCAAAAACAGAAACACTCACAATGCTGCTACATTTATCAGACAAAAGATGCAAAGATCTAAGGTGATGCTTGGAGGAGGAATTTCAAAGGTATACATTCCTAAGTATAGAGATGCTTATGGAAATGTTATAGAAATGAAGATAAACAGTACAAGACTAAGGACTGATCTGGGAGTTAAAGTCTTAGAATTCAATCTAGAATCTGATAAAGCACATTTTATTAAGCTAGGGAATGAGATGAGGAAGAATTCCATCTATTCTCTGAGAGCTGCTATTTATCAGACTGGTGAATCTGATCCAGAACTCAAGGAACTGAAAGAAATCATGGTTGAAGAGCTGGAAAAGGCTGAAAGAAGACTTCTAATTGATTATCTCAGGACAGTGCCTGATATTCAAGAAATCAAATAAAGTCTGACTGTAAGTTTTTAATATTTTCTATTCTAAGTTAAATTTAAACTCTGTTTTTAAATTAAACTCTGTTATATGTTAAACACTGCATTTGTTAAAAGGTTTTGACATCATCAATTATATGTTTAACTTGTACATTTTATTATGAACAAGTTGGGGGAGATTGTTAGATATAATTGCTAATGTTTGTTTATCAGTGTTTAAGCAACAGGTACTGACAAGAGTTTATCAGAAGCCGATCAGAGTTTAGTTAAACTCTGATAGGGTGAAGAGTTTAAAGGAAGCCGGTCAGAGTTTACTTAAAGTCTGACAAGGTGATAGTTGAATTAGCTGTCGGTGCAGAATTGAAGATTCTAGAAGCAATACATTCTGAAGATGGAAAGAAGCAGAATATATTGATACAGCTAAGGAAACAGGATAGAAGATAAGAAGCAATCCTTAATTGATATGAATTGTATAGCTAACTTGTAGGAATATCAATTAGAGAAGGATTGTATGTAGCTGTGTACTATATAAACACAGATAGGTTATCCCTAGAAGGGATGCGATCATTGAGATATTTTTTGTGTAACCTAGAAGCTCTTTATGATTCATTAACATCATAAAGAGAGAAGCTGTTAATAAGATTACAGTTTAATTGATTCATAAACAGTGTTATTAATTATTGTTATTCTCATACATACTTGATTATATTGTGTATTCGGCCTAACATATTATATTTTCTTTGGTGGCTTCATAGAGAATGATTGAAAGTGTTGTAGGCTCTAGACTGATTCTTAATACTGTGAAGTCCCCCAAAATCCTATAGGGAAAGGCAACATAAAATCCATTAGAATTGTTGAACCAGCGACACAACATACTAAATACCCATCTTTTGCTAAGCGAAAAATACTCTCTAACATTAAGCTAAAATTGTTCCATCTCTACTAAGCACTCTACAAAATTGGAGGCAACGCCAGAATTGTAAGACAAACATTAAACAATATTAAGAAGTTTCATCATGTACCTTATTAAATAAATTAATCAAACACCGGATATCCCACCTCATCTCTGTGGAAGTAACGGATCGGTACTAGACCTGCTTCAAGTGTCTGTACAATGGAGCCGACTGCCTCTATTGGAATGAAATCATCATCCATACAAGCCACACCTTCCCAGCCATGGGTTGCCCTCAGATCTACAAGATACTCAGCATCCTCCACATTGCCAACCTCAAGAAAGGGTGCAACAACAAGTCGGGGCATGACAACATCAAATTGTGCAGCTATAGTATTTTTCTGCTCAGCATCCATCTGACCAACCTTCTCTTGCTCCTTTGCAATAGCAGCTTCAATGTATTCCCTCCTAGCGAATAGCAGCCTCATATTAATGAGATGATAACGACTATTCTCAGCCACGTTTAGTGAAACCTAGATTAACAAATACAAATTGATTAACAAATACAAATTGATTACAAACACTAATCACTCTGCTATGCGACCCTATCCCTTGCCTTAATTACTTATATATATATATATATATATATATATATATATGTTATTGCTCCATAAAAAACACTTTTATTTAAAGAACTTTAAACAACACCATAAAATTATTTATTCCAATAGATCTAATGGCCCCGGCAGGAGCACCCAATACAAAAAAGTCTTATTTTTTTTACCCTCTATCCCTTCAACAAAAAATTTTTTTTAAAAAAAATTAAAAAATCACTCTTCACGATCATGACATCACTGCTGACGCACAGTAGAATTTTTTATTATTTTTTATTTTTTTTATTGCTAAATGGATAGAGGGTTAAAAAATATACATTTTTTGTATTGGTACCGATGGCGAAATCCTTGAATTAGATTAAATATAAGTGTTATAATGGTGTTTTTTAAAGTTCTTTAAATAAAGTGTTCTTATATATATATATATATATATATATATATATATATATATATATAATACTCTGAATAAATTAAACCACGCACCTGAGATAATGCTTCTTGCTTCTCTCTCTGCCGTGGGTGGGTTTTCTTAAATACTCGTAAAGAATAAGGGATGAAAGACACTCAACCCTAATCTCTTTGTATGTATTAAAAAGTAAACGCTGTCGTGTTATTATAGGGCCGTTTAACTTAGCTTAAAAAGTTTATTTATTGCTTATAAGTAATAAGTGGATTATAAGTGATAAGTTGGTCAGAACCTTTAAGTCAGCAGAGTGTTTGGTAAATCAGAATTTATAAGTCAGTAGAGTGTTTGGTAAATCATGTTGCATACAATCATGGCTAGCATTAACAAGTCTAATTAAGTAACATTTAGATTTCATCTTAGTATTATTTGTTTTCCAACAATGTCCATATTAGTGCATGTTGCATAGTTGGATATATGTTCTTAGATTGAAGATAGCCAAGTTCTACTTTGAAGACCAAGCAAATAATCAATTCTGAAAGAAGTTCATTCAATTGTTCATGCCTCAGAAGAATTCAAAATAAAGCTCAGTGTTATTTCAAGTTGAAATTGGACAAGTCAAATGATATCGAGAACTCCAGCTAACTCATGTAGAGAAGTCTATTTGACTCATATCGAGAACTCAGGTTTTCATATCGAGAAGTCCATAGTTAGAGAAGTGGTAATTTTATATCGATAAGTCTCATATCGAATAGTCTTAACACTGGATCGAAAAGTCAAGTCGAGAAGTGGATCTCCATATCGAAGACTCCAAGCTGGTCATATCGAGAAGTCAGGAATGCAATGCTCATTTCCATATCGAGAAGTCCAGCCAATTCTCATATAGAGAAGTCTACAACTCTGTATCGAGAAGTCAAGCCAGCTCTCATATAGAGAAGTCTACAACTCCATATCGAGAAGTCAGAGTTCCAGATAGAGAAGTCGAATTGTTCATATCGAGAACTCAAGCAAAGCTCAATTCAAACAGTTCTCGATATTGAACTTCTATCTAATCTGGCTAAGTATAATACATAATAAAGGGAAACAAATTCTGCAGCACCTGTAACAATTTGTAGAATGCAATTTCGTTTACTAACAGGTGGCAAGCCTACAAGAAAAACTTGGAGAGCAAATCAGAGATCAAGGGCTGTGATTGATGATAGAGTTGACTGTGAAAAAGATGTCAGAGGTCCATGCAAGTTGCAGAGCTAAAATAGGAAAGAAACAAATTTTAGGCAATCTTTGTATCTTGTACTGTGACCAGTCTATAAGGTCACATGTCAACACTAACTGCCAATTATCTTTTGCATTATAATTGATAGAAATATCCTAAGGTAAAATATCTCTGTAACTCTCTCAAGAAAGAAGCTGAAGAACATATTTGTTTTTCAGGATTGTAGCAAAAACCTCAAATCAATATATCAATTGATTTAAAGTATATTGTGTGTTGTGCTTTTACTATTCATTATCATTTAATCACATATCAATATATTTGCTACTATCATACTTGGAGTATTGCAGATTTCATATAAACCTTTATTCATTCTTGAATAATTGCAAAAAGCTTTCAAACACCCTATTCACCCCCCCCTCTAGTGTGTATTTATACCTAACAAGTGGTATCAGAGCTAGAACTGAAACACATATCAGTCACTTAATGATCCTTTAAGTATGAACACACAAAAGCTCACATCAATAAAGATCCCTACATTTGACAAAGCCAACTTTGGCTTATGGAAAAAGAAGATGATGCTGTTTATTAAGATGGCTAATCCCTTGTTCCTAGAGATTCTAAAGAATGGCCCATTTGTGCCAATGATAAGGATGCCAGCTGAACAAGGTGAAGATGGTGCAGAACAGGCTCAAGCTAGATGGATCCCTAAAGAGATATCTCTGTACACTAAACCTGAGAAGGAAAAGGTGTCTCTTGATAGCATTTTACAGTTGATACTGATTGAAGCTCTAGATACTCAAATGTACAACAACATTATCAACTGTGAAACAACAAAGCAAATATGGGAAAAGATTGAGATTCTATGTGAAGGGACTGAAGAAGTGAGAGAGAACCAGAGAAGGATCTTGGTTTCTCAATATGAAACATTCATGGCAAAGCCCAAAGAGAGCATCATAGATGTCTTTGAAAGATACAACAAGCTCATCAATGACCTCCAACTGCATGGTAAATACTATGAAACTAAGGAGGTAAACCTAAAATTTCTATTAACCCTACCTGATCATTTAGAACAGAAAATATCTGCAATAAGGGAAAGTAGAGATTTAGGTAATATTTCTCTTGAAATTTTATATGGTGTTTTAAAAACCTATGAGCTAGAGATGTTGCAGAGAAAATCATTGCAGGTCAGGCAAGGGCAAATTGTGAACATATCAAATGCCCTGGTAGCAAATGATTCAAGTATGGTGACTCTACCTGCTCTACCTGCTTCATCCTCACAGATCAGGGTTGAGGAGATTGTTGATGAAGCACCTGTTGTTGTTGAAGATGGTCAACAAGTTGTGTTGGAAGTTGGTGAAGATGAGTATTATACTCTTGAAGAGCTGGATAGCATGGACAAATCAATGGCATATATGGCTAGATATTTTTCTAAAATAATGTTCAAAAAACCTAGAAGCTTTAAGCCAAGGACATATCCAGGGAGCTCCTCTTACAACAACAAAAATCAAGCCAAGGGAAAGTTTGTGAAGGCTGAAGAATCAAGCACCAAACCTACCTACAAAACTGGCTCAGTTGACAGATCAAAGATAAGATGTTACAACTACAATGAGATGGGGCACTTTGCTACTGAGTGCAGAAAGCCTAAGCAAGTAAAGAAGGATAAAGATTATTTGGAATTGCAAGCCAAATATGATGCTTTATTGAGGAAGCAGTCTGGGAAAGCTTAAATTGCTGAAGGAAAAAGCTGGGATGATACTGATGAAGACGAGCCAACAAAATATGGAAACTATACATTGATGGATAAAGAAGAAAGCCCCTCATCAAGTCAGGTACCTATCCTAACCTCCCTTGATATGACTGCATCTCAATATAAGAAAACAATGGAAGAGATGAGTATAGAGATGTTCAACATTCACACAAGCATGATGGCTTCAAATGAAGAAATTACAAGGCTAAATGCTGTAAATGTTGAATTAAAAGAAAAAAATGAAAAGTTGAAGTTGATGCTCATTGGTCTTGATTCTCTTAAACAAGACAATGAGTATTTAAAGAAAAAGCTGGAATGTGAGGAGAAAGCAAGGTCTTCTTTAAAGACAAGGTTTGATACGAATAAATTAAAAATAAGGGCTTATCAAAATTCATCAAACATTGTGAAGACCTTTGGAAAAGCTCCTTCTGAACCAAAGGTAGGAATTGGACTTGACTACAGCAACATGCCAAAAGTGAAGGTTGCTAGCAGTGTCAGCCATGACAACTCTGTACCCAAGTACATGAGAAATCTTGAGGAGCCTATACTCAAGAAGTGCATCTATGAATTTGATGAAGAGATGCTGGTTATTAAATAAGAGCTTAATGAAGAAGACAAGGCAAATCAAGGTGAAGCTGCTAAGCCTGAAGATGAAGAAAAAGCTGTGAAGAAAGAAAGCAAGCCAATTGCTAGTGTGAAGGCTGAGAGCACCACTCTAATTCCAAAGAAGAAGAAGAAACAAAACAGAAATGGCAAGAGTGGTGTCAACAAAAAGAACAATTACACATATGTGCCAAATGCTCCCAGAAAACTTTGCCAAATCTGCAACTCAACTGGCCACCTGACTCACTTGTGCAAGAAGCAAGCAATTGTGCACAGTGAAGAGAAAAGCAATCAAACCCCTCATTCACTATGTGATAACTTTGACTGCTTGGAATGTAATGAAAAGATTATGGCCAGTTGTTTCAGGATAAGAAATGAGATGCTAAGGGAGAGCAACAGTGATGTTGCAAGTACTGTTAGCTCTGTATACACAAGAATGACTCATGTGTCACCTAAGCCTATCATGGTGGCTCCAAAGGTCAAGAGCAATGCAGCTACTAAGGGCAAGAGTGTAAAGATGGAAGAGATGCATGACTGTGTTGACACTGCATCTGTTAAAATTGTTTTGAAGAAATTTGAGAAAACTTCAACACCCAAACAAACTGTTTGGGTGCCTAAGAAAGTTTAATCTTTCTTGTGTGCAGGGCAAAAATAAAATGAAGAAGGTCATGTGGAAATCATAATTCTGGATGCTCCAGGCACATGACTAGTGATAAAGCCCTGCTATCACAATTTGAGGAAAAGGCTGGCCCATTAGTGACCTTTGGAGATGATAACACTGGTTTCACTATGGGATATGGCAAGTTAATTTGTGGAAATATCATCATTGACAATATAGCACTGGTTGGAGGACTCAAGCATAATCTGCTAAGCATTGGTCAATTTGCTGACAGAGGATTCAAGATTGAATTTGGCAGAAATGAGTGTTTGATAACTCATAAAAAGACTGGTAAACTTGCACTAAAAGGTGTAAGAAAAGGAAGCCTGTTTGTAGCTGATTTGGACTCTGCAAACAAGGACAATGTTTGTTGCTTTTACTCTAAAGCTTCAAATGAAGATTGTTGGCTTTGGCATAGAAAACCTGAACTTCAAAGCAATGAATTCTCTAGTCAAGAGAGAAATTGTGAGAGATATGCCAGAGCTTGAATTTATCCAAGATGGAGTTTGTGAAGCCTGTCAAAAAGGAAAACTGAAAAGATCAAGTCACAGGAGCAAAGAATTCACCTCTATCACTTTGCCATTGCAGTTAATTCACATGGACCTCTTTGGCCCTGTCAATGTCATGTCTCTTTCCAAAAAGAGATATTGCTTAGTAATGGTGGATGATTTTTCAAGATATACATGGGTGGACTTCCTGCATTCTAAAGATGAAGCACCTACCATCATTATTGAGCATTTGAAGATAATTAAGAAAGAAGCAACAACATCTGTTGTGGCACTTAGAAGTGACAATGGGACTGAGTTCAGAAATGCTACTCTTGATGCATTCTACAAAGAAAAAGGCATTAGGCATCAATTTTCTGCTGCTAGAACTCCTCAACAAAATGGAGTTGTAAAGAGGAAAAATAGGACTCTCATTGAAGCTGCAAGGACCATGCTAGTAGATGATGAATTACCAACATGTTTTTGGGCTGAAGCTGTTATCACTGCATGCTATGTACAGAACAGAACTCTCATTAACAAAAATGTTGGCACCACTCCTTATTTTATAATGACTGGCAAAAAGGCCACATTCAAGCATCTACATGTGTTTGGAAGCAAATGCTTTGTATTAAAGGATACCTTTGAATATGTTGGTAAATTTGATGCAAAGGCATTTGATAATATTTTTCTAGGATATTATCTAGACAAGGCAACATACAGAGTTTAAGAAGCTTTAAGATTTGAAAATCTTTCTCTTGATGAAGATTCTGAAGATGAAGAACCTATTCAAACTCAAATGCCAAGTGAATCTAGTGAACCCTCAACAAATCATGAATCAAGTGAACAGCTGCTCATTGGAAATTCACCTGTTTTTGGAAGCACCAACACAGGGGGAACATCTTATAATTCAACAAATCAAGCGCATGATCATAATGATGAAGGCACCTCTAGTTCAGAAAATGTACACCAAAGATCAACATGGGATAAAGCTCATTCTACAGATCAAATTATTGGAAATCCCAGTGTTGGAGTAAGAACTAGAAGTGCAGTTGTAAATGAATGCTTGTATGGATGCTTTCTTTCTAAAGATGAGCCAAAGAAAATTGAAGATGCTTTACTTGATCCTGATTGGGTAGTTGCTATGCAAGAGGAGTTAAATCAGTTTGAGAGAAACAAAGTATGGGAATTGGTTTCTGCACCTAAGGACAGATCCATCATTGGTACAAAATGGGTTTACAGAAACAAGATGGATGAAGAGGGTGTAGTAACTAGAAACAAAGCTAGGTTGGTGGCAAAAGGGTACTCACAAGCTGAAGGCATTGATTATGATGAGACTTTTGCACCTATTGCAAGATTAGAAGTCATTAGAATATTTCTAGCATTTGCTGCACACAAAGACTTTAAAGTGTATCAAATGGATGTGAAATGTGCATTTCTAAATGGTGAAATTGAAGAAGAAGTTTATGTGCAACAACCACCTGGTTTTGAAGATCCAGAATTCCCATATTTTGTATACAGTCTACTCAAGGCACTGTATGGACTCAAGCAAGCTCCAAGAGCATGGTATGAAACTCTATCTGAGTTTTTACTTGAAAGTGGATTCACTAGAGGCACAATTGACAAGACACTGTTCTTCAAGCTGCACAAAGATGATATGATATTGGTCCAAATCTATGTGGATGATATCATTTTTGGTTCTTCAAATGAGAAATTGTGTGAGAGGTTTTCTGAGCTCATGCAAAGCAGATATGAGATGAGCATGATGTGAGAAATGACTTATTTTCTGGATCTCCGGGTTAGCCAAAGAAAGGATGGTATTTTCTTTAGTCAAGCAAAATATATAAGGGATTTATTGAAGAAATTTGACTTAGTGGAATGCAGTCCTGCAAAAACCCCAATGTCCACAGCCACTCATCTAGATGAAGATAAAAGAGGGAAAAAGGTAAATGAGACTGTGTACAGAGGGATGATTGGCTCACTTCTCTATCTCACTGCAAGTAGACCAGACATCATGTTTGCTACATGTCTGTGTACAAGGTTCCAGTCTAATCCAAAAGAATCACATCTGGTAGTTGTCAAGAGGATTTTCAGATATTTGAAGGGGACTTCTAATCTAGGCCTTTGGTATCCAAAAGGAACTGGATTTGATGTTGTTGCATACACAGATTCAGATTTTGCAGGATGCAGAGTTGACAGAAAGAGCACATCTGGAAGCTGTCAATTTTTAGGTCAAAGGTTAGTATCTTGGTATAGTAAAAAACAACAATCTGTATTAACTTCCACAGCTGAGGCTGAATATATAGCTGATGGGAGTTGTTGTACTCAAATGCTTTGGATTAGAAATCAACTAAGAGATTATGTCATTATGCTAGAACACATTCCAATAATGTGTGATAACACTAGTGCCATATCTATTGTTGCAATCCAGTTAACCATTCTTCTACAAAGCACATTGATGTGAGGTACCATTTTATAAGGGAACATGCTTCTAATGGTACCATTGAACTTCATTTTGTTCCAATAATCAAACAGTTAGCAGACATTTTTACAAAGCCATTAGATGAACTACTTTTAACAAACTTGTAAGTGAAATTGGAATGCTCAATTCTTCATAAATGGCTGAGTATGACTCTGTTAATTCGTTGCAGCGGTAGATTTTTACTTTATTTAAAGAATCCAATTTTATTGGAGTGAAAATTGGTTGAGATATGATTTATAAATATTTCAGCTTTTGTGTTGTAAATATGAAAAATCAATTTCTTAAACTTGGAATTTTTCAATGAATTCTGAGATAACTGTTAGTAGAATTCCTAGACTTTCGATATAGTCTTAAGGAGTTCTCGATACGGTTCAATTTTAGCAAAAGTATATCGATAACTGCTAGTAAATAGACTATTCGACATGAGCAACTCGAGTTCTCTATATGTATATTCCTGAGTTCTCGGTATGGAGTCTTCGATATGAGTTCTCTATACACATATCAAGACTTCACGATATGATTGCACTTATGTTAAATAATCTATTTTACTTACAGTTAAAAATGATATATATTATTAAATCAATTTTGGATTATTACTTTTGACAAATTTTAAATATGTATATGTATGAGTTCACGATATGCATAATAAATAAAAATTGTCTTTGAGTTTTCGATATAAAAGGTTAAGTTCTCGACATGATTGAGTTTTTGATACGAACTCGATAAGGCTTATTTAGAGTTCTCGATATGAGTCCTCTATTAGAGTTCTCGATATGAGTTCTCTATTGGAATTCTCGATTTGAGGTCTTTATTAGAGTTCTCGATATGAGTTGTCGATATCACAATCGAGTACAGTTCTCGATCTCAAATTGAACGGTTGTGATTCACTTATCGATCCATGATTAACACTTTACTATTTAATAGAGTTCTCGACCTAATTCACTTTTTATCTCTCACATATCGTATTCTCAAAGCAAAAACTCTCTCGAGCCAAAACCTAATTCAAAAATTTCTCTTCTTTTTCACTCAAAATCAATGGCCCAAATCGTATATGTTGTTCCTAAATCTAACTTTGTAGCACTAGAAAGTGAAGCTGATGCAAGTGACCAGTACAAATGTTTTGTGAAGTTTCTCAACGGTTCACATATCAAGGATGCCCTTCTCTGCAAGCCCACCCTAAACCTGGATGTTCTTGAGGATTTTTGGGCAACTACAATGGTGGAGGAGATTGCACTGGATGATGGGCAAAACAAGCTTCAAGTGAACTGCACAATTAAAGGGATGTCAATGAGTTTTGACATTGCTGCCATAAATGAAGCTTTGAACATCACTCCTGAAGAGGGCAAGCCCTTTGCTAAAGAAGCTACACAAAAACAGCTCATAGAATTCATGGATTTCTTGCATTACACTGATTCCATCATTCTATCCAAGCTCACAAGGAACAACATAAGGAAGGAATGGAGCTTTGTGTTTGACACACTCATTAGGGTATTCAATTGCAGAAAGTCTGGCTTTGACAATATCAACCTAACTGCACAGAAGATAGCCCATTCCTTAGCCTACAATTACAGAATCAACATTGGAGAGCTCATTCTACAGGAGCTACATTCAAGGATTGGAAATATCAACAAAAGAGGTACTGAAATCTTTATGCCTAGATTCATTATGTCTGTGCTTTTGCTTAAAAATGAAAATTTACTTGACTTGCCTGGCATTAATAAATCTAGAACTGCAAAATTTCATACTATTTCTAAAATAATTTTCCAATCTTTAGAAACTAGAAACAAGGTAGAGGTAGCCCTTGAAATTACTCCATTTATGATGGTACAATTTCAAAGCTACAACTTACCCTTGCCTGATTTTAGAAAGCCTAGTATGGTAAGTGGCCCCAAGGTTGCTGTAGAACAAACTCAACCTATCCCAGGGGACACTATCCCAACCATTTCCATTCCTTCAATACCAATAGTTGAACAACCAAGTGCCTCATCTTCTCAAAAAGGTGAGGTATCTCAAAAGAAGAAGAGAAAAACATTTGAAACTGGAACAATAGAGAATATTCAACATAAGAGTGTGAGTGTAGTGCAACCAGCAAGCCCCAAGGTCTATCAATCAAAGTGACCATCCAAGGACCCTCTGTGCCTTCTCAAAAAGACACAGAGATGTTAACAGGGGTTGACTTACTTTTGCAAGTAGCTAGCATTCTCCCAAATACTGATAGGGTTGAGTCTGCACCACCTCTAGAGCACCCCCTAGATGGTGAAAGAAGTCACATGGTTGGAACTGACACAAGTGAGGTGCACACACTTGAAAATCCTATTGAAACTCCCTCATCTACTCAGGGAGAGTTGTCAAATATCACTTCTACACACACTCCTCTCTCAGAACCTGCAAACAATGAAATTTCTTCTAATATTGAAAATATATCAAATTTCATTGATTTTCCCCCATTCAAGTGACACTGTTACAGTGCTCACCACCCAGAACCAACAATTAGATGGTCAGGCTGTGCATGCTGGGGCACAAGCTAATGACACCATCACAAACATAGAGGATTTAGAATTTTTAAATTCAAACTCAATGCAGGTTGATAGTGCCAATGCTGATTTAGTCAAAGATGCATCTACCCTTGATGTTTAGACTTTTTTTGTAGCTTTGCAAGCTCAGGGAAATACTGAGGTTTTGGAGGCCTCAGTCAATTCCCCAGTGATTCCATCATTGTCTCCAAGAAAACCTGTTACTGAAAGTGTGGACATGGATGAGGCATCACTCCAAGTTGCTAACATGGACACAACTATGCCTTCACAGGCTCCAAGATATTCTGAGGTTTTGCATGCCTTAGCAGATGCTTCAATGATTCCACCATTGCCTCTTCAAGAGGAAACTGTTACAACTCAAGTGTCAGTGAATGATGCAACAGTGCAAGTTGCTAACACTGACACAGGGCTTGATTCTAGCAATCACCCTAGACCTAACATTGTCACAGAAATCTTCAAGCAATGGCTGCATGAACCTATGCAAAATGACAGTTCTGCAAGACCTTCTCAACCAGCTCCAATGCTCACAGATGCTGAGCTCATTGAATTATATGGGGAGCAAGAAGAGGGATTCTTTCAAGCATATCATCATCTTTTCACCTCCAGGATGCCAAACAAGGATTACAAGGAAATTCTCTTGTGTTATACAGATGATGTGGTAAAACAGCAAACCAAAATTCAAGAGAAAAATTTCACTGCTGAAAATGTGGATGCCTGGCTCTCAAAGGAGTACTCTATCACCGTGGATGATGCTCTTGCAAAATTCAGAAAGGACTACCTTACATCAATAGGATCTTGTGCCAAAGACCTATCACCCACAAATCTTTATGATGCTATCAATGTCTGCTACACATCCCAACTCAAAGCTTACAATTTCATGGGAAAGGCTATTGCTAGAGAGCTCAAGGATCACAAGGATGCTGTTCAGACTGCCATCAACAATATCTACACAAAATACAAGAATGATTTCCCCAAGATCCCTGTTGGTTCAAAGGATAATACTGATTACAAGGCAAAATTCAACAAACTGGAGATTGAATTTTTGAACATGAAGAAGGCCTTCACAAATGCAATGGAGAACTTGCAGAAGCACATTGAAACCTCCATCTCCACAAACTCCAAGCTCAATGTGATGTATGAAAAAGTGTACACTCCTGAAGGCATTCAGAAAATTAGGTACATCCATGAGCAAGGTGATCAAGGGGCAATGAGGCTGGAGCTGGAGGATGTCAAACTCAAACATGTGGAGATTGCCAAGGGTGTTGGAAACATTCAGGTGGATGTCCAAGCCCTCAAGTCAGATATGGCAGAGCTCAAGTCTAGTCAATCAACTTTTCAATCTACAATGTCTAACCAGATGAATGTTATTCTTGGTGCTCTTAATCTTCACTCAGGCACGTCTCAACAGCCTCCCTCAACATCTGCAATGCCTATAAGCCAAGTACCCTCTCACTCTACATTTCAACCCACAGCTGCACCTGCTACCAAGTCTAAGGGGGAGAATTTGGGGAGTTTAAAAGATACAAGGGAACAATTTAGAAGCAACGTTGAGGAGTTGAATAAAGAAGTCCTACTATTGGAAAAAATGAGAACTATTGCAAGTCTACCACCACACAATGAAGAATTCAGGAAATATCTGGATGAGCTCAAAGCAACATCAAACTGTCAACACTTTTCTTACAGAAAGCTTTTGAGGCTCAACATCAATTGTGAAGAAAAAGAAGACAAGGAAGAAGGAAGTTCAGACAAATCCCACAACTTCAAGTCAACCAAGTAGCAGAGTATTCTTTAATCCTCACAGAGTTGAGTACAAGAAAGGAAGGAACAAAACTGTTCTAAACTTGAGTAACTTAGGCTTGAACTCAAATGGAAAAATGAAAAGAGTAGCTGATGAACTCAATGGTGCTACTGAATTTGAAGAGAGATGTGCAAGAACAATGCTAGTGGGATATCTGAGAGGAACCAAAAGGTATGAAAACATGAATATGATTAAATGTTTATCTATCAGTTTTCATACCTTACAAACTGTTTTAGGACAGAATTAAAATCTCATGCTAATGTACTTCATGCATATATGTAGTAGTTAGACTTGTTATCAGGATGTTAATTTGTGTAAAATGATCTTTTCACAAATTGGGGGAGATTGTTGCATACAAGTCATGGTTAGCATTAACAAGTCTAAGTAGCATTTAGATTTTATCTTAGTATTATTTGTTTTCCAACAATGTCCATATTTGTGCATGTTGCATAGTTGGATATATGTTCTTAGATTGAAGACAACCAAGTTCTACTTTGAAGACCAAGCAAATAATCAATTCTGAAAGAAGTTCATTCAATTGTTCATGCCTCAGAAGAATTCAGAATAAAGCTCAGTGTTATTTCAAGTTGAAATTGGACAAGTCAAATGATATCGAGAACTCCAGCTAACTCATGTAGAGAAATCTATTTGACTCATATCAAGAACTTGAGTTTTCATATCGAGAAGTCCACAGTTAGAGAAGTGGTAATTCTAAATTGATAAGTCTCATATCGAATAGTCTTAACACTGGATCGAAAAGTCAAGTCGAGAAGTGGATCTCCATATCGAAGACTCCAAGCTGGTCATATCTAGATGTCAGGAATGCAATGCTCATTTCCATATCGAGAAGTCCAGCCAATTCTCATATAGAAAAGTCTATCATATAGAGAAGTAGGTCTGTCAATGGATAAGAAATTCGGTCCGACCCGATCTAATCCGAGGGCTAATGGACCGGATATGGATCACTCTAAAAAAAATCCGATCCGATAATAACCCGATCCGATAATGACCCGATCCGATAAGTTCCTGATATGGATTTGGCCTGATCCGATCCGTTAATAATCCGATCCGTTTATTTATAAATTATACAATATATATATATATATATATATATATATATATATATAATACTATATATAATACATATAATATATACCAAGCAATGTTCTCTTTTACATTCGCCACTGATCTAAACTTTTCATATCCTTTAATCCATACATAGTAGTTAAATTTATCTTGCTTTGGTATTTGTAAAAAAAAAGCTTTAATGAATTTTATGTATTAGAGTTGGTTCATGATCGTACATATATAATTGTACATATATATTGGTCCCATGGATGCCTGTCGATGAGTTATTTGAATGATTTATGATTTGTAAATTAATTTATTATTGTGTTGTATTTTAATTTTGAAAATCTATTATTTGGTATAAAAAAATTAAATTAAATCTAACCGGATCCGGAGCTCCGATCCGGTAAGCCCTGATCCTAACGGATCCGGATATGGATCGGGCTTTTAAAAATCCGGGGTCGATCCGATCCGAATCTGAATCCGGAAAAACTAAATGGATCCGGATATGGATTTCCCCTGATCCGATCCGAACCCGATCCATTGACATGCCTATAGAGAAGTATACAACTCTGTATCGAGAAGTCAAGCCAACTCTCATATAGAGAAGTCTACAACTCCATATCGAGAAGTCAGAGTTCCAGATAGAGAAGTCGAATTGTTCATATCGAGAAATCAAGCAAAGCCCAATTCAAACAGTTCTCGATATTGAACTTCTATCTAATTTGGCTAAGTACAAAACATAATAAAGGGAAACAAATTCTGCAGCACCTGTAATAATTTGTGGAATGTAATTTTGTTTACTAACAGGTGGCAAGCCTACAAGAGAAACTTGGAGAGCAAATCAGAGATCAAGGGCTGTGATTGATGATAGAGTTGACTGTGAAAACTGAAAAAGATGCCAGAGGTCCATGCAAGTTTCAGAGCTAAAATAGGAAAGAAACAAATCCACTGCATAACTCTGTTTTGCTGTTTTAGGCAATCTTTGTATCTTGTACTGTGACCAGTCTATAAGGTCACACGTCAACACTAACTGCCAATTATCTTTTGCATTGTAATTGATAGAAATATCCTAAGGCAAAATATCTCTGTAACTCTCTCAAGAAAGAAGCTGAAGAACATATTTATTTTTCAGGATTGTAGCAAAAACCTTCAAATCAATATATCAATTGATTTAAAGTATATTGTGTGTTGTGCTTTTATTATTCATTATTATTTAATCACATATCAATATATTTGCTACAATCATACTTGGAGTATTGTAGATTTCATATAAACCTTTATTCATTCTTGAATAATTGCAAAAAGCTTTCCAACACCCTATTCACCCCCCTCTAGTGTGTATTCATACCTAACAAATCAGAACTTATAAGTCAACTTTTTTTTATATATATTTTGTAAAATTCAACTAAATCAGATTTTTTTTTTGTAAAAATCAACTAAAACTAATAAAATCTCATAGTCCCAACTATATTAATTTATATAGGATTTATTTGTATTGAAAATGAATAAAACGGAATAAGTCAAATAAGTGCAAGAGTGCTTCTTCAGAAAAAGCTAGCATTTCTAACTTCCAACTTCTTTCCAAAAGAAGTTGAAAACAACCAAATAAGTTCTTCTGACTTATTTACACAAACACTACTAAGAAGTGCTTCTGGGCTTAAAAGCCCAGAAGCCCTAAAAAACATTACCCAAACACCCACTATATTTTTTTAGCAATGAAATTTAATTCAGTAGGAAAAAGCCATACGGCATCTACAAATACAATCGCGAACAAACCCAGAATACATACTATCGCTGATTAATCCAGTTTTTGTGGAATCAAACGATTTGTTGATGTTGATAACTGTACAAAAACCCACTTCGCCATAAACGGTTTGAGAGACGACCATAACTGCAAATCCCCTAAAATCTTTTAACCCTAAGTCAAACACCACACTCTCACTACCAAAGGAGAGAAAAAACAAATCTCTCACACCAAATGAGAGACTACCAAAAAAACTGAAATTACAAAGCAAACTGAAAATACAAATTAAACTACAATCTAAAACATTACAAAATTAAAAACGACTAAGAACAATCAAGCCTTAAATATGGGGAACAAACCCATAAAAAAGAATATAAATCGGACCCCTCTCGAGTACGAAAATCCCTAAGGAGAAAGAAAATTCGGAGCTCCGCAAATTTGAGATCTAAGAACTTAACTCAGAAAGAGCTAAATCGGAAATTACAAAATTAAACTACTAAAATGAAAAACAAAGCAAGTCTAAGATCCGGGGAACAAAAACCACATCGACTAGAGAAATCGGAACGAAAAATCTGGAAGTTTCGAGGCAACAAAATCAAGAAATCGGATCCCTAGGCTAGAAGAAGACCAAAAATCTGGAATGGATCGAGGTTTTAGATCTAAAAGATGAACTGAAAAAAATAAAAACAAGCAATAAAAGCTAGATTATAAAGAAAAAGAAAGGAAAATTAGGGGATTGGGGCTTTCCACCGGAAAAAACCGGTGGAAGCCCCGGCTGGAATGGTGGAAAAAGAAGAAAAAGGGCGGCGGGATAAGAGAGAGAAGAGAGAGAGGCACTGTTTAGGGTTTGTTTTGGGGTGCCTTTAAAAGGAGTCTTAGTAATAGATACTCCCTCCGTGCCATAAAACGTTTCCCGTTTGCTGAAAAACACGGGTTTTAAGATAGTGGGTAATGAATATTACTTTTTTATGGAGTAGTGGGTATTGAATATTGTTTTTATGGAGTAGTGGGTATTGAATATTGTTTTTTTGGAGTAGTGAGTATTGAATATTATTTTTTTGGAGTAGTGGGTGGAGTTGTGGGTATTGAATATTGTTTTTAAGGAGTAGTGGGTGGAGTAGTGGGTATTGAATATTATTTTTAAGGAGTAGTGGGTGGAGTAGTGGGTATTGAATATTATTTTTTATGGCTTAAAATAGAAACAGGAAAAGTATTTTGAATGACCCAAAAAGGAAAACAGGAAACGTTTTTAGGGACGGAGGGAGTATTATTAGTCTCAACACCGAGTGATTAGGCCAAAACGACCGCATGGATCTAGAGTGATTAGACCATCTCCGACCCAACTTTGAATTTATACTTTCACTGTACATCATTTTAGTTGTAAAATTCTCTCCAACCCAACTTTATAACTTATATGTCACACAAAAAATTACACTAAATTTTTAGAGTTTTTGTATATTTTAACATCGTCCTTATACTTAAAACAAATTTATTCCCTTTTATTTCACCAACTTTATTACTTTTATACTTTAATTTTGTAATTTGTAATAAAACAGTTTATATAGTACAAGATGCAAATTAGCTGTTAGCGGTCAGCTGAAGCGGATTGAATTAACTATTTTTGACTAGCGGAATGAATTAGTTGTTTTGACTAGCGGATTTGAATTAACTGTTTTAAATAAAATTGTTTGGCTTTTAGCTGTTTGAATTAATGGTTTGTAGTTTAACTAGACACATCTCAATTCTCTAATAAAAAAAGCTCCTCCAAGTAATTGTTTTTTTTTAAATTAGAGGATTGGGCCCAAACCGCTATTTCAATTCACTAACTATCAAACACCAATAATAGATGATTCATTTGGTCAAACCTCTATGTTTCCCCGATCCTCTAATTTTAGTACCAAAGTAGTGCATAACACTAAAACTCACAAGTCATAAAAGTTACTAGTTGAGTTTAATTATGATAATTAGTTTTTCAACCAATAGATCAACTGTATAATGCACAAAAGGAAATTGAACCTATATAAATTTATATTTCAAAAGACTCAAAGATGAGCTTATTTTCGATATAAGCCAGGTCCAGACCATCTCTGCAGTTGACATTCTCTTTATTACATTACGAATCACCTGTAACTCTAGATGGACCTTGCTCAAGAGGTGTTAAAGGATCTATATGATTCATAGATTTGAGTTATAACCCGCCTCTATCTCTTTACTCTGTAGTATGTATTATTGCTATGTCTCGTTGGGTTACTAATAGGGATGGGCATTCACTCTGGCCCGCCCAATCCCGACCCGATCCCCACACCGAATGAGACCGGAATTCGGGGATTTTTTTGGGTACATGCCGAAAAAAGGGATAATTTTCAAAAAAATCGGGGAGCGGGCTGGGGTCGGGATTCTATGTATCCATGCCCCGATCCCCGATCCCCGCCCCGATTTTCTGCACCCGGCCCGATTCTCAATCTCCGACCCGATTTTAGCACACTATAATACATAATTATTATATATTAATAATCATATATTAATATATATGAATTTCCAATACTTTATATTGGAAACAAAATGATGTTTTATTCTTACATGTTTGTCTTTCTGATAGTTAAATAACTTCATTTTCATGTTATTTAAAATTGTTTCTTTAAGTGATATTTTTTTTATCTTAATTTAGTGCATATGAGCTACTGAAAACAAATAATTTTTAGATCTCAAAATAAAATTTTAAGAGTTAACATATATGCATGTGAAGTTGAATATGTACTTATTATTAGACTAATGGTGATGAAAAGACGATGTAACTTAACATCTAATATAGCCGTAGTTGCTAATTTCGCTCTATATCATAAGAAAAAATTATTACAAACCTCTCTATTAATGTTTAAAATTATTTTTTGTTTAAAATAAAATTCCTCGATTCCTCGCGGGGATCTCGTTACCCGTTTGCGTCGGGGATAGGAATGAAAAATAGTCCCATCAGGGATCGGATCGGGGATATGGATCGAGTTTAAAATCAGGAATTGGGGGCGAGGATAGCACTACCTGACCCCGAAGTGCCCTGATGCCCAAGTGTTAGTGTCTGTTTTGTATTTGTGCCTAACTGTATGTTGTCTTTAGTCTTTACGCACTTAAGCAATATGTTGGGCTGACCAATACAAATTTACAAAGTATGAAGTATATAACTATCCCACATTAAATTACTGTAAAATATGATTTATGTTAAAATCATTTTAAATTTATATATAATATATCTAAATAATTATTTAAACATATAATAATTTATTCGGTTCAGTTTGAATATTTTTAGAAACCAAATCGCAACCAATGATTTACATGTTATAACGGGTATGTTTGTTTTAACTTCTTTTAAGCACTTTTGGGCTTTTTTGGGTTTTTTTCAGGTAAAAATTTCACATTTTGATAAATATTTTTAGATATAAGTATTTAAAAGAGCTAGAAATTCTAGCTTTTTCCCAGAAAGAAGTGTTTTTTCAGAAAAAAGCTAGAAATCCTAGCTTCTTTCCAGAAAAAAACACTTATTTCTGAAAAATAAGCTACCCGACATGTATAGTTAACGCTTAATAAAATCAACCCTTCAATGTACTTGAGATAAAGTTGTCGTGTTATCCATATATCCGTTCAATTACTAATTAGTTTCCCTGAGTTTCCATGAGTGTATAAAATAGAAAACAAAAAAAAGTAAATTATAGTTTGCATCCCTCAATTTTTATTTCAAATATAATTATGTATACATAGTTTCATAAATTACAAATCACAATCCTCTAGATTCGAAAAATATGTTAAAACACAACCATTCACACGTTTTTTTGTCTAAATACAAGATTAAATTAAATGAATTTAATGATAAAATGCTATAAAATAAAATATTAAATTAAATGAATAATATAAATATTACATCTTACACTTATGACAACCCATTTCAAATCCCGAGTCTTTTTCAAAAAAGTAGGTCAAGTTCCGATTTCGAATCCGAATTAGTCAAAGTATACTGTCCCAAATGTAATAACTTGGGTAGTTTACAAGCCCATCACATGTCCCCAAAATATCGTGATTTGTTATTGCACTTAGTAGTTACTTTGCCTTAGGCCCAGATCGTGTCTCGCTAACCATTGTGGGATAATATTGTCTGGGTTCGTGTCCCCGCCTCCGGATCTCTATCAATTGTGGAATAGTACCACCATCCTTCGTATCCCCACCTCCGGCAACGTGAAGAATCAAGCTTTTAAGGGTCGACTCTGATACCATATGTGACAAACGAGTCAAATCCCGAGTGTTTTTCAAAAACCAGGTCAAGTCCCGATTCCGAATCTGAAATAAATCAAAGTACCCAAATACAACAACTTGGGTAGTCCACAAGCCCACCAGAGACCCCCAAAAAATTATGATTTGTTGGTGCACTTCGTAGCAATACTTTGCATTATAAACAAAACTAAATATCCCAATCGATTTAATGTAAGACTAGGGTGTTACAACTCGCCTCAACAAATTTACCTAATTAAAGCTCAAATTTTCGGTTTTACCAATTTGGTCAACTTGATTAGTCAACAGTCAATAGTGGACAAGTAATTTGAAACAGATGACGTATTTTTTAAGTGGGTGACCTTACTCTATTTATATATGTACTATACTATTATAATCAAATATTGAGTATATTTGTTTGGTTTGTTTTGGTTCAAACATTGTTATATCATAAAATAAATAAAACGATAACAATTAGTATAAAGAATATTTTATATTATAAAATCTAAGATTCAAGGTTCGAATCCGATCAACATGTAACTATTAAATATTTAAATTATTACTTTTAAAACAGAGTTGAAGGCTTGAATTTTGTCAAACACATATTCTTATTAAAATTTAAAATTATTATTTTATAAGCAGAGATTTAAGGTTCGAATCTCGTTAACCATATATTATTATATTACATTTTATTATCTTTTACAATATATTTTTAAATAAATAAATAAATTTATTGAAATAAAATAAAAAAATAATAAATTTCCCACGTATAGCACGTGTTATAATCTAATAAGTGTTACGTATTATACAATAATATTTTATATAAAAATAACGATAAAAGTAAATTACAATTAGGGTTGTCAAACAGATATCTCGAATACGAATATGTGTGTATTCGTATCCGAATTCGAATCTGAAATCCGAATGTGTATTTGAATTCGATTCTTTTATAATAAATTATCTGAATCCAAATTCGACTGATATTATCCGGATCTGGATAATTTCCGAATCCATTTTTAAACAGAATTTTCTATTTTTAGATATAAAATTTTCATTTTAAAAAATTTATAAAAAAATAGACTTTTTTTTAAAATTAAATTAAATATTGAATATAGTTAGACATATTTTGTGTACAAATATTATTTTAATTAATATTCTATGTATAATTTAATTGCCTTTATAATATGAAATTTAAATAATTTAATTTAAATTATGTGTATTTATATATGTATAGAATAATTTTTTTAATCTTGAAGATATTTATTAATTAATTAATACAATATACACACATATATAAACTATTAACAATTATATATAAATATATATTATTTACATATGTTTAATTATCGGATTCAGAAATTATCGGATACAAATATGCCTATACCAAAAACTAATATTCATATCCGAAATTATGGATCTGGATACAAATGAAAATTACATTTTTCTAAATTTTTTGACAACCTAAATACAGCACTATACGTTCCTTACGAGCATTCTCAACAGCCGCCTTTCTTCCCCTATTCTTTATTTTAAGAAAACCCTTTTTAATTCTCTGTTCTGGAAGCCCCAATTTCGAAGCCCCAATTTCTAGAGCAGAGAGAGATCAATTCCTATTTGTCAATTCACTAAACATGGCTGAGACTCTTCGTTTTCATCTTGTTAAATTGAGGCTGCTATTTGCTAGGAGGGAAGCCATTGATGCTGCTATTGGATTGGTTCAAGTGGAGTTGGAGCAGATCGAAGAAGCGCGCATAGCTTTAAGTCACCTGGTGCTTGATATCGCCCATGAGGGGAACTACGAGTTACTCAAGAGTCAAAATATTCAGATTCTTGTTCTTAATAATCGGTATCACCAAGTGGAAATGAATGGGAGACCACATCATATAACTGAAAAATTTGATGCTGTTTTCAAGCCCCGGATTGCTGTTGCTCGATTTGTTGAGGTTGAAAATGTTGATGATGCTACGTATCTTGTAAATCTGCGGGCAGTGGAGGGCTGGGAAGATGATGCTTGTATAGACGATGGTTTTGTTCCGGAAGAGGAACGCCTGCAGATTGCCCAAACACTCCAACAAGGTCTGGTGCCGCTCCGCCACTTCCAGAGAGATGCGAAATCCGATTCAGGAGTTTTTTGTTTAATATATTAAGGTATTACTTGCTGCTAAATACTATTTAATGTTTGATTAATATGATAAGGTACTAAATTTGGAGGATATGTATTATCAGGTTATATTTCTGCTTTCAGATATGTCATTTTGCCTTATATTATTGCTAGAGTTCTATATAATAATACATTAATATTTACTGTTCGGAATTCTTTGGATTTTAATGCAAGATTGGCTGCTTTGCTGGCATTTTAACCATTTGGATTCTTATATTTCCCATTAAAAAAACGGAATCATTATAACCGCAAGGGTCTGTTTCGATGGGAGGTTAGGGGGGGTTGTAAATTTGCAGAACTCATCTGCTTTAGCTTTTAATAGAAAATAAATTCGCTGGACTAAAAACTTTGCTGCCATTGGCTGGTATATTTTTGATTGATTATATTTGTAAAATTTATTGACCCTTGTATGATGTCAACGTACTGCCCTAGTTTGACCTTTAATTATTATAATATCTGCAGTGATGTCAACGTACTGCCCTCGTTTGACCTTCAAAAATTATAATATCTGCAGTTCAGTGCTCTTTGGCCTATCTAGTATTGTTTACATGGCATATATAATAAGAATGACTTGAAGTTAATTGCCATTTGTGTTCAAGGAACCTTGTTTGCTTTTGATCATTGTAATTTGAATCCCATATATGTTCCTCATTCTAAATTTCACAAAGTGTATTTAGGAATCAAACACTCTCCTTTGATGGGTAAGCCCTACGTACATGCAACAGTTATTAGTACAGGTTGCATTTTACTCATAAATAATTGAAATCATTCTTGTCAGTACTATTTTCCAGCATTAATCCTTTTATCTAGTATTCTTATTTTAGTTTTCTGCATTCTATTTTCTCCAATTCTGCATTGTTATATTCCGCAGATCCAAATCATATAAAAACACAAGTAAATATGATTAATTTTATCCAAGTCTCTGCATTGTTTAGTATCCACTATTATGGCCTCGTTTTATTTTAATTATGTGTTTGGATCCCACGTGGTTTAATCGTGGTTATTTTTTGTTTTGGTTTCCACGTGGTTTATCATGGTTGTAAATCACGAGGGTTGATCGTGCTAGTTTTGTTTTCTATTATGATTTTGTAATCTTGTAATCATGATTTGTATTCATGTTAGATTATGATCTGATGTAATAGAATAGGTATGTTATGTTGTATGTAACTATTTGATCGACGGAGTTGCAAGAAAACAAAGTTCTTCCGCTGATGCTGCAGATTTCGCCTATGCAACTTCGAACTGTTGTAACTTTTGCATACGGTGTCGGATTTCGATGAGTAATACCTTTTCGGAAAGGGATTTCGATGTTCTACACGATTGAAAAGTGACGGTGTCAAAGTTTCATGTGCGTCTGAGCTCGTTTAGACCCTCAAACAGCGAGTTGAAGTTTTCGCAGGATTTTTGGGTGAATTTTTTTTTTTGGCCATAATAATGGATTTATTTTTTATTTTAATTTTTCTGCTATTTAATTTTAATTATTGCATTAAATAATTATTATGTGTGTTGTTAATTATGTGTGTGATTTTAATTGCATGGTTAACATAAATAGAACGACATGGACATAAATTTTCATTTATTGCTTTAACCAGTAATGTTCAGTTGTGCAGCTAATCCTGGAATGGATAAACTAACACACATGTAATGTTCAGTTGTGCAGCTAATCCTGGAATGGATAAACTAACACACATGCACTTCGAAAGATGATTTGATCGGTTGATCCCAACCATAGTCTCGCAATGTGATCACATCAACACATTCACTTCCAGAGAATCAAATAAACTGATCTTAAATGTGATACAATATTAACAAAAATGGATAATATCATGTATGGATAACCCTAGGCAGTTGGAGCAGTGAAGTTGTCTTCCAGGACCATGAGAGGTTTAGAACAGAAGAGTTCAAGCAATGTATTTCAAAAACTAATAATGTACACTCCAAAACTTTCAATTATTGGTCCCCCAGACAAACCATGGCCTAGCAGAGGAATAATTTTATCTAAGTCTCTGTATTTAAAATTAATAAAGTTTACATAAAGTTGACTAGAATACCAACTACAAAAACCCAACTGATACAGAGACTTGGATAAAATTATTCCTCTGCTTTCTCCTGGATAAGTGTAAGACCCCAGATTTTGGGTAGAATTAAAACTTTTATTGTATGATGATGTATATATATATGTGGATGGTGGTAATGGTTTCTTGGAGAATTAAGTATGAAATGAATATGGATTTCAGTTTTCAAACATTTTGAGAATAACAAGAATGGACTGAACATATAAATAAGAACAATCAATCTGGAAGATGAGAATACAATACTCCAGGGAAGGAAAGTATCTTTATGTCATCCAAATCAATATCTGGAATACATCCGACAACTCCGTAAACAAGATAGCGTATGCCCGAGAAAGCACTAGAACGTTTCCTAAGTGCAAAGAGTAAAGAGGAAATAGATCAGGAATATTGGAACGGATTTTGATCCAAAGGATTATAGAAAAGCCCCTGATGAATAGTAACTTTTCCATTTAGAAAGTTTTTCAGACCACCCTATATACGGGACGATATAATGAATCTTCAAAGCTGTATTAATGATCTATGATGAAAATAAAAGAATGCAGAAGCTGTCAGAATCGGAAAAATAGCATTTTTCGTTTTCTCCGAAATTTAACCAAAAACGGACTAAATAATTATTATTTGAGGATATTTAAGGATTTAAATTATTAATTCCATGGATATGGATTTGATAAATGAATTAGAAGTATCGAGAACGATTTCGGTAAAATACCTCGATAGGACCTTCGAGAAACCTTGCGAGCATTCTACGAAATTAAACGAACCGATAAAGCTACTTTAGCAGGAGCAATGCATGTGCGCCAAGTGTCGCAAGGAGAAGCATTAAGGACTAATGAGTCACCACTTTGACCATTTAATTACAAAATACAAATGATTAAAACAAAAGAAAAGAAAAGTAGAAAAATCAAGAGCAAGCATCACCACCACCATTGAAGCCTTCGGCCAAGAAAAGAAGAAGAAAGAAGTAGAGATTTTCTCCACCAAAAATTGCAAACAAGAGCTTAAAACAAAGCTAGCAAGTAGTACAAGGTAAGCCATGAATCTTGTAGCCATCCTTTTAGTATTTCATGACCAAATCAATGAAAGAAGATGAAGGTGAATAGTACTTTTCAAGAACTAACTCTTGATTCTTGATTTCTTTTGTGGATTCAAGCTATCTTAGGACCATACAAGGATCATACAAGGATTATTAGGCTTATATAAACTCCAAAGAAGGTATAAATCTTGAAACCCTTGTAGTAGTGTGAAGTTTATGGATGATTATTGATGTTGATGCATGTTTATAGCATTAGTTGACATTAGTAGCTATGTTTGAGCTTTGTTACAAGTAATATTGAGTATTAAGAACGTAAAGGCATTGCTTGGCCTCAGTTCTTGGTTGAATCAGATGTATATGTTGATTGGAGTGATTGATGACCAATTTAGATGGTTTGAAATTTGGGATTATTCGAATTACAGCCGTCGTAATGACGAAATTTCTAAGACCCTTAAAAACAGAGCACAACAGTTAAGATAAGCCCCGGGTCTTGATAAGTATATGACTTGTCCTTGTAGGTTTTTGAACATAGATCGTTTTGGCGCGAAAATCATAACGATCCGATTTACGGTTTAGGAGTTATGGTCAAATTAGTAAAGGTAGTTCGAAAACGAGAAGAAAAGTTCGTAACTGAATTTGGGATTACTTAACTTGATCTTTGCAGGGGTTAAACATGATAATTAAATACTAGAGACAGAAAGGAAAGTGTGGGAGGAGACCTTGTGTGAAAAAGATCGTTTTTCGATTTTATATAAATGTTTGAAGTTAGGTTAAATGCGAGAAACCCCTTAAAACAAGTACTTGGGTATAACTTGGAAAACCTTGAGGAATGAATCAAAAATCTTGAAACGGATCATACGAGGTTGACCCTAGAATAATTATAACTTCAATACAGATCAAGAGCAAGTCGGGGTAATGTCCATTGATAACAAACGGGTACCTAATTATAAGATGTTAATAGAGATTGAAAGGGATTATGAGAATGTGGTTACATTGGTATGGTGTTTAAGTTTGAGAATAGTCGTTGTTTGATTCCTAAGTATAAGTTATTGATGAAAGGTATTTTGTTATGTATAGATCGCCGGACTGACTCGAGGCATACTACCCCTACCACACCACCAGGCAAGTTTCCAATACTTTGGAACTGTTGTTGTGATAATATATATATATATGATTGTTGTTATACATATGCCATATCATGCATGCCTGTGTCAAGGTATAACTGTGATACATGTCTTATAACTTAAGGTTGGCTTGTAAACTCGATATGCATATATTAGCTATAAGCCGGATTGTTGTTGAGACCCTTAGTAAAGGGCATATGAATTCCACTCTTTCGATATAGACCGGGAATCAATATTGCGTAATATATAGATAGTCGTGGGAACCCGGAGGGTTTCCAGCGGCCGATTATCATACAGTTCGAGGAATGCTATTTAAGATAGTGATTTTAATGGAATATTATTTTTGAATATTCATTTAAGATATTTATATTAAATGAATATTATTTTTCGAATATTCGTTTCAGTTAATTATTCTTAAAAGAATATTATTTTTGAATATTCACTTGGGATTTGTTATTTAATGAATATTATTTTTTTGAATATTCATTCGAGGATTAATTATTTATTTAATGAATATTTTATATTAATATTCATTTGAGGATTATTGACTTTAACTAATTTATTCATTTAATAAATATCATTTTTGGATATTCATTTAAAAATTATTTAGTCAACGAATATTATTCTCAGATATTCATTTAATCCTTATTTATTTAATAGATATTATTTCTAAATATTCATTCAAGGTTATTTACTTGATGAATATTATTTTCGAATATTCATTTGAGGGTTTATTCTTTTTATTAAATGTTATTAATTATTTTAAATCAGAAAGAGGTTCCCAAAACAATGTTTTCCATTTAAATCCGTCTTTAAGGAGGATTTAAATGCTCGCTCAACTATCAAAAATATGGGAAACCTGATTTAAGTAACTACTCTTTTTGAACTCTCAACTCAAAACTGTCGGGGGACAGATATTTTCTCGAAGCAATTTAGTTGCTGCAAGTCAAATGTTGTGTTACCACCTCAACGATCGAGGGGTAATTTCATGGAGCCAGTCGTTATCCATTAACAAGCAATAGCTTGGGAAATGTTAGAGAATCTTCCTTTCCAACCTAGATATAACTACTTAGTGGAGTCGTATCAACAAGTGTTACACTTGGGGAAAGGAGGACGATCTTTACGTTTCAGAGTCATGGACTTCATCTGAACTAGGAGTGGTGTAAGTGGTCCAGTTGCGCCGACCCATCCAAATTTTATTGGCCCAACCGTTGGCCGGGAGGTCACTGTAAGGCGGTAGACAATGTCAGGCTGTCGTGATTCTTCCATCTACATGTAGAAAACTATTTGAGCGGTGCGACCTGCTACTGATCATAGCAAGGTTAGGCACAGCGGGCGCGGTAGCAACTCCTGTATTAGTTCATCATCCAATTTGGATATTCCTGCAACATGTATTGGGGTGTAGAACCCATCGTGTTGGCAGGAGGTCGAAAGTGTTTGGAAATGAAGTGACAACAAATTCATGAAACTCCATCTGTTATGAGTTATGACTCTGATAAAACCTGATTAAAGGTATATATATATATATATGCATAAGTGAATTTTGAGTTACAGGGTTATTATGTTGATTTTCCTTGTAACTTCATCATTTATATTATACTAGTTTCTTATCTGCTTATGGCATATCATGTGGCTACGGAGGTATCTTTTGAACTGCTATTTCTTTTATCTGTTATAGATTATTTTTGGTGGGCTTTATTGCTCACCCTTGCTTTATTTATTATATCACAACAACAGCTAGGACAGATGGCCCGGCTCAGGCGCACCCTGCGCAAGCGAGTGACAGTCGTCAGAGAGTTACCTTCCGAGGTGGTGGCAGCCATTGCTGAGGTAGTAGTAACCAGTAGCCTAGGCTACGACTTTTGTTTCAGACTTATCTATAATTATGATTAATGTAATCAACGGCAAGAATTATTAAGTGTACTCTGTAATCTTTTGGGTTGTAATAACTTATAACTTGTGGATCTTATTACTAGATACTTATTCCAATTTCATCTCTGGGACTATAACTAGTTGTGTGTGTATGGTAATGATATTGTGGGGTCACAGCATGTAGTTTTATTATTTTGATGCAAGTGCAAGTATTATTGATGGGAATTGAGACCGTAACGACCGGATCCCCGACCCCGGATCTGGGGCTGTTACAGTAATGGTATCAGAGCTCTAGAGTTATAAACCCCAGAGATGATGAGACGTTACAATAATAAATTCACTAAGATAATAAGAACTCTTGCCAAGTTCGATTAAAACCCTTATGGGAACTTTAATATCAGGATAGTAACATAGTTCGTTATTGTGTAGGCGAGCGACATCTCTGACCCTGAGGCTTATGAGAGACAGCACGATGAGGACTTGCTCCGGACTACAGATCCATCATATGAGAGTTTGGAGGAGGAGGTCCAGGTAGACGCGGACACTGATGTTGTTGAGGATTCTGATGATGAGGATCCCGAGGAGGACCCGACCCTAGCTGATACTGAGGATATGGAGGGGGATGCTGAGGACCAGCCTCCACTTCCTACTGAGAGGGCCCCTACCCCTCCACCACTTCCTTTGAGCCCTTTTCCTGATGAGTTTGAGGAGCTTACCCCTGAGCCACAGCAGACAGAGGATGCACCACCGGCCGACCCGGTTACCCCACCCCATGTTCCGTTAGAGGGGATACCAGTGTGCGTGCATAACTGGACTGTGAGCAGAGTTCAGTCAGATTTGATGGTGGCCGAGGCTCGACTAGCAGAGTCACGGATGCAGCTGGCAGCAGAGAGGGAGGCCAGGATGGTACGCCAGGGCGGCGGGAGGTCTGTGCCCACTCGGGTTGCCAGGAGGGCGATGACTCGTATTGAGTTGAGGGCACGGATGAGGATTCGAGCTTTGCCTACTGATGGTGATGGCAGGGTATCCAGGGTTGATGCTGAGGAGATCTTCCGCATGGCCATGGCGAGGGTGAGGGCATTGGGCCGCACTAGTGGCTGATTTCAGAGATGGTGATGTGGTAGTCTAGTCTTCTAGTCATGTACGGACATAGTAGTGCCGATTTTTGGTGGGATTGTTTCATTGTATATAGTATCCCTTTTCTGACTAGAAGGATAGACCATGTATTTCACTTTTGACTAGATGATGTTAGGACGGTTGTACTTGTAAACTGTCGATGTTGACTCAGACTTTGTATCTTTGGTACCATGTATATATTTGTTTCCTTTCAGTTGAATCCCGTTCTGTTGAAACGCGATCACAAGTTTATTATATTGATGTTTGTACTATTACGATTAAATTGCGATGAAATATAGAACTGCGGAAGTCTACTTCCAATTATGTGAAGATTGTATCTGTAACCCGGTGAACGGGCCTAATGTGAATTTTACCAAATTTTCAGTAAGATGCCTCCACGAAGGATGAGAACTAGGGCTAACTCCCAGGAATCTGAGGATCAGGAAAGCCACAACCAAAATAGGGAAGACCCTGAGGATGAGGAAGAGATGGATGAAGATTATAATGAGCAGAACGACTCCCAGTATGGAGAAGCAGATGAACCCTTCTTCACTGCGGAATATGAGGATGAAGAAGAGGAGCAAGAAATAGAGAGCCAGGGTGGAGACCCTATGGGTCAGTTCATGAATCTACTTAGGCAAAATTTGGACCGTTATCCCCAACCACCCCAAGGAAACAACAACACCGTGGCGAACTCTTTCAGGGCCTTTAAGTCACTTAAGCCCCCAGAATTCCAAGGATCGGCTGACCCAGTAGAAGCAAGAGCCTGGATAAAGGAGATGGAAAAGTCCTTTGAGATTTTGAGTATTGAGGAGGCACAGAAGACTGTTTTTGCCACTTACCTTCTGAAAGGAGAGGCCAATTATTGGTGGGAGGCCAAGAAGAACATGGAGACGGACGCTATTGTAACTTGGGAAAGGTTTAAGCAATTGTTTCTAGAGAAGTATTTCCCAAGGTTCATGAAGACTCAAATGGAACTCAAGTTTTTGGAACTAAAGCAGAATAACCTAACAGTGGCTGATTATGAGGCAAAATTTACCGAGCTATCAAGGTTTGTGCCAGAATTCGTAGATACCGAAGAGAAGAAAGCTAATAGGTTTCAACAGGGATTGAAGCAGTGGATTCAGAACCGCGTGGCAGTCCTGGAAATTACAGACTATGCCACATTAGTGCAAAAGGCCTCAATTGTGGAAACGGGGAGTGATCAGATGCTTAGGGAAAGGGAGAAAGGGGGAATGAAAAGGAAACATGCCAGTATGGGTGGAGGTTTCGCAGGAGGAAACCCACGAAATAGGTTTAACCGTGGAACAGTCTCCCTACCTGAAAGGAATACGGGTTTCAAACGAACCGAAAGCACAAGCGTAAACAAGGGCGGCAACCCATCAGGAGTATCCCACTCCTACCAATCTCGGCCCCCATTACCAGCCTGTACAACTTGTGGAAGGAAACATCTCGGTGTGTGCGACCAGAGACCGGTAACCTGTTTTAAGTGTGGGCGAAGGGGACATTATGCTACCAATTGTGCTACGAGTAACCCTAGCGCCGGTAGAAACCTCACTTGTTTCCAGTGTGGACGTCAAGGTCATGTGAGGAAGGATTGCCCCATGAACCGACCCGCAGCATCGGGGGCGAGCAAAGCTGCCTCCAACAAACCACCAACAGCTAGGACTTTCAACATGACAGTGCAGGATGCCGTGAGGAACACGGATGTGATAGCAGGTACCTTTTCTCTGAATTCAGTTAGCGCAAATGTGTTATTTGATTCTGGAGCAACTAAGTCTTTTATATCAAGGGATTTTGCGCATAAATTGAAACTTAAAGCCCAACCATTAAAGGAATCCCTACAAGTAGAAATAGCTAACCACGAGGTAGTCCCAGTTAATCAGATTTACCTCAACTGCAAATTGGAAATAGGGGAACAGTCTTTTTGTGTGGATTTGATTCCTTTTAAATTAGGAGAGTTTGATGTCATTTTGGGAATGGATTGGTTGTCTCGCAATAACGCACAGATAGATTGTAAGGGGAAAAAGATTAAATTAAATACCCCAGGGAAGAAGGAGATAGTGTTTAAGGGGATTAAACAGATACAGAAATTTCTAACCATGGCACAGACCAAAAGATTGTTACGAAAGGGAAACGAGGCTTACTTAGCTTACGTTGTAGACACCCATAGGGGGGTGCCCAGTTTGCAGGACATCCCAGTAGTCAATGAGTTTGAAGATGTGTTTCCACAAGATCTTCCCGGATTACCACCCGATAGAGTAATTGAGTTTGCTATTGAATTAGCCCCGGGGACGGCGCCAGTTTCGAAGGCCCCGTACCGGTTAGCCCCAGTAGAAATGAAAGAGTTAGCTACCCAGTTACAGGAACTGTTGGAGAAGGGTATGATAAGACCCAGTGTGTCGCCTTGGGGGGCACCCGTGTTGTTTGTTAAGAAGAAGGATGGGAGTATGAGGTTATGCATCGACTACCGAGAGTTAAACAAGCTAACTATAAAGAATAAGTACCCACTGCCCAGAATAGACGATTTGTTTGACCAGCTAAAGGATGCTGTGTACTTCTCTAAGATTGACTTGAGAACCGGATATCATCAATTAAAGATTAAACCAGAAGATATTCCCAAGACTGCTTTCCGTACCAGATATGGACATTATGAGTTCTTGGTAATGTCATTTGGATTGACCAATGCCCTGGCAGCTTTCATGGATTTAATGAATAGGGTGTTCAAGAAGTATTTGGACGAGTTTGTTATAGTTTTTATAGATGATATTCTTATCTACTCAAAGACAGAGGCAGAACACGCGAAACATTTGAGGATAGCCTTAGGAATACTCAGAAAAGAGCAATTGTATGCCAAATTCTCGAAGTGTGAATTCTGGCAAAATGAGGTCCAGTTTTTAGGACATGTGATCAACAAGGAGGGAGTGTTAGTTGACCCCTCCAAGATAGAAGCTGTTTCAAATTGGGAACGACCAACCACACCGACCGAGGTAAGAAGTTTCATAGGGTTGGCAGGGTATTATAGAAGATTTGTTAAGGACTTCGCGAAAATCGCAGCCCCGTTAACCCGACTCACCCGTAAAACTGAGAAGTTTGAATGGACGGAGAAATGCGAGAATAGCTTCCAAGAGCTAAAGAAGAGATTGGTAACTGCCCCTGTGTTGGCGTTGCCTGATGGAAGAGGAGATTTTGTGATTTACAGTGATGCTTCGCATAAGGGATTGGGGTGCGTGCTGATGCAACACGGTAAGGTAATCGCGTATGCGTCAAGACAATTGAAGGAATATGAAATTCGATATCCTACTCATGATCTAGAACTAGCAGCAATAGTTTTCGCCTTAAAGATTTGGAGGCACTACTTGTATGGGGAGAAGTGCGAGATTTACACGGACCATAAAAGCCTCAAGTACATCTTCACCCAGAAAGAACTTAACATGCGCCAGAGAAGATGGCTAGAACTGATCAAAGATTATGATTGTGAAATTCGTTATCACCCGGGTAAAGCCAATGTGGTGGCGGATGCCCTTAGCAGGAAGGAGAGACTTAAGATGTTGACTTTGGAAGACATGTTGATAAGAGATATGGAGAAGTTGGAAATTGAGATCAGGGCGCCAGGAGACAGCCAAGAAAAGTTGATGGAGATTCAAGTCCAACCTCCATTATTAGAAAAGATCAAATTGTGCCAAGAACGAATGCTCCAAGAAGAAAGAGAATCCCTGACAGGGGAAGAGACGAAGACTGAGAAAGACAACCAAGGCATAATGAGGCATACTTACAGAATTTGGATTCCTAACGTCCCAGAGCTAAAAGATGAGATTCTGAGTGAAGCTCACAATAGCAGATATTCAATTCACCCAGGAGGAAATAAGATGTACCAAGATTTGAAAGAGTACTACTGGTGGCCTAACATGAAAAGGGATGTGGCGGAATGGGTAGGCAAATGCCTGACCTGTCAAAGAGTAAAAGCTGAACACCAAAGGCCCAGTGGACTTCTACAACCTCTGGAAATTCCCGAATGGAAATGGGATCATATAGCAATGGACTTTGTCGTAGGTCTACCAAGAACCAAAGCCAATCATGACGCCATATGGGTGATAATAGACCGACTAACGAAGTCAGCCCACTTTCTACCGATTAACGAAAGATTCACTGTTGACAGATTGGTGGATATATATGTGAAGGAGATCGTGGCCCGGCATGGAGTTCCGGTGACCATTGTATCGGATCGAGATCCCAGATTTAATTCAAGATTTTGGAGAAGCTTTCAAGAATGTGCCGGAACCAAGCTGAACATGAGTACTGCCTATCACCCTCAGACAGATGGGCAAAGTGAAAGGACCATCCAAACACTAGAGGATATGCTGAGGTTCTGTGCCCTAGATCTTAAAGGAAGTTGGGATGATCACTTGCCATTGGTTGAATTCTCTTACAATAATAGTTTTCATGCGAGCATTGGAATGCCGCCTTATGAGGCCCTTTATGGAAGAAGGTGCAGATCTCCCTTATATTGGGATGAAGTTGGTGAGCGTAAGTTGTTAGGGCCTGAAATGGTTCAAAGGACAAGGAACATAGTTGATTTAATCCGAGGAAGGCTAGCAGCAGCCCAGGATAGACAAAAGAAGTATGCAGATTTGGCTCGGAAAGGCAAGGAGTACGAAGTGGGAGACCTAGTGTTCTTAAAAGTGTCTCCTTGGAAAGGGTTGATGAGATTTGGGAAGAAAGGAAAGTTGAGCCCTAGATACATTGGGCCGTTTGAGGTTTTGAGACGTATTGGAGCGCTAGCATATGAACTAGCACTACCCCCATATTTGCAACAAGTCCACAACGTGTTTCATGTTTCGATGCTAAGACCCTACAAGTCAGATGCCAAGCATATAGTGGAATACGAGCACGTAGACATACAACCCGACTTGACCTATGTGGAGCAACCAGTGGAAATTATAGATCGAAAGGAACAAGTGCTCCGAAACAAGGTCATCAAACTAGTCAGAGTGGTATGGAGAAACCATAATATAGAAGAATCAACTTGGGAGCTAGAGAGCGAAATGCTAGAAAGATATCCCCATTTATTTTCAGAATGATTCCGGGACGGAATCCTTTTAAGGAGGGGAGACTGTAAGACCCCAGATTTTGGGTAGAATTAAAACTTTTATTGTATGATGATGTATATATATATGTGGATGGTGGTAATGGTTTCTTGGAGAATTAAGTATGAAATGAATATGGATTTCAGTTTTCAAACATTTTGAGAATAACAAGAATGGACTGAACATATAAATAAGAACAATCAATCTGGAAGATGAGAATACAATACTCCAGGGAAGGAAAGTATCTTTATGTCATCCAAATCAATATCTGGAATACATCCGACAACTCCGTAAACAAGATAGCGTATGCCCGAGAAAGCACTAGAACGTTTCCTAAGTGCAAAGAGTAAAGAGGAAATAGATCAGGAATATTGGAACGGATTTTGATCCAAAGGATTATAGAAAAGCCCCTGATGAATAGTAACTTTTCCATTTAGAAAGTTTTTCAGACCACCCTATATACGGGACGATATAATGAATCTTCAAAGCTGTATTAGTGATCTATGATGAAAATAAAAGAATGCAGAAGCTGTCAGAATCGGAAAAATAGCATTTTTCGTTTTCTCCGAAATTTAACCAAAAACGGACTAAATAATTATTATTTGAGGATATTTAAGGATTTAAATTATTAATTCCATGGATATGGATTTGATAAATGAATTAGAAGTATCGAGAACGATTTCGGTAAAATACCTCGATAGGACCTTCGAGAAACCTTGCGAGCATTCTACGAAATTAAACGAACCGATAAAGCTACTTTAGCAGGAGCAATGCATGTGCGCCAAGTGTCGCAAGGAGAAGCATTAAGGACTAATGAGTCACCACTTTGACCATTTAATTACAAAATACAAATGATTAAAACAAAAGAAAAGAAAAGTAGAAAAATCAAGAGCAAGCATCACCACCACCATTGAAGCCTTCGGCCAAGAAAAGAAGAAGAAAGAAGTAGAGATTTTCTCCACCAAAAATTGCAAACAAGAGCTTAAAACAAAGCTAGCAAGTAGTACAAGGTAAGCCATGAATCTTGTAGCCATCCTTTTAGTATTTCATGACCAAATCAATGAAAGAAGATGAAGGTGAATAGTACTTTTCAAGAACTAACTCTTGATTCTTGATTTCTTTTGTGGATTCAAGCTATCTTAGGACCATACAAGGATCATACAAGGATTATTAGGCTTATATAAACTCCAAAGAAGGTATAAATCTTGAAACCCTTGTAGTAGTGTGAAGTTTATGGATGATTATTGATGTTGATGCATGTTTATAGCATTAGTTGACATTAGTAGCTATGTTTGAGCTTTGTTACAAGTAATATTGAGTATTAAGAACGTAAAGGCATTGCTTGGCCTCAGTTCTTGGTTGAATCAGATGTATATGTTGATTGGAGTGATTGATGACCAATTTAGATGGTTTGAAATTTGGGATTATTCGAATTACAGCCGTCGTAATGACGAAATTTCTAAGACCCTTAAAAACAGAGCACAACAGTTAAGATAAGCCCCGGGTCTTGATAAGGATATGACTTGTCCTTGTAGGTTTTTGAACATAGATCGTTTTGGCGCGAAAATCATAACGATCCGATTTACGGTTTAGGAGTTATGGTCAAATTAGTAAAGGTAGTTCGAAAACGAGAAGAAAAGTTCGTAACTGAATTTGGGATTACTTAACTTGATCTTTGCAGGGGTTAAACATGATAATTAAATACTAGAGACAGAAAGGAAAGTGTGGGAGGAGACCTTGTGTGAAAAAGATCGTTTTTCGATTTTATATAAATGTTTGAAGTTAGGTTAAATGCGAGAAACCCCTTAAAACAAGTACTTGGGTATAACTTGGAAAACCTTGAGGAATGAATCGAAAATCTTGAAACGGATCATACGAGGTTGACCCTAGAATAATTATAACTTCAATACAGATCAAGAGCAAGTCGGGGTAATGTCCATTGATAACAAACGGGTACCTAATTATAAGATGTTAATAGAGATTGAAAGGGATTATGAGCATGTGGTTACATTGGTATGGTGTTTAAGTTTGAGAATAGTCGTTGTTTGATTCCTAAGTATAAGTTATTGATGAAAGGTATTTTGTTATGTATAGATCGCCGGACTGACTCGAGGCATACTACCCCTACCACACCACCAGGCAAGTTTCCAATACTTTGGAACTGTTGTTGTGATAATATATATATATATGATTGTTGTTATACATATGCCATATCATGCATGCCTGTGTCAAGGTATAACTGTGATACATGTCTTATAACTTAAGGTTGGCTTGTAAACTCGATATGCATATATTAGCTATAAGCCGGATTGTTGTTGAGACCCTTAGTAAAGGGCATATGAATTCCACTCTTTCGATATAGACCGGGAATCAATATTGCGTAATATATAGATAGTCGTGGGAACCCGGAGGGTTTCCAGCGGCCGATTATCATACAGTTCGAGGAATGCTATTTAAGATAGTGATTTTAATGGAATATTATTTTTGAATATTCATTTAAGATATTTATATTAAATGAATATTATTTTTCGAATATTCGTTTCAGTTAATTATTCTTAAAAGAATATTATTTTTGAATATTCACTTGGGATTTGTTATTTAATGAATATTATTTTTTTGAATATTCATTCGAGGATTAATTATTTATTTAATGAATATTTTATATTAATATTCATTTGAGGATTATTGACTTTAACTAATTTATTCATTTAATAAATATCATTTTTGGATATTCATTTAAAAATTATTTAGTCAACGAATATTATTCTCAGATATTCATTTAATCCTTATTTATTTAATAGATATTATTTCTAAATATTCATTCAAGGTTATTTACTTGATGAATATTATTTTCGAATATTCATTTGAGGGTTTATTCTTTTTATTAAATGTTATTAATTATTTTAAATCAGAAAGAGGTTCCCAAAACAATGTTTTCCATTTAAATCCGTCTTTAAGGAGGATTTAAATGCTCGCTCAACTATCAAAAATATGGGAAACCTGATTTAAGTAACTACTCTTTTTGAACTCTCAACTCAAAACTGTCGGGGGACAGATATTTTCTCGAAGCAATTTAGTTGCTGCAAGTCAAATGTTGTGTTACCACCTCAACGATCGAGGGGTAATTTCATGGAGCCAGTCGTTATCCATTAACAAGCAATAGCTTGGGAAATGTTAGAGAATCTTCCTTTCCAACCTAGATATAACTACTTAGTGGAGTCGTATCAACAAGTGTTACACTTGGGGAAAGGAGGACGATCTTTACGTTTCAGAGTCATGGACTTCATCTGAACTAGGAGTGGTGTAAGTGGTCCAGTTGCGCCGACCCATCCAACTTTTATTGGCCCAACCGTTGGCCGGGAGGTCACTGTAAGGCGGTAGACAATGTCAGGCTGTCGTGATTCTTCCATCTACATGTAGAAAACTATTTGAGCGGTGCGACCTGCTACTGATCATAGCAAGGTTAGGCACAGCGGGCGCGGTAGCAACTCCTGTATTAGTTCATCATCCAATTTGGATATTCCTGCAACATGTATTGGGGTGTAGAACCCATCGTGTTGGCAGGAGGTCGAAAGTGTTTGGAAATGAAGTGACAACAAATTCATGAAACTCCATCTGTTATGAGTTATGACTCTGATAAAACCTGATTAAAGGTATATATATATATATATGCATAAGTGAATTTTGAGTTACAGGGTTATTATGTTGATTTTCCTTGTAACTTCATCATTTATATTATACTAGTTTCTTATCTGCTTATGGCATATCATGTGGCTACGGAGGTATCTTTTGAACTGCTATTTCTTTTATCTGTTATAGATTATTTTTGGTGGGCTTTATTGCTCACCCTTGCTTTATTTATTATATCACAACAACAGCTAGGACAGATGGCCCGGCTCAGGCGCACCCTGCGCAAGCGAGTGACAGTCGTCAGAGAGTTACCTTCCGAGGTGGTGGCAGCCATTGCTGAGGTAGTAGTAACCAGTAGCCTAGGCTACGACTTTTGTTTCAGACTTATCTATAATTATGATTAATGTAATCAACGGCAAGAATTATTAAGTGTACTCTGTAATCTTTTGGGTTGTAATAACTTATAACTTGTGGATCTTATTACTAGATACTTATTCCAATTTCATCTCTGGGACTATAACTAGTTGTGTGTGTATGGTAATGATATTGTGGGGTCACAGCATGTAGTTTTATTATTTTGATGCAAGTGCAAGTATTATTGATGGGAATTGAGACCGTAACGACCGGATCCCCGACCCCGGATCTGGGGCTGTTACAATAAGCAACAGCCTTTAAATACAAATAACAAAATTGGTCTATTTGGGTAGCCAAGCTCTATATATAGACAAACTCGGAATATGTTAATGGCAAATCTGGTGGGTCAATCAGTAATCGTACCCATTATTTCTTATAGATTGCATTATTTCTTATAGACAAACTATGACTAAGGACATGGTTGTCAGTCGTGACATTCTATTTTCATGTGAACATTTAAAGCAAAACATATAATCTATTAATCCGCTTAACAATCACCTCTGTCCACAAGAAGTCAACAACTATTTACTTGTGTTTTTATATGATTTGGATCTGCGGAATATAACAATGCAGAAAACTGAATAATGCAGATTTGGAGAAAATAGAATGCAGAAAACTGAAATAAGAATACTAGATAAAAGGATTAATGCTGGAAAATAGTACTGACAAGAATGATTTCAATTATTTATGAGTAAAATGCAACCTGTACTAATAACTGTTGCATGTACGTAGGGCTTACCCATCAAAGGAGAGTGTTTGATTCCTAAATACACTTTGTGAAATTTAGAATGAGGAACATATATGGGATTCAAATTACAATGATCAAAAGCAAACAAGGTTCCTTGAACACAAATGGCAATTAACTTCAAGTCATTCTTATTATATATGCCATGTAAACAATACTAGATAGGCCAAAGAGCACTGAACTGCAGATATTATAATTTTTGAAGGTCAAACGAGGGCAGTACATTGACATCACTGCAGATATTATAATAATTAAAGGTCAAACTAGGGCAGTACGTTGACATCATACAAGGGTCAATAAATTTTACAAATATAATCAATCAAAAATATACCAGCCAATGGCAGCAAAGTTTTTAGTCCAGCGAATTTATTTTCTATTAAAAGCTAAAGCAGATGAGTTCTGCAAATTTACAACCTCCCCCTAACCTCCCATCGAAACAGACCCTTACGGTTATAATGATTCCGTTTTTTTAATGGGAAATATAAGAATCCAAATGGTTAAAATGCCAGCAAAGCAGCCAATCTTGCATTAAAATCCAAAGAATTCCGAACAGTAAATATTAATGTATTATTATATAGAACTCTAGCAATAATATAAGGCAAAATGACATATCCGAAAGCAGAAATATAACCTGATAATACATATCCTACAAATTTAGTACCTTATCATATTAATCAAACATTAAATAGTATTTAGCAGCAAGTAATACCTTAATATATTAAACAAAAAACTCCTGAATCGGATTTCCCATCGCATCTCTCTGGAAGTGGCGGAGCGGCACCAGACCTTGTTGGAGTGTTTGGGCAATCTGCAGGCGTTCCTCTTCCGGAACAAAACCATCGTCTATACAAGCATCACCTTCCCAGCCCTCCACTGCCCGCAGATTTACAAGATACGTAGCATCATCAACATTTTCAACCTCAACAAATCGAGCAACAGCAATCCGGGGCTTGAAAACAGCATCAAATTTTTCAGTTATATTATGTGGTCTCCCATTCATTTCCACTTGGTGATACCGATTATTAAGAACAAGAATCTGAATATTTTGACTCTTGAGTAGCTCGTAGTTCCCCTCATGGGCGATATCAAGCACCAGGTGACTTAAAGCTATGCGCGCTTCTTCGATCTGCTCCAACTCCACTTGAACCAATCCAATAGCAGCATCAATGGCTTCCCTCCTAGCAAATAGCAGCCTCAATTTAACAAGATGAAAACGAAGAGTCTCAGCCATGTTTAGTGAATTGACAAATAGGAATTGATCTCTCTCTGCTCTAGAAATTGGGGCTTCGAAATTGGGGCTTCCAGAACAGAGAATTAAAAAGGGTTTTCTTAAAATAAAAAATAGAGAATAGGGGAAGAAAGGCGGCTGTTGAGAATGCTCGTAAGGAAAGTATAGTAATGTATTTAGGTTGTCAAAAAATTTAGAAAAATGTAATTTTCATTTGTATCCAGATCCATAATTTCGGATATGAATATTAGTTTTTGGTATAGGCATATTTGTATCCGATAATTTCTGAATCCGATAATTAAACATATGTAAATAATATATATTTATATATAATTGTTAATAGTTTATATATGTGTGTATATTGTATTAATTAATTAATAAATATCTTCAAGATTAAAAAAATTATTCTATACATATATAAATACACATAATTTAAATTAAATTATTTAAATTTCATATTATAAAGGCAATTAAATTATACATAGAATATTAATTAAAATAATATTTGTACACAAAATATGTCTAACTATATTCAATATTTAATTTAATTTTTAAAAAAAGTCTATTTTTTTATAAATTTTTTAAAATGAAAATTTTATATCTAAAAATAGAAAATTCTGTTTAAAAATGGATTCGGAAATTATCCAGATCCGGATAATATCATTCGAATTTAGATTCAGATAATTTCTTATAAAAAAATCGAATTCAAATACAGATTCGGATTTCAGATTCGAATTCGGATACGAATACACACATATTCGTATTCGAGATATCTGTTTGACAACCCTAATTGTAATTTACTTTTATCGTAATTTTCTATAAAATATTATTGTATAATACGTAACACTTATTAGATTATAACACGTGCTATACGTGGGAAATTTATTATTTTTTTATTTTATTTCAATAAATTTATTTATTTATTTAAAAATATATTGTAAAAGATAATAAAATGTAATATAATAATATATGGTTAACGAGATTCGAACCTTAAATCTCTGCTTATAAAATAATAATTTTAAATTTTAATAAGAATATGTGTTTGACAAAATTCAAGCCTTCAACTCTGTTTTAAAAGTAATAATTTAAATATTTAATAGTTACATGTTGATCGGATTCGAACCTTGAATCTTAGATTTTATAATATAAAATATTCTTTATACTAATTGTTATCGTTTTATTTATTTTATGATCTAACAATGTTTGAACCAAATCAAACCAAACAAATATACTCAATATTTGATTATAATAGTATATTACATATATAAATTGAGTAAGGTCACCCACTTAAAAAATACGTCATCTGTTTCAAATTACTTGTCCACTATTGACTGTTGACTAATCAAGTTGACCAAATTGGTAAAACCGAAAATTTGAGCTTTAATTAGGTAAATTTGTTGAGGCGAGTTGTAACACCCTAGTCTTACATTAAATCGATTGGGATATTTAGTTTTGTTTATAATGCAAAGTATTGCTACGAAGTGCACCAACAAATCATAATTTTTTGGGGGTCTCTGGTGGGCTTGTGGACTACCCAAGTTGTTGTATTTGGGTACTTTGATTTATTTCAGATTCGGAATCGGGACTTGACCTGGTTTTTGAAAAACACTCGGGATTTGACTCGTTTGTCACATATGGTATCAGAGTCGACCCTTAAAAGCTTGATTCTTCACGTTGCCGGAGGGGGGATACGAAGGATGGTGGTATTATACCACAATTGATAGAGATCCGGAGGCGGGGACACGAACCCATACAATATTATCCCACAATGGTTAGCGAGACACGATCTGGGCCTAAGGCAAAGTAACTACTAAGTGCAATAACAAATCACGATATTTTGGGGGCATGTGATGGGCTTGTAAACTACCCAAGTTATTACATTTGGGACAGTATACTTTGACTAATTCGGATTCGAAATCGGAACTTGACCTACTTTTTTGAAAAAGACTCGGGATTTGAAATGGGTTGTTATAAGTGTAAGATGTAATATTTATATTATTCATTTAATTTAATATTTTATTTTATAGCATTTTATCATTAAATTCATTTAATTTAATCTTGTATTTAGACAAAAAAACGTGTGAATGGTTGTGTTTTAACATATTTTTCGAATCTAGAGGATTGTGATTTGTAATTTATGAAACTATGTATACATAATTATATTTGAAATAAAAATTGAGGGATGCAAACTATAATTTACTTTTTTTTGTTTTCTATTTTATACACTCATGGAAACTCAGGGAAACTAATTAGTAATTGAACGGATATATGGATAACACGACAACTTTATCTCAAGTACATTGAAGGGTTGATTTTATTAAGCGTTAACTATACATGTCGGGTAGCTTATTTTTCAGAAATAAGTGTTTTTTTCTGGAAAGAAGCTAGGATTTCTAGCTTTTTTCTGAAAAAACACTTCTTTCTGGGAAAAAGCTAGAATTTCTAGCTCTTTTAAATACTTATATCTAAAAATATTTATCAAAATGTGAAATTTTTACCTGAAAAAAACCCAAAAAATCCCAAAAGTGCTTAAAAGAAGTTAAAACAAACAGACCCGTTATAACATGTAAATCATTGGTTGCGATTTGGTTTCTAAAAATATTCAAACTGAACCGAATAAATTATTATATGTTTAAATAATTATTTAGATATATTATATATAAATTTAAAATGATTTTAACATAAATCATATTTTCCTCGCCCCCAATTACTGATTTTAAACTCGATCCATATCCCCGATCCGATCCCTGATGGGGACTATTTTTCATTCCTATCCCCGGCGCAAGCGGGTAACGAGATCCCCGCGAGGAATCGAGGAATTTTATTTTAAACAAAAAATAATTTTAAATAATTTTAAACATTAATAGAGAGGTTTGTAATAATTTTTTCTTATGATATAGAGCGAAATTAGCAACTACGGCTATATTAGATGTTAAGTTACAACGTCTTTTCATCACCATTAGTCTAATAATAAGTACATATTCAACTTCACATGCATATATGTTAACTCTTAAAATTTTATTTTGAGATCTAAAAATTATTTGTTTTCAGTAGCTCATATGCACTAAATTAAGATAAAAAAATATCACTTAAAGAAACAATTTTAAATAACATGAAAATGAAGTTATTTAACTATCAGAAAGACAAACATGTAAGAATAAAACATCATTTTGTTTCCAATATAAAGTATTGGAAATTCGTATATATTAATATATGATTATTAATATATAATAATTATGTATTATAGTGCGCTAAAATCGGGTCGGAGATTGAGAATCGGGCCGGGTGCAGAAAATCGGGGCGGGGATCGGGGATCGGGGCATGGATACATAGAATCCCGACCCCAGCCCGCTCCCCGATTTTTTTGAAAATTATCCCTGTTTTTCGGCATGTACCCAAAAAAATCCCCGAATTCCGGTCTCATTCGGTGTGGGGATCGGGTCGGGATTGGGCGGGCCAGAGTGAATGCCCATCCCTATTAGTAACCCAACGAGACATAGCAATAATACATACTACAGAGTAAAGAGATAGAGGCGGGTTATAACTCAAATCTATAAAGCATATAGATCCTTTAACACCTCTTGAGCAAGGTCCATCTAGAGTTACAGGTGATTCGTAATGTAATAAAGAGAATGTCAACTGCAGAGATGGTCTGGACCTGGCTTATATCGAAAATAAGCTCATCTTTGAGTCTTTTGAAATATAAATTTATATAGGTTCAATTTCCTTTTGTGCATTATACAGTTGATCTATTGGTTGAAAAACTAATTATCATAATTAAACTCAACTAGTAACTTTTATGACTTGTGAGTTTTAGTGTTATGCACTACTTTGGTACTAAAATTAGAGGATCGGGGAAACATAGAGGTTTAACCAAATGAATCATCTATTATTGGTGTTTGATAGTTAGTGAATTGAAATAGCGGTTTGGGCCCAATCCTCTAATTTAAAAAAAACAATTACTTGGAGGAGCTTTTTTTATTAGAGAATTGAGATGTGTCTAGTTAAACTACAAACCATTAATTCAAACAGCTAAAAGCCAAACAATTTTATTTAAAACAGTTAATTCAAATCCGCTAGTCAAAACAACTAATTCATTCCGCTAGTCAAAAATAGTTAATTCAATCCGCTTTAGCTGACCGCTAAATTTGCATCTTGTACTATATAAACTGTTTTATTACAAATTACAAAATTAAAGTATAAAAGTAATAAAGTTGGTGAAATAAAAGGGAATAAATTTGTTTTAGGTAAAAAGTATAAGGACGATGTTAAAATATACAAAAACTCTAAAAATTTAGTGTAATTTTTGGTGTGACATATAAGTTATAAAGTTGGGTTGGAGAGAATTTTACAACTAAAATGATGTACACTGAAAGTATAAATTCAAAGTTGGGTCGGAGATGGTCTAATCACTCTAGATCCATGCGGTCGTTTTGGCCTAATCACTTGGTGTTGAGACTAATAATACTCCCTCCGTCCCTAAAAACGTTTCCTGTTTTCCTTTTTGGGTCATTCAAAATACTTTTCCTGTTTCTATTTTAAGCCATAAAAAATAATATTCAATACCCACTACTCCTTAAAAATAATATTCAATACCCACTACTCCACCCACTACTCCTTAAAAATAATATTCAATACCCACTACTCCACCCACTACTCCTTAAAAACAATATTCAATACCCACAACTCCACCCACTACTCCAAAAAAATAATATTCAATACTCACTACTCCGAGATGTGACATGTCTGGTAACAGTCACAACACGTCATTTAGCTTCCATATATAAGAAGCGCTCCGATACTAAAACATTTCTACTTATAAGTAAATTGTCGGATATATTTAAAACTTCTCATTAATTAAGTAAATTGTCGGATATATTTAAAACTTCTCATAAATAAATATTTCGCGGGAAACATTATTAAGACATAGCAAAAACTTCTAAAACAAATATTTGAAGGGAAAGATAATTAAGTAAGTAATTTGACCAAAATATTTTTGACCTAAATATTAAAAAACAAACTTCTCATAAATACATTACGCGGGAAACACTTATAGAAGCCAATAGTTTGTCAGCTATATTAAGAACTCCTCGTAAATATAACTTGCGCATATAGCATTCAAAGCAAGTAAAGTGTCTGATATATTAAGAACTTGTCATGAATACATCTAGAGGGTTTTCAACTGTTTCCGATAACATTTATGACACTATCATAGCTGCTTCCTACCCTATTATTTCCGTACATACAGATATGAACAAAACATATATATAAAAAATGAAATCATTTGCAATTAAACCAACTGAATATAGTCTAAGCAATTCAAAAAAGAAAATTACCTCAACAGCAAGGATTTTGGAGCAATTAAAGCTCCAAGTGACCGAAATGGCCAGGACACTCAGCCATATTAGCCATACAAGTCTCACACTTCATTTTTCGATCAATTGTCCCAAGCCTGGGGTCACTTAATCCACTCGGTTTCGGCTTCCCTCTCTCGGTCGTCTCACCGTGTTCGATATGCACAACCGACATTTGTCTCTGCAAACACAATCCAAACACACAATCAAACACAATAATTCCACATCACAAGCTCAAATTACATAAATATTGTATAAGAGAAGAGTTTGAAAATTACAATCTCATCGGGACTGAGTATGCCGAACTGGACCATACGAACTTTGGCAACCTCAGCCGGAGAAAATGGAAATCGCATATCCATAATTGCGTTCCGATCGTCTCCAACTAAAACTATTTAATTTATTAATTAGGGTTTCGAATTGAATTTGTTGATTTCTAGGGTTTCGAAATTGATTAAAATAGAGTTGTGTTCTGTTACAGTAACAAGATTTAAGAAATAAAGAGAGATATAAGATTTATGAAAAGAGCGGGGGAGAGAGCATTAGAACGTCTCTCTTCGCAGAGGAGATGCGATGAATGAAAAAAGAGGGGAGAGGGGGAAAGGTGGGGGGTGAGACTTTATTTATAGACGGAGATGGGGGATTATGGGCTTTTTGTTTGGGCCATGTTGTTCTGATGATTTTAATTTAGTTTAACATATCCATATACTATCCAATTACAATTCTAATATAAATATTGCAGCTATGTAATTTAACATATTCATATATTATCCCATTATAATTTAAATAAATTAGTTACCTTAATTAAAAATATCTATATTCTACTCCAAAAAACAATATTCAATACCCACTACTCCATAAAAACAATATTCAATACCCACTACTCCATAAAAAAGTAATATTCATTACCCACTATCTTAAAACCCGTGTTTTTCAGCAAACGGGAAACGTTTTATGGCACGGAGGGAGTATCTATTACTAAGACTCCTTTTAAAGGCACCCCAAAACAAACCCTAAACAGTGCCTCTCTCTCTTCTCTCTCTTATCCCGCCGCCATTTTTCTTCTTTTTCCACCATTCCAGCCGGGGCTTCCACCGGTTTTTTCCGGTGGAAAGCCCCAATCCCCTAATTTTCCTTTCTTTTTCTTTCTAATCTAGCTTTTATTGCTTGTTTTTATTTTTTTCAGTTCATCTTTTAGATCTAAAACCTCGATCCATTCCAGATTTTTGGTCTTCTTCTAGCCTAGGGATCCGATTTCTTGATTTTGTTGCCTCGAAACTTCCAGATTTTTCGTTCCGATTTCTCTAGTCGATGTGGTTTTTGTTCCCCGGATCTTAGACTTGCTTTGTTTTTCATTTTAGTAGTTTAATTTTGTAATTTCTGATTTAGCTCTTTCTGAGTTAAGTTCTTAGATCTCAAATTTGCGGAGCTCCGAATTTTCTTTCTCCTTAGAGATTTTCGTACTCGGGAGGGGTCCGATTTATATTCTTTTTTATGGGTTTGTTCCCCATATTTAAGGCATGATTGTTCTTAGTCATTTTTAATTTTGTAATGTTTTAGATTGTAGTTTAATTTGTATTTTCAGTTTGCTTTGTAATTTCAGTTTTTTTGGTAGTCTCTCATTTGGTGTGAGAGATTTGTTTTTTCTCTCCTTTGGTAGTGAGAGTGTGGTGTTTGACTTAGGGTTAAAAGATTTTAGGGGATTTGCAGTTATGGTCGTCTCTCAAACCGTTTATGGCGAAGTGGGTTTTTTACAGTTATCAACATCAACAAATCGTTTGATTCCACAAAAACTGGATTAATCAGCGATAGTATGTATTCTGGGTTTGTTCGCGATTGTATTTGTAGATGCCGTATGGCTTTTTCCTACTGAATTAAATTTCATTGCTAAAAAAATATAGTGGGTGTTTGGGTAATGTTTTTTAGGGCTTCTGGGCTTTTAAGCCCAGAAGCACTTCTTAGTAGTGTTTGTGTAAATAAGTCAGAAGAACTTATTTGGTTGTTTTCAACTTCTTTTGGAAAGAAGTTGGAAGTTAGAAATGCTAGCTTTTTCTGAAGAAGCACTCTTGCACTTATTTGACTTATTCCGTTTTATTCATTTTCAATACAAATAAATCCTATATAAATTAATATAGTTGGGACTATGAGATTTTATTAGTTTTAGTTGATTTTTACAAAAAAAAATCTGATTTAGTTGAATTTTACAAAAAATATATAAAAAAAAAGTTGACTTATAAGTTCTGATTTGTTAGGTATGAATACACACTAGAGGGGGGTGAATAGGGTGTTGGAAAGCTTTTTGCAATTATTCAAGAATGAATAAAGGTTTATATGAAATCTACAATACTCCAAGTATGATTGTAGCAAATATATTGATATGTGATTAAATAATAATGAATAATAAAAGCACAACACACAATATACTTTAAATCAATTGATATATTGATTTGAAGGTTTTTGCTACAATCCTGAAAAATAAATATGTTCTTCAGCTTCTTTCTTGAGAGAGTTACAGAGATATTTTGCCTTAGGATATTTCTATCAATTACAATGCAAAATATAATTGGCAGTTAGTGTTGACGTGTGACCTTATAGACTGGTCACAGTACAAGATACAAAGATTGCCTAAAACAGCAAAACAGAGTTATGCAGTGGATTTGTTTCTTTCCTATTTTAGCTCTGAAACTTGCATGGACCTCTGGCATCTTTTTCAGTTTTCACAGTCAACTCTATCATCAATCACAGCCCTTGATCTCTGATTTGCTCTCCAAGTTTCTCTTGTAGGCTTGCCACCTGTTAGTAAACAAAATTGCATTCCACAAATTATTACAGGTGCTGCAGAATTTGTTTCCCTTTATTATGTTTTGTACTTAGCCAAATTAGATAGAAGTTCAATATCGAGAACTATTTGAATTGGGCTTTGCTTGATTTCTCGATATGAACAATTCGACTTCTCTATCTGGAACTCTGACTTCTCGATATGGAGTTGTAGACTTCTCTATATGAGAGTTGGCTTGACTTCTCGATACAGAGTTGTATACTTCTCTATAGGCATGTCAATGGATCGGGTTCGGATCGGATCAGGGGAAATCCATATCCGGATCCATTTAGTTTTTCCGGATTCGGATTCGGATCGGATCGACCCCGGATTTTTAAAAGCCCGATCCATATTCGGATCCGTTAAGATCAGGGCTTACCGGATCGGAGCTCCGGATCCGGTTAGATTTAATTTAATTTTTTTATACCAAATAATAGATTTTCAAAATTACAATACAACACAATAATAAATTAATTTACAAATCACAAATCATTCAAATAACTCATCGACAGTCATCCATGGGACCAATATATATGTACAATTATATATGTACGATCATGAACCAACTCTAATACATAAAATTCATTAAAGCTTTTTTTTTCCAAATACCAAAGCAAGATAAATTTAACTACTATGTATGGATTAAAGGATATGAAAAGTTTAGATCAGTGGCGAATGTAAAAGAGAACATTGCTTGGTATATATTATATGTATTATATATAGTATTATATATATATATATATATATTGTATAATTTATAAATAAACGGATCGGATTATTAACGGATCGGATCAGGCCAAATCCATATCAGGAACTTATCGGATCGGGTCATTATCGGATCGGGTTATTACCGGATCGGATTTTTTTTAGAGTGATCCATATCCGGTCCATTAGCCCTCGGATTAGATCGGGTCTGTAATAACCCCAAATTTTGGACTTAGTTAAAAATTTTTTGATGAATAGTAAATTCCACTGATGAATAGTAAAATTCCTGCGGGAAAAGTTTTTCAGACCACCCTATGTAGAGGACATGGTATGAATGTTTCGAAGTTATATTATTAATGTAGAGGAAGAATGAGTGAATGTAAACGCGATCAGAATTGGGAGATTCCAACTTTAAATTTTGATCACTATTCACTGGACAGTTAAAGACGGATTGATTTGATCGTCTTGAGAAAGTGTGTAGGATGAGAAATCCATGATCATACCTTAAACCAAGGTGAGAAACCTAAGATTATATATTAGGCAAAGGTAATGGAAGGGTAAAAAGGAAGTACCCTAGCTTTAGTACAGAGAAACGTCTTTAGAACCACTGGAAACTAACGCGAAGCAAAAGCGTAATAAATTATGGATTCAACCCTAACCAAAGGAGGAGTATTATATGAGATCATCAAGTGCAATATATAAAGGAATTTAGAATGCAAAAGATGACACAAGCATGATGCAAGAAGATGACATAAGCATGACAAAGGGATGACAAGGTGATGAATCACCACCTTGTCACCACTTTCACCACAACCACAAGCTTTTTGTGCCTTGTCATTGGTGACAAACACTTGTATTAGCCACACAAATAATCAGCAAAGTCTTGAGGATTATTAGACAAAAGAAAAATAAAACAAAACAAAACAAAACAAAGAAAACAAGAAGTGTTCTTGGAAGAACAAACCATTCGACCATTTCCATCCTCAAAACCCTTAAAAATTTTGCTACAACTTCCACTCAACCAAAAATCATGTTCTTGGGCTCTAAATCACCCCCTTACAATATCCATGGTAGATCTTCAATCTTAGCCTCATCCAAGATTGATAGCTTAGCCAAAAATGGATTCAAAGATGAGCATGAATAGTGAAATGAATAGTAACCTATGGATTTCTTGGATTGTTCTTGAAGATTGAGGTTGGTTAGTGATGTTTAAGGATCAAGGAAGGCCATACCATCCATTGCTAGGCTATATTGAGTTCTAAGGAAGGTATAAAACCTCTCAAACTTTTCTTATGATTTTTTTATAAGGGATCAAATGCATGATTGTTAGTGGTAGTATGATTAAGAGCATGTTTGCATGATTTGTAGAAGGTTAATGGATTATATGGTGATTAATCTAAGTAATTAGTGTTATGAGCTTGTTTAGACAGCCATGGGGTTGTAAGGATGAGATCCTTGAGTTATGATAATTTGGAATTATGATTCATTATAAGTGTTTAATTGAAGTTATGAAGTAGTAATGCATGTATGCATGATTTGAGCAATTTGAATGGTTAATTTGTGGATAAATGAATGAACTAGGGTATGCCCATGTTTTGACAGAAAAGTGTAGTACTAGAGTGAGTATTTATTGGTGGTTGGTTAAGGATGGAATTGGAGTTGTTTGGAGTGTTTTAAAACACGGGAATCATGAATTAGCGTCGTTACCATGTCGGATTTTACTTAGATAATTTAGACAGAACACTCGACTGGAAAACAGAGCATAAACTGGAGGTTTTTGACCATGAGCATGTAGGCTCTGTTTCCTAGATGATTTTAGCGAAAGAATCGTATCGTTTTGATTTACGGTTTAGGAATAGCGTCCGTTTTAGTAAAAGCGGTTTCGCGTAACGAGAAAGTTCATTGTATGAACTTTGAGTTAGGGATCAAGCCCTTTAAAATTGGAATTTGATTGAGATATTAAAATGGATACTAGTATGTACAATAAGGAAAGGAAGTCTAGAAGGGTTCGAGTGGAGAATACGAGTTAGTGATTTTATAAAAATACGCGAACGAAAGTTGCGCGAGTGAAATACCCCTAAGGGGATGACTTAAAACAAGGAAATGATAAAGGATAAATACTTGGGATTCGTGAATAGGTTTTCACCCAAGCTTTTGACTTAGAAGTTTACGTAATGTTACGAGGTTATAGATGACCAAGAGCGAGTCTATTGATGTTCGTTAATAGAACGTTAAGTGCTTAAGTTAAATGCACTTTACATGATTAAGCCAGGAGACTGATCGGGTATTTCTTGTTTATAGATTTCCCGGCAAGTTCTCAAACCCGTAACGACCAAGGACCTGAGGCAAGTTTTCTCTTCCCATGCTGTACCTTAAAACATGATATTCTGATAATATGCATATGATAGATGCATGCTTTCAAACTGTAAAATATGTATATGTGATCATGCATGCTTTCAAACCTCACATCATATATAGATGTGATGGTATTAAAAATAATGAAATGTGATATATGCATATGATAGATGCATGCAAGTTTTCCAACCCTGCATCATATAATGTTGCTGTTGTGATTATATTATAGTATTGCTATATATGCTGCTTATGCTGTGATATAACGTATAATCTGTTTACGCTTTGTAGAAGCGGTATAAGATATAAGGTTTATATGCTAGATAAGTACTAGATATAAACCAGAGTTATAGTTAAAGACTCTAAGTATAGAGTTCTTGTGCGATGATTTTAAAACCTAGACCGGGAGTAATTTATTATGTTAATTAAATTACTGTCCAAAGCTGGAAGGTTCCGGCGACAGTGTATTCTAGAGGTTGTTAAATATTCCAATATTATATAATTGGATATTTAAGGTGAGATATTGAATAATATTATAATAAATATTATTTGAATATTATTGGGTCAAGTGAATATTATTCTTGAATATTCACTTGAGTGTATATTGAATAATAATTCAATATTTATTATTCGAATATTATTTTATTCAAGTGAATATTTATTTGAATATTCACTCAAGGGATTTAATATTGAATATTAATTCAATATTTATTATTTAAAGATTTATTTAATTAAGTGAATATTATTCTTGAATATTCACTTAAGTGTTTAATATTGAATAATAATTCAATATTTATTATTTGAATATTATTTAATTAAGTGAATATTATTTTAATATTCACTTAGATGTTTTATATTGAATAGTAATTCAATATTTATTATTTAAGGATTATTTAATTAAGTGAATATTTATTTTAAATATTCACTTAGGTGTTTAATATTGAATAATAATTCAATATTTATTATTTAAATATCATTTAATTAAGTGAATAATATTTGAATATTCACTTAAGTATTTTATATGGAATAATGAGTTAATACTTATTATTTGAGGATTACTTACCTAGGTGAATATTATGTTAATATTCACTTAGGGGATTTTTTATTGAATAATAATTTGATAATTATTATTTGGGTATTTATTAAATATTCCAAATATAATTTAAATCATAGAACCTTATTATATGATTAAAGGTTCTAATATTCATACAAGTATATAACTTTCTGATTCCAGAAAGGGTATTTTGAAATTTTAGATTCCCAACTATTATCTTGAGATAAATAAAAATAATTAAATATGGTTAGTATTTCTAACCCATCGAAAACTGGGAATCTAGTTCGAGGATTCGAGGACAGAGTTTTATTTCCACTGTTCCTCTAAAATATTTATATAACTAGGGGATAGCTCCCCCATTCAGGTAGAGTGTTTCACACTCGATGAACTCTGATATTTAAATAAACTCCCTGGTCATAATTTTCAAAATGCGTAGTAATCATCGGTAGTCTTGTTGACTAAGGTCGACACACACTTTGACTTACTCCTTTCAATCACTCGGGAGTAAGGTATCCTGTAAGGTTACAAAGTTTGACGAGTATTGTACTCGGGGGAAAAATGGAATTAAATTCCGATTTCCGTTTCACTAAATACTTTTCATCATGGGAATTGGAAGGGCTTACACGGCAATGAAATAGGTGCCGGGGTAGTGCCAGAATTAGCAAGGCTTACCCGGTGATGAAACAGGCGCCGAGGTAGTGATCTCTTGCGTGCTAAGGCTTACCCGGTGATGAAACAGGCGCCGAGGTAGTGATCTCTTAGCACAATGGCCCGTATGCGGTCAGGGTGATAACCGAACAGGAAGTCATCCTTCTACTAGTAGAAAAGTTACGTTACGATATAACGGCTGATCACCGTGTATCGTGGTTCCAATATATTCCCTCCCCTCCAATCGGAGTTGAACTGCACATTGTAACAAAAGCCTAGGCGCTGAGTTACTGATAATGTGACAGTGATGAGTAATGATGTTCCTCATACAGTAGTCGTACTGTATGGCATGTTTTGACGAAAAGAGAAATAAATATATCATTCTATATACGAATGAGGTTTCCTTTATGATATAAGCTTACATATATGATTAAGCTGTTATATCTGGTTGTCGAGCTATAATGCTCATTTTTACTTCTTTTAATAGAAGGTGTTCATTACTGATATTCTACAGTATTTTGAACAGTATGAGATATCTATGTAGATATGTGAGTATATATATGTTGAAAAGATAGTTAAGATATACAGTATGTCGAACTGTATAGTATTTTGAATCTAGGGATAAGGACTTTTAAGCCTTGATCCCATTACTGGATATCTATTTAAAAGATATGTTTTGAATCTTGGTTCAGTATATTAATACCAAGGATTTCTAAAGGATTTACGAAAAGTATTTAAGTATGATTATAAATCATACGGTATTTGAGCGATATACTATTTTGGGGATAAACCCTAGTAGTTTTAAACATGGATCCTACATGGATTATCTACCTGAAAGGTTTAAAGATTTAAACTTGGATAGATTTCTTGCTGAGCACTATTAGCTCATTCTTGCTTTATTATTTCTTTCAGCATGGAGAAAACATTGCCGATTCACCTCGTGTACGAGAGTAAGGGGATGGAGTGACCACCCCTGAGTAGTCCAGCAGGATGGATACTGCCGGTGTGAATAGAATAGTTGTAGACTGTAATAGTGAGAATTATTTTGAATAGGTTTGTAGTATTAAACCTTGTATAGAATTTTGAGTTCTATTATTGTAACTTCTGGTAGAGGTTGTAAATAATAGATGAGATCCTGGATAGTACATTTGATTTGTAATAACAAATGTCATTTATCGTTGCTCATTTTCCAAGGCTATAACTTGTGTGTGTGTGTGCGTAAGTGATTGGGGTCTTTTTGGAGTTATATTATTAGAAATGTTGTAAATAATAGAGGTATTGTATTATTGATGGAGCGTGACAACCCAGATCCCCGACCCCGGGTTTGGGGGTGTTACAGAAATGGTATCAGAGCGTTAAGTTATAAACTTGGAAATGAGAGTGTTAAGAGTTATAAGTGAGAGAATGACGTGAGGACTCATATAGAGTTCGTTAAGTGGACTACCAGAGGTAGTGCCATTGAGAATGATAAGACTAAAGAGTTTAGTTGGGAACTTATCGGAGGACCGATAGGACCGTTAAAGATCATCGGAATGATGAGAAGAATGTTTAGAATTGTACCCGGATTATCAAGGGGATTAAGATAAGACGCGGAGCAAAGTCTCGGTCGCAGTTGAGGTAAGGTCGGAATGGCCAATACCAATAGATAACTTGACTTAGTAAGAACCTAAGTGGTTGTAGTTTATCGTAGTTGCCACGAGAAAGCAACATATGTGAAGATTAAGACGTTTACAGTCCTTTACGCGATCCGAATTACTAAATTGCGTGGACTAGTTAAGGCATTATCTTGCGTATGAGGTCCAAGCCTTGGGAACGACGATTCCACCAGAGTTGGTGTCTTTTCCATCAATGGGTATTTTGTTACCTAGGAGGAAGACTTTTGCGTACATATAGTACCCGAACGTTATCGTGAGACGAACGTGTTAAATCGCATCGCGAGTATACTTCGTACGATAGGCCATGACGGCTCAACTCGGAAGTCAAAGATGTGAAGAAAGGATAGCTTGGTTCTAATGAAGACACGTATAATTGCAACAAGCAATGCGACAATCTCAGGACCTACGAGGGATGAGACCTATGTTGGCCTGGGTTTGGATTCGTTCGATACGACTAGTGATAAGAAATTACATATACATTAATCGACCTCCATCTTGTGAGGATGTGTTGATGCGGCCGTAGGAGGCCCAATTTCTGAACGATTATCGGGGAATGACAAATATGTTCGGACTCCCAACAGTCTAAGGACTGGTACGATTTTGAGGTACCGTTGGTTAATACCCTAAGCCATGAAGGCAGAAAGATAAGATCATCCTTGTACGGGTGATGTTAGAAATTATGATGACCATTGACTTGTGGTATCTACTTGCTGGTACACTACTCAAACTAAAACCATTCATGCCCGTGTTACCTTGAATAGTTCATGTCAGGTAACCTTTCTAGTTCCTACTTCGAACTTGGGATGCAACCAACACTTGCTATATCCATTTTATTCTTTATTTTCTCCTCTTATTACCTTGAGGGTTAAATACGCGGAGTTAACTTACCATTACTCATCGGAGCACTTTGTTCGTGCCCTAGGATGACCGAAAGAGGGAACCATTATTCATCTATCCTTCTAGGTCTATATTTTATTCCTTCAATTACCTAAAGAATGTTCAAATAATGCTTCCTTAATTATTTGACGAATATTCTTTAATGATTATTTCGATATTCGATTTTTTCTCATACTTGGATTCCTCAGTTGAGTTCATAAATATCTAGTTATGTGTTTAAAACATAGATGATGTATATTTCAGAGACTACTCGAGAATTCTTCTCTCTATTTAAGATGAGATTTGTACATCTGACGTTGAAATCGTAGAAAGGATATCAATTTGATATTGATATTCTGAATTCAATTCTATTTGAGAATTTGGCAAAGTTTATGTACGGAGACACCGTTGGGTGGACCGTTTCACTAATGAGAAATGTTGATGGGAGGTTATTGGTTGTTCCAATATCGAGAACCATCTATTTAAACCTTATATTCTATTCAAAGGTTATAATTACCTTGTTTGTCCCAAACTTAATTATCCTTCTTTTTTCAATTCATTACCCGAGTAGTCAAAATTTTGTTTTCTTGCTTTCTTTCTTCGACTAAGATGTCGAGATTTTGTGTTATCAAATTGAAACGGGCTAATTTTATGTGCCCTTGCAATTTACTAGTTAATTGTTCTAACTAGTGAAATTTTAATGATATGATGAAAATCTAGCGAATCATCCTAGCTAGATGCTGCATCCCAAACTAATCAAACTAGCAAATTTTGTTCAGCTAGTTGTTAATGTTTATTGAAATGAACTAGTTATTGTATCACTAAGTTCAACTTTCGGTCAAAATTATATAAGTGAATTCACGATGCATTTGTATGCAGTGAAGTATGGTGGGAAGATTTTTTTTTGAACGATAATTTGATTGAGACCTAACCAGGTCGCCCCCTCAGTGAGAATTTTTACAAAGCTATTGTTTATATATATAAAGCATTCAGTTGCTTGAAAGTATTCTTGGTACCACGCAAGTATTTTCCTTAATATTTGGAAAAAGAGAATGTTGAAGCGGAGAGCTAAAACAAATGAGTCCAAGAAATTATGAATCGAAGTTTACGAAAATTGCCAAGGTTTGTTTCGCATGATGCGAATTCCGAATAACGAAACGTTTGAAACGACTGATTATGTTACCTTGGTTAAAGAAACGACTGTGATAGAAACTGAAGCAAAGTGGTCGAGAAAGAAAATAGGGTATGAAACGCGAATAGATTGAGAAAGCAAGAAGGTAAGAACTCCGATTGTCGGACGAGGGAACGATTGATCTCGAAAGATGTGAACCTTGTTTAGCGACTGTGACAGATACGAAACGGGAAGTACCTAGTGTACAGAATATCCCTGTCGTCAGCGAATTCGAGGATGCATTTCCAGAAGATCTTCCGGGGTTACCACCCGGTAGAGAAATAAAGTTGCTACAGAATTAGCTCCGAGAACGGCGCCGGTATCGAAGGCCCCGTACCGACTAACTCCCGTTGAGATGAAGAAATTAGTCGCTCAATTGTAGAAATTATTAGAGAAAGGAATGATAAGACCAATTACGTCACCGTGGAACGCGCCAGTGACAATTGGTGAAGAAAAAGGGACGACAGCATGAGGCGGTACATAATCTATCAAAAGCTGAATATGCTAACTGTTAAGACTGAATACCCCTGCCAAGGATCAGTGATTTGATCGATCGATTGCACGATGCAATTAAATCCTCGAAGATTGATTTGAGAACTGGATTCCGCCAGTTGAATATTAAACCGGAGAACGTACCCAAGACTGCGTTCGCACCAAGAATGGACACTACGAGTTTTAGTAATGTCGTTTGGGCTGACGAATGCCCTTGCAGCCTTCACGGGCGTGCTGAATAAACTTTTCAAGAAGTATTTGGATAAATGTGCCATAGTGACATCGACAATGATTTAGTTTACCTCAAAGACAGAGGAAGAAAATGCAGAACATTTGAGGATAGTGTTAGAAACACTGAGGAGAGAAAAGTTATATGCCAAGTTCTCAAAGTGCGAGAATTACTCAATCATAAGAGCATTAGATACGCTTTCCCAGAAAGAACTTAACATGAGAACAGAAGAGATAGCTAAAGCTAATCAAGGATTATGATGGTGGGATTCTTCACCACCCAGGAAAGGCCAAATGTGGTGGCCAATGCCTTAGTAGGAAAAAGTGACCTAAGATGATAACATCGTCGGATGAGTTAATCGAAGGATTTGAGAAAATGGAAATTGAGGTTAAGATAACCGGAAACGGTATTAAGAGACTATTTGAGGTTGCAATGCAACCGAAATTGCTGTAGGAAACCAAGTTATGTCAAGAACGAATGACAAGTAAAGGTAAGGAAAAGTTAAGGAAATGTTATAAGCGGCCGGATAAATAAAAGGATTTATCAATTGGCAAACGAATATTGGATATGTCAGAAAATGAAGTCAGAACAAGGACCTAGTTGACTATCACAGTTAGTAGAGATTCCTGATTAGGAATGTAATTTTAATATAATGGATTCTGTGATAGGATCAACAAGAATCGAGTTGGACTATGACGTCAATTGAGCTATAATTGATGAATCAAATGGGTCTACTCATATGTTGTTTTAGTAAAAGATCTTAAATCGAAAAGTTGCGATATAGATAATTGGGTGACGTGGAGTTCCAGTCACCATCGGGTCAGATGAGGACCAACGATTGAACTCTCGATTCGGGAGGAGTTTCCAAACATGTTTGGCAACGAGTTTGAGAGCGAGCACTACGTAGGATCCGCAAACCGACGGACCGACCGGAATAAACATATCAGAGAACCGAAGTTATGGTAAGCGTTGTACCACCGATTGCGAGAGTAGTCGGATGTTGATAGAAAATGGGTGTATAAGAATACAACCAGAATTGGATTATATAAAGCATCCGGTAGATAATACAGACCGGAATGAGTAAATGTTGTAATGAACCAGTGGGTTGAGGAGTCAACCTGGAAACTGGGGATTCTATATTGAAAGAGTGACCTCGACTGTTTTCTTAGATTCCGGGACGGAATCCTTTTAAGTAGGGGAGACTGTAATAACCCCAAATTTTGGACTTAGTTAAAAAAATTTTGATGAATAGTAAATTCCACTGATGAATAGTAAAATTCCTGCGGGAAAAGTTTTTCAGACCACCCTATGTAGAGGACATGGTATGAATGTTTCGAAGTTATATTATTAATGTAGAGGAAGAATGAGTGAATGTAAACGCGATCAGAATTGGGAGATTCCAACTTTAAATTTTGATCACTATTCACTGGACAGTTAAAGACGGATTGATTTGATCGTCTTGAGAAAGTGTGTAGGATGAGAAATCCATGATCATACCTTAAACCAAGGTGAGAAACCTAAGATTATATATTAGGCAAAGGTAATGGAAGGGTAAAAAGGAAGTACCCTAGCTTTAGTACAGAGAAACGTCTTTAGAACCACTGGAAACTAACGCGAAGCAAAAGCGTAATAAATTATGGATTCAACCCTAACCAAAGGAGGAGTATTATATGAGATCATCAAGTGCAATATATAAAGGAATTTAGAATGCAAAAGATGACACAAGCATGATGCAAGAAGATGACATAAGCATGACAAAGGGATGACAAGGTGATGAATCACCACCTTGTCACCACTTTCACCACAACCACAAGCTTTTTGTGCCTTGTCATTGGTGACAAACACTTGTATTAGCCACACAAATAATCAGCAAAGTCTTGAGGATTATTAGACAAAAGAAAAATAAAACAAAACAAAACAAAACAAAGAAAACAAGAAGTGTTCTTGGAAGAACAAACCATTCGGCCATTTCCATCCTCAAAACCCTTAAAAATTTTGCTACAACTTCCACTCAACCAAAAATCATGTTCTTGGGCTCTAAATCACCCCTTCCAATATCCATGGTAGATCTTCAATCTTAGCCTCATCCAAGATTGATAGCTTAGCCAAAAATGGATTCAAAGATGAGCATGAATAGTGAAATGAATAGTAACCTATGGATTTCTTGGATTGTTCTTGAAGATTGAGGTTGGTTAGTGATGTTTAAGGATCAAGGAAGGCCATACCATCCATTGCTAGGCTATATTGAGTTCTAAGGAAGGTATAAAACCTCTCAAACTTTTCTTATGATTTTTTTATAAGGGATCAAATGCATGATTGTTAGTGGTAGTATGATTAAGAGCATGTTTGCATGATTTGTAGAAGGTTAATGGATTATATGGTGATTAATCTAAGTAATTAGTGTTATGAGCTTGTTTAGACAGCCATGGGGTTGTAAGGATGAGATCCTTGAGTTATGATAATTTGGAATTATGATTCATTATAAGTGTTTAATTGAAGTTATGAAGTAGTAATGCATGTATGCATGATTTGAGCAATTTGAATGGTTAATTTGTGGATAAATGAATGAACTAGGGTATGACCATGTTTTGACAGAAAAGTGTAGTACTAGAGTGAGTATTGATTGGTGGTTGGTTAAGGATGGAATTGGAGTTGTTTGGAGTGTTTTAAAACACGGGAATCATGAATTAGCGCCGTTACCATGTCGGATTTTACTTAGATAATTTAGACAGAACACTCGACTGGAAAACAGAGCATAAACTGGAGGTTTTTGACCATGAGCATGTAGGCTCTGTTTCCTAGATGATTTTAGCGAAAGAATCGTATCGTTTTGATTTACGGTTTAGGAATAGCGTCCGTTTTAGTAAAAGCGGTTTCGCGTAACGAGAAAGTTCATTGTATGAACTTTGAGTTAGGGATCAAGCCCTTTAAAATTGGAATTTGATTGAGATATTAAAATGGATACTAGTATGTACAATAAGGAAAGGAAGTCTAGAAGGGTTCGAGTGGAGAATACGAGTTAGTGATTTTATAAAAATACGCGAACGAAAGTTGCGCGAGTGAAATACCCCTAAGGGGATGACTTAAAACAAGGAAATGATAAAGGATAAATACTTGGGATTCGTGAATAGGTTTTCACCCAAGCTTTTGACTTAGAAGTTTACGTAATGTTACGAGGTTATAGATGACCAAGAGCGAGTCTATTGATGTTCGTTAATAGAACGTTAAGTGCTTAAGTTAAATGCACTTTACATGATTAAGCCAGGAGACTGATCGGGTATTTCTTGTTTATAGATTTCCCGGCAAGTTCTCAAACCCGTAACGACCAAGGACCCGAGGCAAGTTTTCTCTTCCCATGCTGTACCTTAAAACATGATATTCTGATAATATGCATATGATAGATGCATGCTTTCAAACTGTAAAATATGTATATGTGATCATGCATGCTTTCAAACCTCACATCATATATAGATGTGATGGTATTAAAAATAATGAAATGTGATATATGCATATGATAGATGCATGCAAGTTTTCCAACCCTGCATCATATAATGTTGCTGTTGTGATTATATTATAGTATTGCTATATATGCTGCTTATGCTGTGATATAACGTATAATCTGTTTACGCTTTGTAGAAGCGGTATAAGATATAAGGTTTATATGCTAGATAAGTACTAGATATAAACCAGAGTTATAGTTAAAGACTCTAAGTATAGAGTTCTTGTGCGATGATTTTAAAACCTAGACCGGGAGTAATTTATTATGTTAATTAAATTACTGTCCAAAGCTGGAAGGTTCCGGCGACAGTGTATTCTAGAGGTTGTTAAATATTCCAATATTATATAATTGGATATTTAAGGTGAGATATTGAATAATATTATAATAAATATTATTTGAATATTATTGGGTCAAGTGAATATTATTCTTGAATATTCACTTGAGTGTATATTGAATAATAATTCAATATTTATTATTCGAATATTATTTTATTCAAGTGAATATTTATTTGAATATTCACTCAAGGGATTTAATATTGAATATTAATTCAATATTTATTATTTAAAGATTTATTTAATTAAGTGAATATTATTCTTGAATATTCACTTAAGTGTTTAATATTGAATAATAATTCAATATTTATTATTTGAATATTATTTAATTAAGTGAATATTATTTTAATATTCACTTAGATGTTTTATATTGAATAGTAATTCAATATTTATTATTTAAGGATTATTTAATTAAGTGAATATTTATTTTAAATATTCACTTAGGTGTTTAATATTGAATAATAATTCAATATTTATTATTTAAATATCATTTAATTAAGTGAATAATATTTGAATATTCACTTAAGTATTTTATATGGAATAATGAGTTAATACTTATTATTTGAGGATTACTTACCTAGGTGAATATTATGTTAATATTCACTTAGGGGATTTTTTATTGAATAATAATTTGATAATTATTATTTGGGTATTTATTAAATATTCCAAATATAATTTAAATCATAGAACCTTATTATATGATTAAAGGTTCTAATATTCATACAAGTATATAACTTTCTGATTCCAGAAAGGGTATTTTGAAATTTTAGATTCCCAACTATTATCTTGAGATAAATAAAAATAATTAAATATGGTTAGTATTTCTAACCCATCGAAAACTGGGAATCTAGTTCGAGGATTCGAGGACAGAGTTTTATTTCCACTGTTCCTCTAAAATATTTATATAACTAGGGGATAGCTCCCCCATTCTGGTAGAGTGTTTCACACTCGATGAACTCTGATATTTAAATAAACTCCCTGGTCATAATTTTCAAAATGCGTAGTAATCATCGGTAGTCTTGTTGACTAAGGTCGACACACACTTTGACTTACTCCTTTCAATCACTCGGGAGTAAGGTATCCTGTAAGGTTACAAAGTTTGACGAGTATTGTACTCGGGGGAAAAATGGAATTAAATTCCGATTTCCGTTTCACTAAATACTTTTCATCATGGGAATTGGAAGGGCTTACACGGCAATGAAATAGGTGCCGGGGTAGTGCCAGAATTAGCAAGGCTTACCCGGTGATGAAACAGGCGCCGAGGTAGTGATCTCTTGCGTGCTAAGGCTTACCCGGTGATGAAACAGGCGCCGAGGTAGTGATCTCTTAGCACAATGGCCCGTATGCGGTCAGGGTGATAACCGAACAGGAAGTCATCCTTCTACTAGTAGAAAAGTTACGTTACGATATAACGGCTGATCACCGTGTATCGTGGTTCCAATATATTCCCTCCCCTCCAATCGGAGTTGAACTGCACATTGTAACAAAAGCCTAGGCGCTGAGTTACTGATAATGTGACAGTGATGAGTAATGATGTTCCTCATACAGTAGTCGTACTGTATGGCATGTTTTGACGAAAAGAGAAATAAATATATCATTCTATATACGAATGAGGTTTCCTTTATGATATAAGCTTACATATATGATTAAGCTGTTATATCTGGTTGTCGAGCTATAATGCTCATTTTTACTTCTTTTAATAGAAGGTGTTCATTACTGATATTCTACAGTATTTTGAACAGTATGAGATATCTATGTAGATATGTGAGTATATATATGTTGAAAAGATAGTTAAGATATACAGTATGTCGAACTGTATAGTATTTTGAATCTAGGGATAAGGACTTTTAAGCCTTGATCCCATTACTGGATATCTATTTAAAAGATATGTTTTGAATCTTGGTTCAGTATATTAATACCAAGGATTTCTAAAGGATTTACGAAAAGTATTTAAGTATGATTATAAATCATACGGTATTTGAGCAATATACTATTTTGGGGATAAACCCTAGTAGTTTTAAACATGGATCCTATATGGATTATCTACCTGAAAGGTTTAAAGATTTAAACTTGGATAGATTTCTTGCTGAGCACTATTAGCTCATTCTTGCTTTATTATTTCTTTCAGCATGGAGAAAACATTGCCGATTCACCTCGTGTACGAGAGTAAGGGGATGGAGTGACCACCCCTGAGTAGTCCAGCAGGATGGATACTGCCGGTGTGAATAGAATAGTTGTAGACTGTAATAGTGAGAATTATTTTGAATAGGTTTGTAGTATTAAACCTTGTATAGAATTTTGAGTTCTATTATTGTAACTTCTGGTAGAGGTTGTAAATAATAGATGAGATCCTGGATAGTACATTTGATTTGTAATAACAAATGTCATTTATCGTTGCTCATTTTCCAAGGCTATAACTTGTGTGTGTGTGTGCGTAAGTGATTGGGGTCTTTTTGGAGTTATATTATTAGAAATGTTGTAAATAATAGAGGTATTGTATTATTGATGGAGCGTGACAACCCAGATCCCCGACCCCGGGTTTGGGGGTGTTACAGGGTCGGACCGAATTTCTTATCCATTGACAGACCTACTTCTCTATATGATAGACTTTTCTATATGAGAATTGGCTGGACTTCTCGATATGGAAATGAGCATTGCATTCCTGACATCTAGATATGACCAGCTTGGAGTCTTCGATATGGAGATCCACTTCTCGACTTGACTTTTCGATCCAGTGTTAAGACTATTCGATATGAGACTTATCAATTTAGAATTACCACTTCTCTAACTGTGGACTTCTCGATATGAAAACTCAAGTTCTTGATATGAGTCAAATAGATTTCTCTACATGAGTTAGCTGGAGTTCTCGATATCATTTGACTTGTCCAATTTCAACTTGAAATAACACTGAGCTTTATTCTGAATTCTTCTGAGGCATGAACAATTGAATGAACTTCTTTCAGAATTGATTATTTGCTTGGTCTTCAAAGTAGAACTTGGTTGTCTTCAATCTAAGAACATATATCCAACTATGCAACATGCACTAATATGGACATTGTTGGAAAACAAATAATACTAAGATAAAATCTAAATGCTACTTAGACTTGTTAATGCTAACCATGACTTGTATGCAACAATCTCCCCCAATTTGTGAAAAGATCATTTTACACAAATTAACATCCTGATAACAAGTCTAACTACTACATATATGCATGAAGTACATTAGCATGAGATTTTAATTCTGTCCTAAAACAGTTTGTAAGGTATGAAAACTGATAGATAAACATTTAATCATATTCATGTTTTCATACCTTTTGGTTCCTCTCAGATATCCCACTAGCATTGTTCTTGCACATCTCTCTTCAAATTCAGTAGCACCATTGAGTTCATCAGCTACTCTTTTCATTTTTCCATTTGAGTTCAAGCCTAAGTTACTCAAGTTTAGAACAGTTTTGTTCCTTCCTTTCTTGTACTCAACTCTGTGAGGATTAAAGAATACTCTGCTACTTGGTTGACTTGAAGTTGTGGGATTTGTCTGAACTTCCTTCTTCCTTGTCTTCTTTTTCTTCAACAACTGCCTTGTTCTTCCATGAGTAGATGCATGCTTGATTTTGAAGGTTTGTTTGTAAATGGGGGTTTTGGGTTCACTTTTTCTCTTAGCAATTATCCTGGGGCCTTCTCTTCTCCATTTTGAGAAATCATAAACCCTCACTCCATTTGTAGTCCTTTTTCTAAGCAGCTATAGTCTTGGCAGTTGTGATTTGGATGTTGAAGGTTCAGGTGAGGGTATGGTTTGATTTTGTGTATAGGTAGGAGATGTAAATTTGGTTCTTGTGCAGGCTTTGGGAGTTGATGGTTCAATGGATGTTTCAGCTTCAGTTTCCAAGGTGTTTGATGTTTGTGGAGTAGTGTTGATTGTGTCCATCCTAAGCTTAGAGCTTTGTGAATTAATGGAGTCACAGTCACCACCATCTGGCTCTCTGTCTTTGATTTCCCCTTGAATGATGTCCCTCCTTTGCACCTCTTCTTCTGCCCTTCTCCTCCTTATCACTTCTATCATGCTTAGGATCCCTAGGCTTATTTGATGAATCATTTGGTTTTTGAGATTTGTTTTGATCTCTGTGCTTATCATTTCCATCATCATCCTTCTTATCAAACTCATTTGCTTTTGACTGTTCAGAATTCAATCTGTTGATATGATCTTGTAGAGATTTCATCATTTGTTGATCATCAAAAGACTTCTCTCCTTTCTTTGTCCTTAAGCCATCCACAATGGATGCCATCTTGAGTTTGTTTCTTCTATTGCAATCATCTGGAATATTGAAGATTTGTAGAGTGTTGTTGCCAGCTATGTAGATGGCTCCACCAGGATTAATGAATCCTTCTGGCAAACATTTTGTTGTTAAAATTCCAATCTCCTTCACCAGTTCTCTGTCCACCTTATTGTGCATAGGGACTTTTTCACTGAATGAGAAATTACTTAGAGCATCTCTGGTGATGTGGAATAATTCATCACCAAACATCCTCACAATGATTTCTGGATCTTCTCTTTCTAAGCCTGGAAGATGTTTTACTACACCAATATTTTTCACAAAATTGATGTTGAGCCTCAAAAGCTTTCTGTAAGAAAAGTGTTGACAGTTTGATGTTGCTTTGAGCTCATCCAGATATTTCCTGAATTCTTCATTGTGTGGTGGTAGACTTGCAATAGTTCTCATTTTTTCCAATAGTAGGACTTCTTTATTCAACTCCTCAACGTTGCTTCTAAATTGTTCCCTTGTATCTTTTAAACTCCCCAAATTCTCCCCCTTAGACTTGGTAGCAAGTGCAGCTGTGGGTTGAAATGTAGAGTGAGAGGGTACTTGGCTTATAGGCATTGCAGATGTTGAGGGAGGCTGTTGAGACGTGCCTGAGTGAAGACTAAGAGCACCAAGAATAACATTCATCTGGTTAGACATTGTAGATTGAAAAGTTGATTGACTAGACTTGAGCTCTGACATATCTGACTTGAGGGCTTGGACATCCACCTGAATGTTTCCAACAGCCTTGGCAATCTCCACATGTTTGAGTTTGACATCCTCCAGCTCCAGCCTCATTGCCCCTTGATCACCTTGCTCATGGATGTACCTAATTTTCTGAATGCCTTCAGGAGTGTACACTTTTTCATACATCACATTGAGCTTGGAGTTTGTGGAGATGGAGGTTTCAATGTGCTTCTGCAAGTTCTCCATTGCATTTGTGAAGGCCTTCTTCATGTTCAAAAATTCAATCTCCAGTTTGTTGAATTTTGCCTTGTAATCAGTATTATCCTTTGAACCAACAGGGATCTTGGGGAAATCATTCTTGTATTTTGTGTAGATATTGTTGATGGCAGTCTGAACAGCATCCTTGTGATCCTTGAGCTCTCTAGCAATAGCCTTTCCCATGAAATTGTAAGCTTTGAGTTGGGATGTGTAGCAGACATTGATATTTGTGGGTGATAGGTCTTTGGCACAAGATCCTATTGATGTAAGGTAGTCCTCTCTGAATTTTGCAAGAGCATCATCCACGGTGATAGAGTACTCCTTTGAGAGCCAGGCATCCACATTTTCAGCAGTGAAATTTTTCTCTTGAATTTTGGTTTGCTGTTTTACCACATCATCTGTATAACACAAGAGAATTTCCTTGTAATCCTTGTTTGGCATCCTGGAGGTGAAAAGATGATGATATGCTTGAAAGAATCCCTTTTCTTGCTCCCCATATAATTCAATGAGCTCAGCATCTGTGAGCATTGGAGCTGGTTGAGAAGGTCTTGCAGAACTGTCATTTTGCATAGGTTCATGCAGCCATTGCTTGAAGATTTCTGTGACAATGTTAGGTCTAGGGTGATTGCTAGAATCAAGCCCTGTGTCAGTGTTAGCAACTTGCACTGTTGCATCATTCACTGACACTTGAGTTGTAACAGTTTCCTCTTGAAGAGGCAATGGTGGAATCATTGAAGCATCTGCTAAGGCATGCAAAACCTCAGAATATCTTGGAGCCTGTGAAGGCATAGTTGTGTCCATGTTAGCAACTTGGAGTGATGCCTCATCCATGTCCACACTTTCAGTAACAGGTTCTCTTGGAGACAGTGATGGAATCACTGGGGAATTGACTGAGGCCTCCAAAACCTCAGTATTTCCCTGAGCTTGCAAAGCTACAAAAAAAGTCTAAACATCAAGGGTAGATGCATCTTTGACTAAATCAGCATTGGCACTATCAACCTGCATAGAGTTTGAATTTAAAAATTCTAAATCCTCTATGTTTGTGATGGTGTCATTAGCTTGTGCCCCAGCATGCACAGCCTGACCATCTAATTGTTGGTTCTGGGTGGTGAGCACTGTAACAGTGTCACTTGAATGGGGAAAATCAATGAAATTTGATATATTTTCAATATTAGAAGAAATTTCATTGTTTGCAGGTTCTGAGAGAGGAGTGTGTGTAGAAGTGATTTTTGACAACTCTCCCTGAGTAGATGAGGGAGTTTCAATAGGATTTTCAAGTGTGTGCACCTCACTTGTGTCAGTTCCAACCATGTGACTTCTTTCACCATCTAGGGGGTGCTCTAGAGGTGGTGCAGACTCAACCCTATCAGTATTTGGGAGAATGCTAGCTACTTGCAAAAGTAAGTCAACCCCTGTTAACATCTCTGTGTCTTTTTGAGAAGGCACAGAGGGTCCTTGGATGGTCACTTTGATTGATAGACCTTGGGGCTTGCTGGTTGCACTACACTCACACTCTTATGTTGAATATTCTCTATTGTGCCAGTTTCAAATGTTTTTCTCTTCTTCTTTTGAGATACCTCACCTTTTTGAGAAGATGAGGCACTTGGTTGTTCAACTATTGGTATTGAAGGAATGGAAATGGTTGGGATAGTGTCCCCTGGGATAGGTTGAGTTTGTTCTACAGCAACCTTGGGGCCACTTACCATACTAGGCTTTCTAAAATCAGGCAAGGGTAAGTTGTAGCTTTGAAATTGTACCATCATAAATGGAGTAATTTCAAGGGCTACCTCTACCTTGTTTCTAGTTTCTAAAGATTGGAAAATTATTTTAGAAATAGTATGAAATTTTGCAGTTCTAGATTTATTAATGCCAGGCAAGTCAAGTAAATTTTCATTTTTAAGCAAAAGCACAGACATAATGAATCTAGGCATAAAGATTTCAGTACCTCTTTTGTTGATATTTCCAATCCTTGAATGTAGCTCCTGTAGAATGAGCTCTCCAATGTTGATTCTGTAATTGTAGGCTAAGGAATGGGCTATCTTCTGTGCAGTTAGGCTGATATTGTCAAAGCCAGACTTTCTGCAATTGAATACCCTAATGAGTGTGTCAAACACAAAGCTCCATTCCTTCCTTATGTTGTTCCTTATGAGCTTGGATAGAATGATGGAATCAGTGTAATGCAAGAAATCCATGAATTCTATGAGCTGTGTGTTAGGCCGAATACACAATATAATCAGATATGTATGAGAATAACAATAATTAAGAACACTGTTTATGAATCAATAAACTGTAATTATATTAACAGCTTCTCTCTTTATGATGTTAACGAATCAAAAAGAGCTTCTAGGTTACAAGAATAATCTTTCAATATTCGCGTCCCTTCTAGGGATAACCTATCTGTGTTTATATAGTACACAGCTACATACAATCCGTTTCTAATTGATATTCCTACAAATCAGCTATACAATTCATATCAATTAAGGATTGCTTCTTATCTTCTATCCTGTTTCCTTAGCTGTATCAATATATTCTGCTTCTTTCCATCTTCAGAATGTATTGCTTCTAGAATCTTCAATTCTGCACCGACAGCTAATTCAACATTCTCCTTGTCAGACTTTAACTAAACTCTGACCGGCTTCCTTTAAACTCTTCACCCTATCAGAGTTTAACTAAACTCTGATCGGCTTCAGATAAACTCTGGTCTGTACCTGTTGCTTAAACACTGATAAACAAACATTAGCAATTATATCTAACAATCTCCCCCAACTTGTTCATAATAAAATGTACAAGTTAAACATATAATTGATGATGTCAAAACATATAACAAATGCAGTGTTTAACATATGTAACAGAGTTTAATTTAAAAACAGAGTTTAAATTTTACTTAGGATAGAAAATATTAAAAACTTACAGTCAGACTTTACTTGACTTCTTCAATATCAGGCACTGTCCTGAGATAATCAATCAACAGTCTTCTCTCAGCATTCTCAAGTTCAGCTATCATAATTTCTTTCAGTTCCTTGAGATCTGGAGTAGTTTCTTCAGTCTGATAAATAGCAGCTCTCAGAGAATAGATGGAATTCTTCCTCATCTCATTCCCTAGCCTAATAAAATGTGGTTTATCAGATTCAAGATTGAATTCTAAGACTTTGATTCCCAGATCAGTCCTTAGTCTTGAACTGTTTCTCTTCATCTCCACCAACTTCCCAGCATGATCTCTATATTTTGGAATATAAACATTTGAGTCTGCTCCTCCAAGCATCACTTTTGATTTCAGCATCTTTTCTCTTAAGATTTGAGCAACATTATGGGTATGTCTGTTCTTAACCTTCAACAGATAAAGTACATATTCAAGTTCTTCCCATGATTTGAGATGGACATCAGATTCTCCAACTTTATAAACTCTTCCATCATTCATAAAGTATAATAGAAACTGCTTCTTCAAGACTTTGTGATAGATCAACTGAACAGATTCTAACTTATCAAGTTTTTCTTGTGTAGCCTCAATACCAGATCCTGCCAGTGAAATATTATCTTGAGATATGTTATTTGTCCTTTTCTCCCTGTGTGAACCCAAACCAGCTTTGTCAACTTTTCCAAGTACAGTTCTGGTTTTAGAAAAATCAACAGGTTCAAGCTTCAAATCTTCAAGAATCTTTGGTTTGCTGAATCCTGGAAGTTGTGTAGATCTCTGTACAACTTGAGCAACGTCAGAGGTTGTCATAGCTTTAGTAGTATCATCAACTTGAGCAGCGTCAGAGGTTGATTTAACTGATCTTGTTCCAACTTGAGCAATGTCAGAGGTTGAAATATCTTTCTTCTTTAGGTTAGGCTCTTCAGTCATTATGCCTTTACCCTTATCAGCATTTCTAATCACAGGCCTCCTGGTGTATTGTATACTCTGTTGAGTATTTTCTTTAATAGAAATTCCAGTCTCTTTCTTTCTAGGAGCCTTGATTGCTTTCTTTTTGTATATCCCAGCTTCAATCTTCTTCTTGTGTTCTTCAGCAAGCATTTGCTCTTCAGCTTGGATATCTTCAATTGTAACATCTTTTCCATGCTCTTTTATGAATATCTTGGCAGCAATCTCTTCATCAGTTAATGATGGATTAGTTGAAACAACTAAACTCTTGTTGAGTCCTGATGTAGATTGACCACCAGAGTTTATTACTCTTCTTTGGCTTTGAGCAGAAATCCTTCTTTCATTTCCTTTGCTTCCCCCATCAGTAGAATCATCCTTCCGTCTCAGAGTTTGAGTGTTTTTGCATTTGTCTTTAGGTACACTCTCCCCCTTTTTGACATCATCAGAAAGTAAAACTGATGTTAGCAATTCCAGAGCATTAGAAATTGAAGTTAGTTGAGCAGACATGGCAGTCTGATTCTCCTCAACTTTCAACAATCTAGAATTAAAAGTCTTTTGCTCTTTACACAAAGAGATGTATAGAGATTTGTCCTTTTGCTGTGTATGCTCTCTTGTAGCTATATCATTCCTTAATCCTTCAATCACCTTATCAGAATCATCAAAACGATTATTTAATGACTTGATTTGAACAACAGTTGCTTTGAGATGACTGAGTAGTTCAGGATTTTTAATCGCTTTGGAAGACTCTTTCACAAAATCTGCAGCTCTTTCATTGGAAAAGATAGTATTCTTATTTGACCAATCTGAGAAGTACATATCTTTATAAAACTCATTAGCAGCTCTATAAACTTCTCGTGCTTCCTCAGAGTTTGCTTGATTTTGAGAGAGCTCTACATGTATATCAGGATTGGAATGTATAGGACTAGTTTCAACATTGTCATCCTCTCTCTGAATCTCTTCAGGAACATGTTCAGCAGTGATTTCATTTTGTAACTGTGCAGCTTCATCATTTACTTTCTCTGCAACAGCTTCAGGAATATCAGAGTTTGCGTTAGCAAGTACCTCTGCTTCTTTCTGAACATTCTCAACAACATATTGTTGTTGAGCTTCAAGAACAATAACATTCTCAGAATTTGCAACAAACTCTGCTGCTACAGGAACATTCTCTGTTGCATCAGCTGGTACAGCAACAGCTTCTTCAACTTGATCAATTCTAACCTGATCAACTTCTTCACCTTTCTCAAAATCAATAGTTATGATTTCGGTGTGAGAAGCAAGAGTTTCTACTAATTCTGTAGTAGCTTGATCAGCTTCCATTATAGTATCTTCATGATCATTAATCCTGCTGGCAGAATGAACAGCAGGTTCTTCAACTACATCATTAACATTTAATGTAGGAGCTTCTCTGTCAAAATCCATTTCAATCAAAGGATCTTCAGTTTGTATCCTTTCTTGATTGACAGCTTCAGGATTTGCAGCATCCTCCTGAACAAAAGCTTCAGGAGTTTCAGTTTCCTCAGGAACTTTGTCCATATAGTTCGTCCTGGGCCTTATGATGAGCCCATGCTCGCAGATGATGACACTGCGCTGCTTTGTTATATTATCTTTCAAGAGAGTTTCTTGAATGGTACTGAGGAAACGCCCTTTTTGGAGTCCTGCAAGCTCCAAAACAGAAGGAGAAGGCGAAAAGACGATGATGATGATGCAGCATCAGGAGGTCGTCAGGCCTTAGAGATCCCAGTATTGTCAAATTAACAACTGGGCTGCTGTCTTTAGAAGAGTTTCCGCACAATAGCTTCTGGCTCTAGCTCTTCTGGATAGCATTCAAATACTTGTCCTGGTTAAATAGATTATCTCATTTGCAACCATAAGGATTAGTATGTATTAGAAGTATTAGCTAGATATGAGTATGTAATTTTCTGAATGTAAAGAAGATTTGAATCAATTAATGAAAAAGATGTTTTATTTTTCTTTACATTACTGTATAACTGTCATGATGAATGTTAAACGTACATGAACTAGCAGAATTACAGTCATCACTTTGAACATTATACTCAGATGTGCTACTGATCACAATTAGTACTTATCACAAATACTTCACTTTTCAGTCAAACACACTCTTTCTTTTCTCTGTTTAAAATTCAAACTGGATACTCTTGTGAAAAACAAATTTCTACACTCAAAATTATAATATGTCTAAAACAAAGAGATTATTTTAACCATCAAAGATTAAAACAAAATGACCTCGGCATATTTCACACAAAACATCAGTGTTTACCATTTGGCCTTCTTTGTCAATAAACTCTTTTCTCAAACTGTACAGATGTGAATAATTGTGTGTGCATTAACAGAGTTTACCGAAATCAAATATTTAGATCATCTCAAAGTGCATAAGATCCACAAACTTAATCAGTAAAAACTGGTTGCCTAAACTCTCATGTTTAACATAAAATCTGATTTTGTATCCAAACTCTGTATTATTGATATCCTTTCATCTGGATATGTCTTTTATTTTTCACCCCCTTTATTTAAAAATACTTTTGTATATTATATATATATATTTTTTTTTTTTTTTTTTTTTTTATTTTTCCAGTAATCAGTGGTTGGCTCTAGTCACCAAAAATCAAAGATTTTAGCCCTTATTTCATACAATAAGTTCCTGGATCTTCCTAGGCTCAACTTGATCTCAAAGGAATTTGTGCACTGCTTGGCATCTTTTGACTTGAGGGTGAATTATTTATTATAAATAATCAGAGTTTAGACTTTCTATCAGACAATACACTTAATTTATGAGAGGAAATGCAAACAACTAATACAGACTCAGTGTTTAGGATAAATAAACTAAGAGATGGTATAAATATAGATACAGTATCATGCTGTTTTAGCTTACTGCACATGTTTGAAATCAGAATCTATACAACTCTTAAGGATTCACAGTTACTTACTGAGAATTATGTTCCATACATATTTCTTCATTGGTCCATATGTTTCAGACAAGATTACAATCAGAGTATAGCATTAGACTGTAATATTCAGAGTATCACTGACATTTTATGACTAACAGAGTTTATCATCAGAGTTTGACCAACAGAGTATACCATCAGAGTTTAACATGCTAGTTCACATAACAGTTAACACATGCAAGAAGTTGAGCAAAAATATCATGCAATCATGTATAGTTTTTGAGTCTAATCCCGTATCTCTAGTCGAAACCAGAGATCATTCCAAGTTCATTTACCAATCTTGTAAAAGTAGCTTCACTCAAAGGTTTGGTGAAGATATCTGCAAGTTGTTGGTCTGTAGACACAAAATGAAGCTCAATATCTCCTTCTTCCACATGTTCTCTGATAAAATGATATCTGATACTGATGTGCTTGGTCATGGAATGCTGTACTGGATTACCTGTCATAGCAATAGCACTTTGGTTATCACAGTAAATAGGTACTTTAGAATACCTTAATCCATAGTCCAGCAATTGATTCTTCATCCATAAAATCTGTGCACAACAGCTACCAGCTGCTATGTACTCTGCTTCAGCTGTGGATGTTGAAATTGATTTCTGTTTCTTGCTGTACCAAGAAACTAATCTGTCACCTAAAAATTGACAGCTTCCACTTGTGCTTTTTCTGTCTATCTTACAGCCTGCAAAGTCTGCATCAGAGTAACCAAGTAAGTTAAACTCTGATTCTCTAGGATACCACAAACCAAGAGTTATGGTTCCTTTGAGATATTTGAAAATCCTCTTCACAGCTGTTAGATGAGGTTCTCTGGGATCTGCTTGAAATCTTGCACAAAGACAAGTTGCATACATGATGTCAGGTCTACTTGCCGTAAGATACAGCAAAGACCCTATCATCCCTCTGTAGTTAGTCATATCTACTGAGGCTCCTGTGTCCTTGTCTAGTTTTGTTGCAGTAGCCATGGGAGTTGTAGCAGATGAACACTCAAGCATACCAAATTTCTTTAGAAGATTTCTGGTATATTTTGCTTGATTTATGAAAATTCCATCATCTGTTTGCTTGACCTGTAAGCCTAGAAAGTAACTAAGCTCTCTCATCATGCTCATTTGGTACCTGGATTGCATAAGCTTTGCAAACTTCTTACAGAGTTTGTCATTAGTAGATCCAAAGATAATATCATCTACATAAATTTGAACTAAAAGCAAATCATCACCAGTATTGAAATAAAACAAAGTTTTATCAATTTTACCTCTTGTGAACCCACTTTCTAAAAGAAATTGAGCAAGAGTTTCATACCATGCTCTTGGTGCTTGCTTTAGTCCATATAATGCTTTATCAAGCCTGTAGACATAATCTGGATGCTTGGGATCTACAAATCCTGGTGGTTGTTCAACAAATACTTCTTCTTCAAGCTTTCCATTGAGAAAAGCACTCTTCACATCCATCTGAAAGACTTTAAACTTTTTATGTGCAGCATAGGCCAGAAAAATCCTTATTGCCTCCAATCTTGCAACTGGAGCAAAGGTTTCATCATAATCAATCCCTTCCTGTTGAGAATAGCCTTTTGCCACAAGCCTAGCCTTATTCCTTGTGATTACTCCATCACTGTCAGTCTTGTTTCTGAAAACCCACTTTGTACCTACTATTGATCTATTCTTTGGTCTAGGTACAAGTGTCCAGACTTCATTTCTTTCAAATTCATTTAACTCTTCTTGCATAGCTGTAATCCAGTTAGCATCTTGAAGAGCTTCCTCCACTTTCTTTGGTTCTGTTTGAGACAAGAAAGCATGATACAGACACTCATTGTTTGATGCACTTCTAGTTCTTATTCCAGCATCAGGATCTCCAATTATGAGATCAGGTGTGTGTGCCTGTGTCCACTTTCTTGCTGTTGGTAAGTGGTTTCTTGCATTGTTATTGGATCCTCCCCCTTGATCCATGCTTTCCTGATTCATATGTTGACTTTGTGCATTATCTGAGGCTCCCCCTGAATTGGATGGCTCAGAGTTTGAACTGTCAGAGTTTGAATCAGCTTCCTCAACTGACTCACTTGCTGTTTCTTGTTGAGCTTCTTCACGCTCCCCCTCAACTGGTTCTCTATTTCTTTCAATTTGAGAGTTTTCAGTTTCTCCAGTATTTACCAGTAGAGGTTCAGAGTATGCTTCGTCAGAGTTTGTCAACCCTGCTTCATTAGAGTTTACATTATCAGAGAAAAGATCTTCATTGTCAAAGCGTAGTTGATCATATTCATCCTTGTCTTTAAGTCCAGTTATTTTCTTGTCATCAAACGACACATGAATGGATTCCATGATCACTTTAGTTCTCAGATTGTAGACTCTGAATGCTTTTGTTGACAATGGATAACCAACAAAGATTCCTTCATCAGCTTTTAACTCGAACTTTGTCAACTGTTCAGGATGAGTCTTCAACACAAAGCATTTGCATCCAAATATATGAAAGTATTTCAAATTTGGCTTTTTATTTTTCACCATCTCATATGGTGTTTTCCCATGCTTGTTGATCAGTGTTGCATTTTGAGTAAAACAAGCAGTTTGAACAGCTTCTGCCCAGAAATATGTTGGCAATTTTGCTTCATCAAGCATAGTTCTAGCAGCTTCAATTAAGGTTCTGTTCTTTCTTTCAACTACACCGTTCTGCTGTGGAGTTCCAGGTGCAGAAAATTCTTGTTTAACTCCTCTTTCCTTGCAGAAAGCTTCCATGATTGAGTTTCTGAATTCAGTTCCATTATCACTCCTTATAATTTTGACTTTGTGCTGTGATCCTTTGTCCAGTTGATTTACATGATCCATCAGAGTTTGAGCAGTTTCATCCTTCTTTGATAAGAAATACACCCATGTATATCTAGTATATTCATCAACAATTACTAGAGCATATTTCTTTCTGCCCATCGACATTATATTCACTGGTCCAAAGAGATCAACATGTAGAAGGTGATAAGGCTCCACCACTGAAGATTCAGATTTGCTCTTGAAAGATGACTTCCTTTGCTTGGCCTTTTGACAAGAATCACATAGGCCATCTAGACTTAATATTGATTTTGGGAGTCCTCTTACAAGATCCTTTCTTATCAGCTCATTTATGTTGTTCAGATTGAGATGAGAGAGCTTCTTATGCCAATTCCAACTCTCTTCATTTGATATCCTTGCAGTTAGACACACTATTTTACCATCAAAGTTTGTTACCAAACTTGCTTCATAGATGTTGTTGTGCCTGTGTCCAACTAGAACAACTTTTCCAGTAGATTTACTGATGACTTCACAATGTTCACTGTGAAAATCTACATGGTTTCCTCTGTCACAGATTTGGCTCACAGATAGCAGATTATGCTTCAGTTCTGAGACAAGAGCTACATTGGTAATGATGACACTTCCAAGATTAATATTGCCATATCCCAAAGTATGTCCTACGTTGCCATCTCCATAGGAAACTTTTGGGCCAGCTTTCTCTTCAAAGTCTGATAGCAGGGCTTTATTTCCAGTCATATGTCCTGAGCATCCACTGTCCAAGATAAGTGTGCTCTGCTTGATACCCTGCAATCACAAACAAACACTAAGTGTTAGTTTTAAGGATCCAGACTTGCTTGGATCCCTTGTCTTTCTTAACAGAGTTAGCTTTTGCAGCGGAATGCTTATTAACAGAGTTTAAGCTAACAGTGTCAGACTTTACACTAGCAGAGTTTGCTCTAACCCATTTCAAGTTGGGTTTTAGCTCATAATAATTATGATAAACAGCATGATAACTCTTACAAGTATAAATAGAATGCCAAGTGCTTCCACAATGTGTGCATAAAGTCTGTGGTCTTACCCTAACATAATCACTCTTCACTTCTGAAGTAGAAGGTAAAGAATTAATATGTTTGTTCTTATTGCAAAATCTTGCAAGATGATTAGAACTACCACAACTATAACATGTTTTCCTTGAAGCACCAACATTAGGCATATGATTATTCCTATTGTTTATGCCTATCTTGCCATTCCTATTCTTCTTGGACCCTTTTGGTTTCATGGCAGACTTTACCTCTTTGAGCTTATGTTTAAACTGTTTTCCTGTCATTAAACCAACATTAACCTGTTTCTCACAGACTTTAATTGGTTCTCTAACAGCTTCTTGCTCAATAGGCTTCTCTGTTTTAGATTCAATATCCATTTGTTCAACACAAGTTTCTACTGGCTCTAAAACAGCTTCTTTCACTATTACAGATTTTAGCTTGTTAGATTCAGGAACAAATGTTACAGGAGTTGAATATGAGCTAGTGAAGGCTCTAAACTTAATTTTATCCTGAAACCTAAGTTCATCTTCCTCACTGTAACCTAAACCTACAGCATCTGTCTGGAACACTTGGTGAGTATCTCTACCAGAATTAGTCCAAGTTTTAATTATGTTCCTTTCCTTCTCTAAATCAGATTCTAATTGCCTATACTTTTTAAGCAATTCCTGTTCAACATAAACAGCATCATCTCTTTCTTTTTGAATCTGCTTCATATTTTCAAGTTCTCTTTCAAGAAACTTGCTTCTGTCTTTCAGGCTAAGATTCTCAGATTTAATCCTTTCATTTTCTAAAGTCTGATCCCTATAGCTAACATGTATGTTCTTAAGATAAATTCTTAACTCAGAAATATCATCAGTATCATAAGCATACATAGTTAGAGGTACCTTGTTTTCTGATGATTCAGCTTCATCTTTGACAGTTGTCATAAGAGCATAGTTTTCTCCATCATCAGAGTCTGAAGTATCTGCCCAGTCTTTGCCTTTGGAGATGAGTGCTTTTTCAGTTTTTCCTTTCTTGCACTCTGGAGCATAGTGACCCATCTCCTTGCACTTGTAGCACTGGATCTCAGATTTGTCCTTCTTTCCAGACTTGGTATTTCTTCCATCAGACTTTCTGAAGTTTTTCTTCTCAAAATTCGAATCTTTCCTTGAGAATCTTTTACCCTTTCTGAAGTTCTTGAATCCCATCTTTTTAAATGTCTTCACCATCAAGGCAGCCATTTGCATCAATTCCTCTTCATCATCTTCAGAGTCAGAGGCTTCATCATCAGAGTTTGAGTCAACATCAGTGTTTGATGACTCACTCTCAGAGTTTACAACCAATGCTTTTCCTTTGGCTTTCTTCCTTGAGATTTTCTTTTCAATGGGCTTCTCCTCGACTTTGAGAGCAACAGATCTTGTTTTCTTGCTTGACCTTCTGTTTCTTTGGTCTATCTCCAATTCATGAGTTTTCAATAACCCATAGATCTCATCAAGTTCAGTGTCAGCAAGTTCATAATTGTCTCTTATTGTTGTTGTTTTCAAATCCCATCTTTCAGGTAAAGATAACAGAAATTTGAGATTTGATTCTTCAAGATCATACTCTTTGTCAACAAGAGACAGATCATTCAGCAATTTGCAGAATCTGTCATACGTCTCAGTCAAGGTTTCATTGGGTCTTGAATCAAAGTGCTCATACTCCTGTGTGAGTATTGTCTTTCTGTTTTTCTTAATAGCAGGGGTTCCTTGGCATCTGGTTTCCAAAGCATCCCAGATCTCCTTTGCAGTTTTGCATCCAATAACCCTGTTGGACATAACAGTATCCAAAGCACTATGGAGAAGATGTCTAACCTTTGCATCTTTTGCAATAGATGAGATATCCTCAGGAGTATAATCTTTCTTTTCCTTTGGAATCAGTTTCTGCGGTTCATCACCAACAACAGGAGATAACTTGGTTGGCTTATGAGGACCACTGTTGATTCGATCAAGATATTCTGGATCTGTAGCCTCCAGGAACATGGTCATCTTCACCCTCCAGATCGGATACTCTACTGGCCTGAGAATTGGAACCCTGATTGTTTCATATCGACTCACAGAATTTGGCTTAACCTGTTCAGCCGTGGGAGGAGCTTGATTTTGATTTTCTTCAGTCATGATTATACCTGTGTTTGAATCGTAAAGCTGTATATATTAAACAGCCTTGGCTCTGATACCAATTGTTAGGCCGAATACACAATATAATCAGATATGTATGAGAATAACAATAATTAAGAACACTGTTTATGAATCAATAAACTGTAATTATATTAACAGCTTCTCTCTTTATGATGTTAACGAATCAAAAAGAGCTTCTAGGTTACAAGAATAATCTTTCAATATTCGCGTCCCTTCTAGGGATAACCTATCTGTGTTTATATAGTACACAGCTACATACAATCCGTTTCTAATTGATATTCCTACAAATCAGCTATACAATTCATATCAATTAAGGATTGCTTCTTATCTTCTATCCTGTTTCCTTAGCTGTATCAATATATTCTGCTTCTTTCCATCTTCAGAATGTATTGCTTCTAGAATCTTCAATTCTGCACCGACAGCTAATTCAACATTCTCCTTGTCAGACTTTAACTAAACTCTGACCGGCTTCCTTTAAACTCTTCACCCTATCAGAGTTTAACTAAACTCTGATCGGCTTCAGATAAACTCTGGTCTGTACCTGTTGCTTAAACACTGATAAACAAACATTAGCAATTATATCTAACACTGTGTTTGTGTAGCTTCTTTAGCAAAGGGCTTGCCCTCTTCAGGAGTGATGTTCAAAGCTTCATTTATGGCAGCAATTTCAAAACTCATTGACATCCCTTTAATTGTGCAGTTCACTTGAAGCTTGTTTTGCCCATCATCCAGTGCAATCTCCTCCACCATTGTAGTTGCCCAAAAATCCTCAAGAACATCCAGGTTTAGGGTGGGCTTGCAGAGAAGGGCATCCTTGATATGTGAACCGTTGAGAAACTTCACAAAACATTTGTACTGGTCACTTGCATCAGCTTCACTTTCTAGTGCTACAAAGTTAGATTTAGGAACAACATATACGATTTGGGCCATTGATTTTGAGTGAAAAAGAGAGAAATTTTTGAATTAGGTTTTGGCTCGAGAGAGTTTTTGCTTTGAGAATACGATATGTGAGAGATAAAAAGTGAATTAGGTCGAGAACTCTATTAAATAGTAAAGTGTTAATCACGGATCGATAAGTGATTCACAACCGTTCAATTTGAGATCGAGAACTGTACTCGATTGTGATATCGAGAACTCTAATAAAGACCTCAAATCGAGAATTCCAATAGAGAACTCATATCGAGAACTCTAATAGAGGACTCATATCGAGAACTCTAAATAAGCCTTATCGAGTTCGTATCAAAAACTCAATCATGTCGAGAACTTAACCTTTTATATCGAAAACTCAAAGACAATTTTTATTTATTATGCATATCGTGAACTCATACATATACATATTTAAAATTTGTCAAAAGTAATAATCCAAAATTGATTTAATAATATATATCATTTTTAACTGTAAGTAAAATAGATTATTTAACATAAGTGCAATCATATCGTGAAGTCTTGATATGTGTATAGAGAACTCATATCGAAGACTCCATACCGAGAACTCAGGAATATACATATAGAGAACTCGAGTTGCTCATGTCGAATAGTCTATTTACTAGCAGTTATCGATATACTTTTGCTAAAATTGAACCGTATCGAGAACTCCTTAAGACTATATCGAAAGTCTAGGAATTCTACTAACAGTTATCTCAGAATTCATTGAAAAATTCCAAGTTTAAGAAATTGATTTTTCATATTTACAACACAAAAGCTGAAATATTTATAAATCATATCTCAACCAATTTTCACTCCAATAAAATTGGATTCTTTAAATAAAGTAAAAATCTACCGCTGCAACGAATTAACAGAGTCATACTCAGCCATTTATGAAGAATTGAGCATTCCAATTTCACTTACAAGTTTGTTAAAAGTAGTTCATCTAATGGCTTTGTAAAAATGTCTGCTAACTGTTTGATTATTGGAACAAAATGAAGTTCAATGGTACCATTAGAAGCATGTTCCCTTATAAAATGGTACCTCACATCAATGTGCTTTGTAGAAGAATGGTTAACTGGATTGCAATAATAGATATGGCACTAGTGTTATCACACATTATTGGAATGTGTTCTAGCATAATGACATAATCTCTTAGTTGATTTCTAATCCAAAGCATTTGAGTACAACAACTCCCATCAGCTATATATTCAGCCTCAGCTGTGGAAGTTAATACAGATTGTTGTTTTTTACTATACCAAGATACTAACCTTTGACCTAAAAATTGACAGCTTCCAGATGTGCTCTTTCTGTCAACTCTGCATCCTGAAAAATCTGAATCTGTGTATGCAACAACATCAAATCCAGTTCCTTTTGGATACCAAAGGCCTAGATTAGAAGTCCCCTTCAAATATCTGAAAATCCTCTTGACAACTACCAGATGTGATTCTTTTGGATTAGACTGGAACCTTGCACACAGACATGTAGGAAACATGATGTCTGGTCTACTTGCAGTGAGATAGAGAAGTGAGCCAATCATCCCTCTGTACACAGTCTCATTTACCTTTTTCCCTCTTTTATCTTCATCTAGATGAGTGGCTGTGGACATTGGGGTTTTTGCAGGACTGCATTCCACTAAGTCAAATTTCTTCAATAAATCCCTTATATATTTTGTTTGACTAAAGAAAATACCATCCTTTCTTTGGCTAACCCGGAGATCCAGAAAATAAGTCATTTCTCACATCATGCTCATCTCATATCTGCTTTGCATGAGCTTAGAAAACCTCTCACACAATTTCTCATTTGAAGAACCAAAAATGATATCATCCACATAGATTTGGACCAATATCATATCATCTTTGTGCAGCTTGAAGAACAGTGTCTTATCAATTATGCCTCTAGTAAATCCACTTTCAAGTAAAAACTCAGATAGAGTTTCATACCATGCTCTTGGAGCTTGCTTGAGTCCATACAGTGCCTTGAGTAGACTGTATACAAAATCTGGGAATTCTGGATCTTCAAAACCAGGTGGCTGTTGCACATAAACTTCTTCTTCAATTTCACCATTTAGAAATGCACATTTCACATCCATTTGATACACTTTAAAGTCTTTGTGTGCAGCAAATGCTAGAAATATTCTAATGACTTCTAATCTTGCAATAGGTGCAAAAGTCTCATCATAATCAATGCCTTCAGCTTATGAGTACCCTTTTGCCACCAACCTAGCTTTGTTTCTAGTTACTACACCCTCTTCATCCATCTTGTTTCTGTAAACCCATTTTGTACCAATGATGGATCTGTCCTTAGGTGCAGAAACCAATTCCCATACTTTGTTTCTCTCAAACTGATTTAACTCCTCTTGCATAGCAACTACCCAATCAGGATCAAGTAAAGCATCTTCAATTTTCTTTGGCTCATCTTTAGAAAGAAAGCATCCCTACAAGCATTCATTTACAACTGCACTTCTAGTTCTTACTCCAACACTGGGATTTCCAATAATTTGATCTGTAGAATGAGCTTTATCCCATGTTGATCTTTGGTGTACATTTTCTGAACTAGAGGTGCCTTCATCATTATGATCATGCGCTTGATTTGTTGAATTATAAGATGCTCCCCCTGTGTTGGTGCTTCCAAAAACAGGTGAATTTCCAATGAGCAGCTGTTCACTTGATTCATGATTTGTTGAGGGTTCACTAGATTCACTTGGCATTTGAGTTTGAATAGGTTCTTCATCTTCAGAATCTTCATCAAGAGAAAGATTTTCAAATCTTAAAGCTTCTTAAACTCTGTATGTTGCCTTGTCTAGATAATATCCTAGAAAAATATTATCAAATGCCTTTGCATCAAATTTACCAACATATTCAAAGGTATCCTTTAATACAAAGCATTTGCTTCCAAACACATGTAGATGCTTGAATGTGGCCTTTTTGCCAGTCATTATAAAATAAGGAGTGGTGCCAACATTTTTGTTAATGAGAGTTCTGTTCTGTACATAGCATGCAGTGATAACAGCTTCAGCCCAAAAACATGTTGGTAATTCATCATCTATTAGCATGGTCCTTGCAGCTTCAATGAGAGTCCTATTTTTCCTCTTTACAACTCCATTTTGTTGAGGAGTTCTAGCAGCAGAAAATTGATGCCTAATGCCTTTTTCTTTGTAGAATGCATCAAGAGTAGCATTTCTGAACTCAGTCCCATTGTCACTTCTAAGTGCCACAACAGATGTTGTTGCTTCTTTCTTAATTATCTTCAAATGCTCAATAATGATGGTAGGTGCTTCATCTTTAGAATGCAGGAAGTCCACCCATGTATATCTTGAAAAATCATCCACCATTACTAAGCAATATCTCTTTTTGGAAAGAGACATGACATTGACAGGGCCAAAGAGGTCCATGTGAATTAACTGCAATGGCAAAGTGATAGAGGTGAATTCTTTGCTCCTGTGACTTGATCTTTTCAGTTTTCCTTTTTGACAGGCTTCACAAACTCCATCTTGGATAAATTCAAGCTCTGGCATATCTCTCACAATTTCTCTCTTGACTAGAGAATTCATTGCTTTGAAGTTCAGGTTTTCTATGCCAAAGCCAACAATCTTCATTTGAAGCTTTAGAGTAAAAGCAACAAACATTGTCCTTGTTTGCAGAGTCCAAATCAGCTACAAACAGGCTTCCTTTTCTTACACCTTTTAGTGCAAGTTTACCAGTCTTTTTATGTAACAGCCCGAAATCCGGGGTCAGGGATTTAGGGTTGTCACAATCCATGTACTCCTTGCCTTACCTGTATTACTCACACCAATCATACTTCACCTGCTCATGACCCCACATTATAAGTCTCACACACACACACACAGGTTAGAGTCTCAGAAACGACACACTACAACAATTGCGGAATAAATAATTTTTATTACAATACCCAAATGTCTTTTGAATCTGATACTGATACAATTTCTAAGTATTGTTACATTACCAACTTAGCCTTCTGATGCTCACAATCCTCTAATACCATTCATGTCTATACATAAGTTGAATACCAAAAGCCGTAGCCTGATTCGGTTGGTTCGTACTACTCTCGGGATCACTGCTAGAAACTGCTTAATGGAAACGCCTTGCGAGGTATGTGCCGTCCCATTGGCATCCTGCTTCGCTGCTATACAATATATATAAAATAATAGCAAGAGTGAGCGATAGCTCAGCAAGGTAATGAAAGTATGGCATAATTCTGCCTTTTAATTCAACCCAGAAATAAAGCGGGTATAAGACAATAATTTGTCAAAATATCTCGATACTGAAATTATTTCCCTATCGGAATATATACCACAACAGTACTTCAAATATCAATTATCGTCTTTATACGAAAGATAAGTGAAATTCGTACTTGACATAACAATTTATCAAGATAAGTATCCTTTACTGAAAACTCGAATATTTTCCCTAATCGGGATATGATAGAAATTTGGATGCTGACACCCTGCTCCAGTGACGTAGCACTCAGCAGTTGTGGATACTATAACACTCAGCAGTTCAAGATACTGCCAGATGGGAACACTGAACTCCGTATGTAGGAGAAATTTCATATGAACTCTGTATTGAGATTTCAATAATTCCAGACGTGGATCGACGATGATCAGTCGTCGCTTCCAGGTCCACCGCGGGTCTTCTCTACTAGTAGAAGGATAAAAACTCCATCCGTAATTACCCTCAGGTAAAAGCTCCATCCGCAATTACCTTGGATGAAAGCTCCATCCGCAATCATCCTGAATGAAAGCTCCATCCGCAATCATTCTGGCGCAAGTTGGGCCAAATTCAAGTTCCCCGGGCAAATGCCCGTTCAAAGATCGCACTGGGATCCTTTGGTTACTCCCAGAATCAATCGGAAGTTAACCCATTAACCCATATTGGCTCTTAGCCGGACTTTCACAATCCATGGTTACTCCCGAACAATGGGAAGCTAACCCATAAGTACATACTGGCCTATAGCCGGAAACTCAGGTTGAGCGACAAATAGTCTTCATGAAATCGAGATTGAATCTTTTACTCTGACAGTTCTTTTGAGTTTTGAGAGTTTAAAATGAATAGTAGTTACAAAAATCAGGTTCCCCGTCTTTTGGATAGTGAGCGAGTATTTAAGTCTTCTCAAAAGACAGACTTAAATGGAAAAACATTGTTTTGGGAACCTCTTTTTGATTTTAAAAATAATCAATGACATTGATTAAGTAAGTAAAGCTTAGATGAATATTCGGAATAATATTCCTTAAGTAAATACTGATTAAATGAATATTCAAAGGTAATATTCATTAAATAAATAACTCTTAAATGAATATTCAAAAATAAATAAACCTCAAATGAATATTCACAAATAATATTCATTAAATAAATAACTCTTAAATGAATATTCAAAAGTAATATTCATTAAATAAATAAACCTAAAATGAATATTCAGAAATAATATTCATTAAATAAATAAGTCCCAAATGAATATTCAAAAGCAATATTCATTAAATAAATAATTAATCCTCGAATGAATATTCAAAATAATATTCATTTAATATACCCATTGAACAACATTTATTCAATCTCTTGCCAGATATTTTTAACCGAAAATACCAATTTATAACCATTGGAGTATCTTTGTTATCATTCCGGAACAAAGCGATTTTAAGAAAACATTTTGAAAATGGTATTCATCTAATTAAACAAATTTAATTAGACGAATAAGGCTTATTTAATCCGTAAATGCTTCCAGAAGTATTTACTAATTAAATAAACACTGGTTTATTAGTGATGTTGCCTTTAGGTTAATTATTGCGAAAATCTTTCAAAAAAACTCTGTCCGGGTTTTCGAAAATGTACCTTAAATATAAATAACTTAAATAGCATTCCTCGAATGTATGATAATTGGCCGCTGGAAACCCTCCGGGTTTCCACGACTCTCTATATATTACAAAATATTGACTCCCGGTCTATATCGAAAGAGTGGAATCATCCGCCCGATACTAAGGGCATTTGCAAAACCCCGGCTTATAACTGATACCCCATATCCAACTTATAAGCCAAATATCTTATTCAAATAATAACTTTCGAATGAGGTAATATTCAAATAACATTCCTCAAATCATTTCCAAGTAATTAATACTTTCTGGAAATATAATAATGTTTAATAATAATATTCCTCAAGATGAATAGTACTTTGTCGCTGGAATCCCTCCGGGTTCCCACGACTATCTATATAACAGAAAATACTGACTCCCGGTCTAGAGTCGAAACAATAAACATGCTCTTATCTATAGAGCTGCGAGATAAACCGGTTCATATATACTTTATCTCAAAGTTCGGAAATAAACCGAAAGTCAAACTCTATTTTATACGATGTAACATGTATCGCAAAACTGTATAACTCTATACATGGCAAAAGCAGTATATATAATCAATACTTCAAAGTATAGATTTAGAAAACTTGCCTGGTATTCGAGAAGTAGTAGGGCACGTGACAATGTCGAACAATCTAGACAAAGTCAAAGAAAACATTTGGTTAATCCCTTGGATACTCTATTTATACATCAACGCTTAAACAAATAAGCGAGACACAACTATGGTATTACTAGCTTGCTTTAGGCTCGTACTAGGTCCATGTTAATCAACAAATACTTAGGTCGAAGATTCGTTTTAGCAATTGGATCTCGTCCCCTCGTTTTACTAAGTGGTTCTCAAAGTTATAACCAAGTGCTCCTCTAAGGGGTTCCTTCGCACTTAACCTTGATTCGAACTTTTTTATAAAATCGAAAAACGATCCATTTGACATGTGGTTTCTTCTCACACCTTCCTTTTTATCTCTAGTATTTAATAACCTCGATTCGCAACTGAATTAACTATGTTAAGGGAATCCAATTTTAATTACGAACTCGCGTTTACGGTTTCGAACCACTTTTAGTAAATCGGCCATTTCTCCTAAACCGTAAATCCATTTTACATGATCTTTATATTAAAACGAAGCTTATAACATTATCTAGCTTATCATGGCAGAAAACGAAGCTAAACAGTGAGTTGGAACAACTGTGATGCACGGTTATCTAGGTGTTAACGAAAATCGGGCATTACGACGGCTATAATTCGGATATTCCAAAAATCGTAACAATCCAACCAAGCCACACCGGGCATCCATACAACTTATACACTTCATAAGCATCAATATATCATCCTCATACTCTATATAATCAGGGGTTAGGTCTCAAGACCACCAAACAATAATCAACCACAATTTAAGCAAGCTAACATCATAATAGCCACTAATAACACACATGCTTTCACTCAATACTTATCATCTTTAAAACTCAACATACAACCAAGGAGGGTTAGAGGTTATACCTTCTTGATGTTCTTACAATCTCAAACAAGCTTGGTTAACCTTGGGGAAGCCTTACTCTATGCTCACCATCTTCAATCTCACCAAAGAAATCAAGAACATGGAAGTGGGTTTCCTGACTGGAAAAACACGCCCCAAAGATCAGCCAAAACGAAGCCCTTGCACTCGTTTCCTGGTCGAGGCTCCTGAATGAAAGTTGTAGATCATCTCACGGGGTTTCCAGAAAGCTAAAGAACACATGATTCCATTGAGAAACGAGGGAGTTATGGCTATTTGAAAATCGGTGCAGAAACTGCCAAGGTCATGGCAGTTTGGATTCTTCAACTTGGGGAGGCGATTTGACTAGGCTATACTCCTTGGATTGCTATGAAATTTTGAACCGATGTTATACATGGAGTTTAGAAGCTGTGGTTAAATTTTGGTGATTTTATCATGGTTGGAAATGGAGTTATGGATTTTTCTTTGGAGGGTGCTCCAGCTGATCAGTTTGAGAGAGATTTGTATTTCTCTTGCTTTTCTTCTTTTCTTTTTCTTTTGTTTTGGATAATCATGCTTGAAATGCTGATTTTTGTTAAAAGAGTGGTGAGTCATCACATTGTCCTTGTCATCAGGACACGTGTCAAGCCATGGAGTATCATGGTGGCAAAGTAGGGACACGTGTCGCGCATGCATGTGTTTGGTTCGTTTCTTTTCACATGGATGATCCAAATGTTGCATCCCTCGAATTAATCTTGTTACATGTTACTTCCATGTCTATATTTAATCTTGTAAATGTTGCCTTGTTCCTCTTGAAACGATTCGAAATATTTCCCAAAAGAGCGAATAAAACTATACGCGATTTTCGCAGTGAATAGTAACTATCCACTATTCACTTCAACAATCGAATCCTTAAATCGACTTTAATAATATAATAAAATTCCAAAATATTAAATCCTCAAATCCTCAATTTTAATATCTCATTTCTTGAATATAATAATATATAATTCGATGTCCGGTCAAATATTTCACCAAAATAAAATTTGGAATTTCTGAATTCCGATCGTCTTTGCATTCACTTATTTACTCCGTAGATCACTAATATGACTTTGAAATATCCACACTACGTCTCGTACATAGGTGGCATGAAAAATTTTCTTAACCCTCAAAATCACTATTCATCCACCAATATCACTATTCACTGCTGCACTTAATCATAATAAAAAAAGTTTTAATTAATCCAAAAATTCGGGTTATTACAGTCTCCCCTCCTTAAAAGGATTCCGTCCCGGAATCAGCTTAGGAATAACTGGGGGTACTTTTCTCCCATTGCACGTTCTAACTCCCAAGTGGATTCTTCCACTTCTTGATTTTCCATAAACCTCTCACTAGCTTGGTAACCTCGTCTTTTAGCACTTTTTCTTTTCTATCTGTGATTTCCACGGGTTGTTCTTTGTAAGTCAAACCAGGTTGTACATCTACCTGCTCGTACCCTAACATATGCCGGGCATCTATAGTATACTGACGTAGCATTGTCACATGAACCCTGTTATGACCATTCTACAAGTTTGGGGGGGCAAGGCTGGCTCGTAGGCCACCTTCCTGACGCGTTTTAAAATCTCAGATGGCCCAATGAATCTCGGGCTCAATTTCCCTTTCTTTCCAAATCTCCTTAACTCCTTCCACGAGGATATCTCTTAGCATCACGAATCTCTAACCTCATATTTTCCATCTTGTTTGTACAGAAAATACACCAACATAAACTTGCTTGTCATTCATCAACTTGCCATTTAGCTTATCAATAGCAGTACTATCTCTATGCTCGCGGGCTTAGTCCGCATACTTTCTCTGTCTGTCTTGGTTGTCACTAGCCGCTTGTTGGTGAAATATTTTGTCTTTCTAGTTTGTTGGATTAACTTGGTTTTGTGTAAAATTGTTAGCTCGCAAACACGCAAGTATACGTGGTCACAAAATAGCAAGTGGTAAATAAAAGTTCGTTCCTCAGGGACAAGATGTACTGCGAATTTAGTGCCTATGCAACAGAGTATGATTACTTCTTACTGCCTGACAATTTATCAATTTCAAGTTTTTATTATTCTAAAATTATCAACTAAGCACGAAATATCGGAAAATGAATTAACAAGAAATTATCTATAGCAAGAGAGACATGGGATTCCAATTTCATCTACAATTTCACTCATAGCTGACTCAATATAACGACTCGGGTGATAAATTCAATAATTAATCAGATAACACAATGATAATACGAGCTACCTTTCAGTAAACTCGCATCAAACCTCTAAATTCCCACAAAAGATGGAGTTTAAGAAGACACCAAATTATATTCAGATTATATATGTCTATACAATCTGAAAATATAACTGATTTAAGCTTAGGTTATCAATACGATTACATGGGGCAACGTGAAATGGGTTAAATCACACTACAAATCAAAAATAATTAATTACTCAAGAACCCATGCTAATTTGGCGACATCTACACCCTAGAATCCACTTTCGCAATCATCTAGGATTGAATAAATAAGATGGTAGCTAATCATCTTTAAATTAATTCAACCAAATTAGAGTACCGAAATTAAATCACCCGGAATCAATCACGACTCAAGCACGAAGTTACGTTATAGAATCCATTGGAACCCCATGAAAAAGAATTAGTTCATGTCTGAATTAATAATTAACATGGAAATGATGTAGAACATAGATCTGAAATTGCACATGATAATAAACAATATGGGAATAATTAAAAATATAAGAACAAGAGATAGAAAATAAAACCCAATTGAGAAGTGAAATTCTGAAGGTTGAAATTAAATTGAAAAATGAGCTCTTGTCACCTCAAGAACCCTAGAATTCTGATGTACGTTCTAAGATAAAAACTAATATGATAATAATCTCCTCTTCTAATATTAATAAGTTTGAAAACTTAACTATTACACAAGCCCAAAAGAATTAGGCCCAAAAGGTTTGTAGTCGACCCGGGAGAATTAAAGAACCAGGTAACACACACGCCACTGCGCTCGACCTTGCGCAGCTGCTCGGCAGACACGCGCACTTGCGCTAGCAAACAGTCGACCGGGAGCGCTCCTGCGCTTAGAACTTGCGCTGCTGCGCGCTTGGACAGAGAGGGGCCTGCGCACCTGCGCGACTTTGTGCGCACCTGCGCCTGTGGACAGAAGGAAGGTTGCGCACCTGCGCGCCTTTGAGTGCTGCTGCGCTCCTTGAAGTGCTCTTGCGCCTGTGAAGCGCTCTTGCGCGCTAGAGCTTCTGGAGAATGCCTTGGCTTCACAAAACCTTTGTGCTACAGCCTCTAAACACCCCTGGAAAACCCTCAACTTCCCACTTCTTATTTCGTTTCCAAATCCAACATTCTTCCACCATTTAATGTCTTAGCTTTATTAATCAAATATCACCATAACACCACATATAGCACTAGAACGCCGTCAACCAAACACCTACATGAATTACACAAAAACACGTAAAATAACCACGAAACTCGAGGTCATGCATCCGTTTTAAATCCGAACGGAAGGTAATTAGTGGATATAAAATCCACTATCAAACCCCCAAACTTAAACCGTTGCTTGTCCTCAAGCAATGCAAAATAACCCGAAATTATGCATGAATGCAACTAATTACTAAATGACATGATAATGCAAAATGACCTAATGCAATGACTCCAAACACGAGTTACCGTAACCAACTCTCAAGCCAACACCTCAAATTATGCAACAACAGCAAACAGAGCTCGACTAAGTCCCCGTATACCAACAATACATGCACGGGAACGTGGTGTGTGCAATTCTCACTAAAAATACTCTCGACACTAGATCAAAGGCATAACCAATTCTTCGCCAAGACAATCACATGTTTATAACCAGAATGAACTCTAGCCACAAGAAACCACTTAAAGACACCGCCATCATCATTCAAGGTAGACAAGGACTCATGCTTAACTACACAAACACAAACACACATGCTTATCGACCGTGCAATGGGTGAGACCCCTAAAGGCTTATACAATAGCACCCTTGTAGCGAGCGTTAGGTTAGTGGATCCCAGACCGGAAAAGTCTTAGGTCACTAGGCATAAAATCCCCTAGAACTTACTTGCTCGAGTACTAAAGAGCTCACCCTAGTCAATTAGCATACACACACTCTCACAATCACTCATTTTTTTAATTCTTACCACTCTTTTGTTTTCTTTTTCTCTTTTTTTTTTTTCTATTTTTTTTTTTTTTTCTTTTTTCTTCTTTTCTATTTTTTTTTTTTCTTTACACATGGGTGCACTATCTCACCCTCCTAGACTACTCATATTAAATATGAGCGGCTACTAGCCATTTGACGCCTAGCCATTATTACACTACAACACGACACGACACCTAGCATGAAATCCATGTTTTCCCCCAAACTTATACTTAAGTGCTCCTACGTCATCAAGGGAATAACGAACATTCTAGATATAAATAAGTGATTAAATCCTAACCATCAAACTAGGTATGACTCGATCTAGCCCAAGAGCAAACAGTGAGACCGTGAAAAGATTGTGTTCCCGACACACGCAAGTCAATTTCATAAGTACTTAAATCAACCCTCTATTCATTGTCATCACATTCAAATTAGCATCAACCCAATGAGCCAGAAACAAACACTCGTGTGGAGTCATATGATATTACACTCCTAAATAATTCTATATGGCATGGCATCCTAAATGTCAACTAAATAACATGGCACAACTAAATGCAACTACTATGAACTAACATGAATATAAACTAAATGCAATGCATGACTCTAGCACCCTAAAATCACCCCCAAACTTATTAAGTTCAATGTCCTCATTGAAGGTAAATAAAGGGTACAAGAGATACTCCCCTACGCATCGGCATCGTCACCCTCCTCGGGTGGTGTGTCAGGTGGTGGATAGACGTGGTGTGCGCCAAAGGTGGGCCATGTGATCTGGAATCCCTGCTGGTGATACACTCCATCCAACGACTGCGTCAAATCCGTGGCGAATCTGCTCAGCATATCATGTGTAGTGTCATAGCGCCGCAGCATGCGCCTATACTGAGCATCACTAAAGACCACAGTGCCCTGACTCGGCTGGCTCGTCTGAGCGTGGGAAGGACCCGCTCTATCAGTTGGACGAGTAACCCTCTGCACTAATGGTGGGGCCTCCTCGCCCTCGTCAACAACATATCCAAGTCCCCTAGGATGCGGAGTGCCGACCTGCCACTCTGCCATCCTTCTAATCACATGGTGATTAATCGAGCCCATCGGCCTAAACAAGGTCTCATCAACAACCCAAGTTACACCAACATGAATACACAAGTTAGCAATGACAACCGCATGAGGAATTCCTCCTGTAGTGCTACCACCCAAGAACTTAATGATATTTTGGTAGATGAGATACCCGAGATCAATATACTTTCCGTTCAAGATGCCCCACAAAATGATCGCCCTCTCAATAGTGACATCAGTAACATGCGAAGATGGCATGATGCGAGCACACAAAAATAGGAACCAAGCTCTCGCATACCGTGTCAAAGCAGCTGCAGGAAAGGTACGCTTCTCATCCGTACCAGGCTTGCACTTCCACACCGTGCCCGGTATACACATCCCCTCTATAATGGCATCCAAATCAACATTATCGCGGGTAGTCCGTGCCCAATCCTCAGCACCACTAGGCTTAGCCGGTTGGTGTATAACACGACGAATATAGGCCGGCTTGTACGCCACGGCCTTACCCCTCACCATGGCAATGCCGTTTTTCTGCTCTTTTGCGTTGGCATAGAACTCTCGTACTATGCTCAACGGAACCTCCTCGGGAACTCTCGTACTATTTCCTTTGACAGAAATAGGAGGAGGAAGTTTTTCTATTGTCTCCAGCTTGGCTTTGTCCACTTCTAAACCCTTTCTAGACACCTTGTGACCTAGAATAATGCCTTCTTGTACCATGAAGTGGCACTTCTCCCAGTTGAGCACTAGATTTGTCTCGACACATCGTTTCAACACCATGCTCAGATTATGCAAACATTCATCATAAGAAGACCCAAAAACTGAGAAATCATCCATGAAGACTTCCACATTGATTCCAATCATATCAGAAAAGATAGCCATCATGCAACGTTGAAAAGTGGCTGGAGCACCACAAAGTCCGAAAGACACTCGTCGGAATGCAAAAGTGCCAAAGGGACATGTGAAGGTAGTCTTCTCCTGATCTTCAGGAGCTATGGCAATCTGATTGTAGCCCGAATACCCGTCCAGCAAACAATAGTACTCATGTCCAGCTAGTCTGTCCAGCATCTGATCAATGAAGGGTAGAGGGAAGTGATCCTTCCTGGTGGCCTTGTTCAATCTCCTGTAGTCCATACAAACTCTCCAACCTGTAACTGTTCGAGTTGGAATAAGCTCATTCTTCTCATTAGTAACCACTGTCATACCCCCCTTCTTTGGTACACATTGAACCGGGCTCACCCAAGAACTATCCGAGATGGGATATATGATGCCCGCATCTAGCCATTTAAGAATCTCCTTCTTGACAACCTCTTTCATGATAGGGTTTAGCCTCCTCTGATGTTCCACTGAAGGTTTGCACCCTTCTTCCATTGGAATTTTGTGCATACAGTAAGAGGGGCTGATGCCCTTGATATCTGCAATTGTCCACCCTATCGCTGACTTGAATTCCCTCAGAATCCGCAAGAGTTTTTCTTCCTCACTACCTGACAGGTTAGACGCAATAATAACAGGTAAAGTAGAAGCTTCACCAAGAAATGCATACCTGAGATGATCCGGCAGTGTCTTGAGTTCAAGTTCAGGAGCTTCCTCAATAGATGGCTTTAGACGAATCTGTGATTTTTGAAGCTCTGCTAAGCCAAGTGATGTTAGTGGAGCAATCACTTTCCTCTGGTAGGGGTTAGCATTCAACATCTGCATACATTCTGCAATTTCTTCATCCTCAGAATCAGAGTCACCTTGTAAAGTGCTTACCAAGGCATCTGCTCTCAACAGCTGATTCACTTCCTCATGTTGCAGTGATTTAACCATATCCAGTCTGAAACATTCTTCCTCTTCAGTTGGCAGTTGCATAGCTTTAAATACATTGAACGTGATGTTTTGATCATGCACCCTCATCGTCAATTCCCCTTTTTGAACATCAATCAACGTTTTGCCCGTAGCCAAGAATGGCCTTCCCAAGATAATGGGGATGTTCTTGTCTTCCTCGAAATCCAAGATGACAAAGTCAGCGGGGAAGATGAGTTTATCCACCTTGACTAGAACGTCTTCGACTATCCCACGAGGATATGTGACCGACCTGTCAGCAAGCTGCAATGAAATGTTTGTTGGCTTAGGGTCTGGAAGTCCAAGTGTCAAGAAAACTGAGAGAGGCATCAGATTGATGCTTGCACCAAGATCACACAAGCATCTGTTGAAAGATACGTTCCCAATAGTGCAGGGAATGGTGAAACTCCCTGGATCTTTAAGCTTTGGAGGAAGTTTCTGCTGCAGAATCGCGCTACATTCCTCCGTCAATGCAACTGTCTCATAATCAGCAAGCTTTAACTTCTTTGAGAGGATCCCCTTCATAAACTTGGCGTAGCTAGGCATTTGTTCCAAAGCTTCGGCAAATGGAATGTTGATCTGTAATTTTTTAAACACCTCCAGAAATTTGCCAAATTGCTGATCCCTCTTCTCCTTCTGAATTCGCTGAGGGAAAGGTGGAGGCGGGTAGACTGGAGGCTTGACCTCTGAAGGAACCGACTCCTTAGTTGGTTGCTTTTCCTTGTCCTCAACATCCTCTAGCTCTGCCTGTTTTGAAGTCTGCTCAAGATCTGAACCCCCTGTAACTTTTCCTGATCGCAGAGTGATAGCCTGTACCTGCTCCTTACCCTCTCTCTTTCCTGGATTCGGTTCTGTGTTGCTAGGCAGAGTTCCCTGCTGCCTATTTAGTAGGGCATTAGCAAGCTGGCCAATCTGATTTTCCAAAGTCTTCAGAGAAGAAGCTTGACTCTGGAGTGAAACTGCTTGGCTTTTGACCATGGCTCTCAACTCTTCAAGTTCTGATTTTTCATTATTCTGCTGAAATCCTGGAGGCTGATACTGCTGCCTCGGTGCATATTGCTGCTGGCTCCCTGCGGGGTTGAACTGCCTACCCCCAAACTGCTGGTTAGGAGGTGGAAACGATTGTTGCTGCGCATTGTTCTGATTATTACCCCAGCTGAAATTGGGGTGATTCCTGTTGTTCGGATGATAGGTGTTAGGAACTGGGACTTGTGGCCTTTGAAAGTTGCTCACAAATTGTGCCGACTCAGTGGATATGGCACATTGACGAGTATCATGGCTACCAGCACATAGCTCGCAGACGCTAGCGACCTGTTGCATCCCAAGATTAGCCAATGAATCAACCTTCAAATTAAGGGCCTCTAACTGAGCTGAAAGTGCAGTAGCTGTGTCAACTTGAAGAACTCCTGCCACTTTGTTCTGCTGCAATCTCTGAGAAGGATTCTGGTACTCATTTGCAGCCATCATCTCAATCAGATCATAGGCCTCCTCATAGCTTTTAGCCCACAATGCTCCACCAGAAGCAGCATCTACCATAGGCCTAGATTGGCTTCCAAGTCCATTGTAGAAGCAGTTGATAATCATCCAGTCTGGCATCCCGTGATGGGGACATTTCCTGAGCATCTCCTTGTAACGCTCCCAAGCTTCACATAGAGATTCCCCCTGTGTCTGAGTAAACTGAGTAATAGCATTCCTAATGGCAGCTGTTTTTGCCATAGGAAAGAATTTGGAGAGAAATTTTTGAGCAAGCTCTTCCCAAGTAGTGATTGATCCGGCTGGTAGAGAATGTAGCCAGCCTTTAGCTTTATCCCTCAAAGAAAAGGGGAAGAGTCTCAGCTTCACAGCATCATCTGAAACACCATTGAATTTGAAGGTGTCACAGATTTCAATAAAATTCCGGATGTGCATATTAGGGTCCTCAGTTGCACCACCCCCAAACTGCACTGTGTTCTGCACCATCTGGATAGTTCCCGGCTTGATCTCGAATGTATTCGCAGCAATTGCAGGCCTGATGATACTTGACTGAATGTCATTTATCCTTGGCTGCGAATAATCCATGAGTGCTTTTGGAAGTACCTCTGGATTTAGATTAGCATCTCCCATTGTAACAACCGGTCCAACTTCTCCTTCTTGTTTTCTTTCTTGTTCCGCCTTGGTTTGAGATCGTGTTCGCATGCACGGTTAGTACCTGAAACACAATAAGGCAAGGCGACACAAGATGGATAAGTAATCACAAATCAAGTCAGTAATCTATAACGACCACTGATGACAAGCATATAAACTACAAATAACACCGTAGTCCCCGGCAGCGGCGCCAAAAACTTGTTAGCTCGCAAACACGCAAGTATACGTGGTCACAAAATAGCAAGTGGTAAATAAAAGTTCGTTCCTCAGGGACAAGATGTACTGCGAATTTAGTGCCTATGCAACAGAGTATGATTACTTCTTACTGCCTGACAATTTATCAATTTCAAGTTTTTATTATTCTAAAATTATCAACTAAGCACGAAATATCGGAAAATGAATTAACAAGAAATTATCTATAGCAAGAGAGACATGGGATTCCAATTTCATCTACAATTTCACTCATAGCTGACTCAATATAACGACTCGGGTGATAAATTCAATAATTAATCAGATAACACAATGATAATACGAGCTACCTTTCAGTAAACTCGCATCAAACCTCTAAATTCCCACAAAAGATGGAGTTTAAGAAGACACCAAATTATATTCAGATTATATATGTCTATACAATCTGAAAATATAACTGATTTAAGCTTAGGTTATCAATACGATTACATGGGGCAACGTGAAATGGGTTAAATCACACTACAAATCAAAAATAATTAATTACTCAAGAACCCATGCTAATTTGGCGACATCTACACCCTAGAATCCACTTTCGCAATCATCTAGGATTGAATAAATAAGATGGTAGCTAATCATCTTTAAATTAATTCAACCAAATTAGAGTACCGAAATTAAATCACCCGGAATCAATCACGACTCAAGCACGAAGTTACGTTATAGAATCCATTGGAACCCCATGAAAAAGAATTAGTTCATGTCTGAATTAATAATTAACATGGAAATGATGTAGAACATAGATCTGAAATTGCACATGATAATAAACAATATGGGAATAATTAAAAATATAAGAACAAGAGATAGAAAATAAAACCCAATTGAGAAGTGAAATTCTGAAGGTTGAAATTAAATTGAAAAATGAGCTCTTGTCACCTCAAGAACCCTAGAATTCTGATGTACGTTCTAAGATAAAAACTAATATGATAATAATCTCCTCTTCTAATATTAATAAGTTTGAAAACTTAACTATTACACAAGCCCAAAAGAATTAGGCCCAAAAGGTTTGTAGTCGACCCGGGAGAATTAAAGAACCAGGTAACACACACGCCACTGCGCTCGACCTTGCGCAGCTGCTCGGCAGACACGCGCACTTGCGCTAGCAAACAGTCGACCGGGAGCGCTCCTGCGCTTAGAACTTGCGCTGCTGCGCGCTTGGACAGAGAGGGGCCTGCGCACCTGCGCGACTTTGTGCGCACCTGCGCCTGTGGACAGAAGGAAGGTTGCGCACCTGCGCGCCTTTGAGTGCTGCTGCGCTCCTTGAAGTGCTCTTGCGCCTGTGAAGCGCTCTTGCGCGCTAGAGCTTCTGGAGAATGCCTTGGCTTCACAAAACCTTTGTGCTACAGCCTCTAAACACCCCTGGAAAACCCTCAACTTCCCACTTCTTATTTCGTTTCCAAATCCAACATTCTTCCACCATTTAATGTCTTAGCTTTATTAATCAAATATCACCATAACACCACATATAGCACTAGAACGCCGTCAACCAAACACCTACATGAATTACACAAAAACACGTAAAATAACCACGAAACTCGAGGTCATGCATCCGTTTTAAATCCGAACGGAAGGTAATTAGTGGATATAAAATCCACTATCAAAAATCTCATCCTTTAATTCCCGATTATTCGGAATCCATCTCTGTCTCATTTTAATTAAAGGTATCAGCCACCACATTGGCCTTCCCCGGATGGTAGTGCATCTCACAGTCATAATCCTAGGTCAATTCTAGCCACTTCTCCATCTCATGTTAGCTACTATCACGGATAACTCAAAGCCAATTCATTACATTCCATAAAATTTGTGGGTGCATTAATCAACCCAAACTAACCTCGCTGAAAACTCGAAGTGTCTATTCCTGGTACGAATCGCAGTCTTGGGTACATCCTCGGATTTAACTTCCAACTGGTGATACCCAGTTCTTAAATAAATTGGAAATACACAGCGTTCTTCCGCTGATCAAACAATCATTTACAAGGGTACCTATTCTCCATGGCGAACTCATACAACTCTCGAGGTTCGATACATAATCCTGTGCTAACATCTTTCTCTCTTTCAACGACACCGGCTCTCCATGGTGGTATACTGGGTCTCATCATACCTTTGTACAACAACTCTTGTAACTGAGTCACTAACTCTTTCATTCCCATTATACTCTGAATACTCGGTATTCATTCTCATGTCATCCAAATCGATATCTGGTAGCTCATTAAAACCTTGTACAATCTCCCAAAACCATTGTAGTTCCCTTTATACTTGGTATCTCTTTTCTTGGTGTCAACCTTAAGAGCTAATTAAGCCTCATATCTCCGGCATAATAATTTCTTAGTCTGACTATATTCTAGAATCTCTGAATCTGTCTCCATTCTTTATTTATTACTCTTTTTCTTTGCAATCAATTGGCTCCATTGGGGTGTCAACCAACCCATCCTTATTATAATATCAACTTCTCCCAACTTGAAGGGAATCAGGTCTCTCAAAAGTGTCGACCTAATATTTCTAGTTCACAACCTGGATGTACCAGTCTTATGGGAAAATCCCTCGATGGATTATTTCTACTTGTAATTATTCCTCTAAAAACAACACGCCGCACCTCTCCCAAGTCACAATACCAGCTCCCTCTGATTCCATCGTCAATACTTACCTTGCTAACCCAGAGGTAGTGTCCATTCGTAAACAACTCCTCCAAAACCTCAATTTCACCATAAGGCATCTATCTAACAACGTTGTCACTAGAGTACACGACACATCACTATTCCTTTCACATATATCGATTGACACGCTTTCCCATTATCATAACATCCTTGGGAGAATAAACCAATTTCGTTGATACGTCACTAACATTCTATTTGTCTTAGGGATTCGCTCCTGTCATAGACGATTTCGTTTCGAACTAATTCCTATCGACGAATTTTTGACTTATTTGACCTGATTGGCCTCCCCTTAGAATTCAATGAGGATAACAAAAATCATGGGGTCTTGAAAAGACAGCTCCCATATCAAGGAAAATGTCACACACTGGTGATCATAAGGTTATGAGTTTTAAGGTAACCTTATTGGAGGTAAAAGAATTTACCGAGAGATCAACATGATCATAAGAACTCACGTTGTGTGCCTCGATTGAGACATTACTAAAGGTAATTAGCCTTCTTGTATTTCACAACTTACAAGTGATGGCGTCCCATCAGACTTCTATCACATAGACAGATAGTCCTTGTAGCCCCTATAAATATAGGGTTGTTCGTCTCAGTGGAAGTTGAAAAGTATGAAAGCAATTCGATATCAATTTAATGATTATCGTCTTTTAAACAATATTTCTCAAAGGAACACCTTGGATTAAAATTGAACAGATTCCAAAGGTGCGGTTTCCAAAGAAAATACAAATAAAAGAATAACCAAAAAGATACTGGTACTTAACAAACAAGTGGTGAGGTATCACCATAGGGTCATTCATTATTCGAAGAAAAGTCAAAGCTTGAATAACATCATTTGACAGGGCTTCGAAAACCTGAAAGTAGGCATCGTGACAGCCTCTAACACAATTGAAATTAATTATGATTTAACACAAGTGTTATAAAATAACTTCGAAGAGGGAATATACCCTTTATCAGAATTCTTTCTTGGAAAGAGGTCAAGATAGATCATAGATCGGGGAAATATCCCACATAATTTGCAAATGGGGAGGGTACTACCAAGGTCTCTACGGATGCCTTTTATGTCGGCTCCTCTGATGGATAATCGTTCAATTCCAAAGCTTTTCTTTTCCATGCACCCTAAGGTGTTCTATACTTACGTCATTGCCGACTTATAATAGTCGCTAAGAATTCAACCATCAACATTTGCAATCGCAGGGAGTTCTATTCGACTAGGCGCAAACGTCTCAAGTAAGCGTTCTGTTCTATAAGAAGACTTCGATACCGTTGTCGCCCATAGCAATGATAATTCCACATGTCGACTGGGCGGTACTCCGGAAGATCGTTAGAAACTACAAGCTTAAATCTGGTCTCTATTTCAATCATCCTTATACCCAATATTCCTTCTCCCATATCACTCCCGTGCGCTACATAAGCTTAACACTTTTGGCACAATAGCCTTTTCATTCAAGTCAATCTCGGAACTTCTCAGTCCGTCTTGGTCATTAAATATATTTCGCCTTTACCTTCCAATCTCAACTTCATCATTTTATCTCTATAATCGATTATAGCAATCAGGGTCTGTCCACCAACCCATATAACGGCTATCTTACCCAATCCACAGGGTTCGCTCTAGTTTCCACTCTCTTTGGTGACATCCTCTGGTAATCAGAAAGACAAGGTTTGCCAAAATTTGCTGAATTTCTTTCCAAAATCAGGGAAACTTGATCAATCTATTTACTCACTAGTAATACTCGGATCTGATTTCCGACCTTTCTGTTCTATCCTCATAATTCCTCCCTGGTTTCCTGAGGGTGGTAAATCTCGTTCTCGATTCCGTCTTAGTGTGCTCGTCTTACAATAACATTTGCATGGTACATATACCCGAAATTCTTCTCAAGATAATAGAATCCCTCAATGATGTAATAGACACTATTTCCGGTGGAATCGCTGGTCGTGGGGGATTGAAACCTCATAGCCAAAGCAATTCCTTACACTATTCTAGGCAACTAAGTACCCTTAATCGTTCGTGAAAGTCTGAACATCTTGGTTCTTACGTATGCCGCCTCCTTATGGGCAACTATAAACGACTACGAGTAACAGGTTTCGTTCAAATCGAATCAATCCACTGATACTGGCTGTATTGCCTCTACCTCTTCCGCTTTGGAGACTCTACTCCATTTTCTTTGTCATATTTCATGATGAATCATAACGATCCTAAACTCTCGTATCGGCACTTATTTGACCTCTGAAGGTTCGTCCGGTCCTATTGTACGACCCCAAGTAACATACCACATCTTTATCAATCAACACGTTCTCTACAAGATTCTTTCCTTGACCCACTATGGGGTCTACCTCTAGATCCTCCTATGGATCTTCCTTTATCGGGTCCCCGTCCATTTCAAGGAACGCATCATCAATTGCCTACTCGAAGGCCTCAGGGTCTGGTATCTCAGAATTCCATCAATCTATAACTCATACGAATCGAGGTGACTAATCATGAAGTCCTAAGTACGGTTTCCCAGAAGAAGTCCCCTCTCGGGCTTCATCTTAAACAGTCAGGGTCATGTCCTCTAACCCGACTACGAACTCAATCTGAGCTCTAGATGTTCTTATCACTCTTGAGGGTATTGTAAGACTCGATCTCCTATCGTTTCTGAGGACTGTAACCTAACGCTCTGATACCATCTCTGTAACAGCCCGAAATCCGGGGTCAGGGATTTAGGGTTGTCACAATCCATGTACTCCTTGCCTTACCTGTATTACTCACACCAATCATACTTCACCTGCTCATGACCCCACATTATAAGTCTCACACACACACACACAGGTTAGAGTCTCAGAAACGACACACTACAACAATTGCGGAATAAATAATTTTTATTACAATACCCAAATGTCTTTTGAATCTGATACTGATACAATTTCTAAGTATTGTTACATTACCAACTTAGCCTTCTGATGCTCACAATCCTCTAATACCATTCATGTCTATACATAAGTTGAATACCAAAAGCCGTAGCCTGATTCGGTTGGTTCGTACTACTCTCGGGATCACTGCTAGAAACTGCTTAATGGAAACGCCTTGCGAGGTATGTGCTGTCCCATTGGCATCCTGCTTCGCTGCTATACAATATATATAAAATAATAGCAAGAGTGAGCGATAGCTCAGCAAGGTAATGAAAGTATGGCATAATTCTGCCTTTTAATTCAACCCAGAAATAAAGCGGGTATAAGACAATAATTTGTCAAAATATCTCGATACTGAAATTATTTCCCTATCGGAATATATACCACAACAGTACTTCAAATATCAATTATCGTCTTTATACGAAAGATAAGTGAAATTCGTACTTGACATAACAATTTATCAAGATAAGTATCCTTTACTGAAAACTCGAATATTTTCCCTAATCGGGATATGATAGAAATTTGGATGCTGACACCCTGCTCCAGTGACGTAGCACTCAGCAGTTGTGGATACTATAACACTCAGCAGTTCAAGATACTGCCAGATGGGAACACTGAACTCCGTATGTAGGAGAAATTTCATATGAACTCTGTATTGAGATTTCAATAATTCCAGACGTGGATCGACGATGATCAGTCGTCGCTTCCAGGTCCACCGCGGGTCTTCTCTACTAGTAGAAGGATAAAAACTCCATCCGTAATTACCCTCAGGTAAAAGCTCCATCCGCAATTACCTTGGATGAAAGCTCCATCCGCAATCATCCTGAATGAAAGCTCCATCCGCAATCATTCTGGCGCAAGTTGGGCCAAATTCAAGTTCCCCGGGCAAATGCCCGTTCAAAGATCGCACTGGGATCCTTTGGTTACTCCCAGAATCAATCGGAAGTTAACCCATTAACCCATATTGGCTCTTAGCCGGACTTTCACAATCCCTGGTTACTCCCGAACAATGGGAAGCTAACCCATAAGTACATACTGGCCTATAGCCGGAAACTCAGGTTGAGCGACAAATAGTCTTCATGAAATCGAGATTGAATCTTTTACTCTGACAGTTCTTTTGAGTTTTGAGAGTTTAAAATGAATAGTAGTTACAAAAATCAGGTTCCCCGTCTTTTGGATAGTGAGCGAGTATTTAAGTCTTCTCAAAAGACAGACTTAAATGGAAAAACATTGTTTTGGGAACCTCTTTTTGATTTTAAAAATAATCAATGACATTGATTAAGTAAGTAAAGCTTAGATGAATATTCGGAATAATATTCCTTAAGTAAATACTGATTAAATGAATATTCAAAGGTAATATTCATTAAATAAATAACTCTTAAATGAATATTCAAAAATAAATAAACCTCAAATGAATATTCACAAATAATATTCATTAAATAAATAACTCTTAAATGAATATTCAAAAGTAATATTCATTAAATAAATAAACCTAAAATGAATATTCAGAAATAATATTCATTAAATAAATAAGTCCCAAATGAATATTCAAAAGCAATATTCATTAAATAAATAATTAATCCTCGAATGAATATTCAAAATAATATTCATTTAATATACCCATTGAACAACATTTATTCAATCTCTTGCCAGATATTTTTAACCGAAAATACCAATTTATAACCATTGGAGTATCTTTGTTATCATTCCGGAACAAAGCGATTTTAAGAAAACATTTTGAAAATGGTATTCATCTAATTAAACAAATTTAATTAGACGAATAAGGCTTATTTAATCCGTAAATGCTTCCAGAAGTATTTACTAATTAAATAAACACTGGTTTATTAGTGATGTTGCCTTTAGGTTAATTATTGCGAAAATCTTTCAAAAAAACTCTGTCCGGGTTTTCGAAAATGTACCTTAAATATAAATAACTTAAATAGCATTCCTCGAATGTATGATAATTGGCCGCTGGAAACCCTCCGGGTTTCCACGACTCTCTATATATTACAAAATATTGACTCCCGGTCTATATCGAAAGAGTGGAATCATCCGCCCGATACTAAGGGCATTTGCAAAACCCCGGCTTATAACTGATACCCCATATCCAACTTATAAGCCAAATATCTTATTCAAATAATAACTTTCGAATGAGGTAATATTCAAATAACATTCCTCAAATCATTTCCAAGTAATTAATACTTTCTGGAAATATAATAATGTTTAATAATAATATTCCTCAAGATGAATAGTACTTTGTCGCTGGAATCCCTCCGGGTTCCCACGACTATCTATATAACAGAAAATACTGACTCCCGGTCTAGAGTCGAAACAATAAACATGCTCTTATCTATAGAGCTGCGAGATAAACCGGTTCATATATACTTTATCTCAAAGTTCGGAAATAAACCGAAAGTCAAACTCTATTTTATACGATGTAACATGTATCGCAAAACTGTATAACTCTATACATGGCAAAAGCAGTATATATAATCAATACTTCAAAGTATAGATTTAGAAAACTTGCCTGGTATTCGAGAAGTAGTAGGGCACGTGACAATGTCGAACAATCTAGACAAAGTCAAAGAAAACATTTGGTTAATCCCTTGGATACTCTATTTATACATCAACGCTTAAACAAATAAGCGAGACACAACTATGGTATTACTAGCTTGCTTTAGGCTCGTACTAGGTCCATGTTAATCAACAAATACTTAGGTCGAAGATTCGTTTTAGCAATTGGATCTCGTCCCCTCGTTTTACTAAGTGGTTCTCAAAGTTATAACCAAGTGCTCCTCTAAGGGGTTCCTTCGCACTTAACCTTGATTCGAACTTTTTTATAAAATCGAAAAACGATCCATTTGACATGTGGTTTCTTCTCACACCTTCCTTTTTATCTCTAGTATTTAATAACCTCGATTCGCAACTGAATTAACTATGTTAAGGGAATCCAATTTTAATTACGAACTCGCGTTTACGGTTTCGAACCACTTTTAGTAAATCGGCCATTTCTCCTAAACCGTAAATCCATTTTACATGATCTTTATATTAAAACGAAGCTTATAACATTATCTAGCTTATCATGGCAGAAAACGAAGCTAAACAGTGAGTTGGAACAACTGTGATGCACGGTTATCTAGGTGTTAACGAAAATCGGGCATTACGACGGCTATAATTCGGATATTCCAAAAATCGTAACAATCCAACCAAGCCACACCGGGCATCCATACAACTTATACACTTCATAAGCATCAATATATCATCCTCATACTCTATATAATCAGGGGTTAGGTCTCAAGACCACCAAACAATAATCAACCACAATTTAAGCAAGCTAACATCATAATAGCCACTAATAACACACATGCTTTCACTCAATACTTATCATCTTTAAAACTCAACATACAACCAAGGAGGGTTAGAGGTTATACCTTGATGTTCTTACAATCTCAAACAAGCTTGGTTAACCTTGGGGAAGCCTTACTCTATGCTCACCATCTTCAATCTCACCAAAGAAATCAAGAACATGGAAGTGGGTTTCCTGACTGGAAAAACACGCCCCAAAGATCAGCCAAAACGAAGCCCTTGCACTCGTTTCCTGGTCGAGGCTCCTGAATGAAAGTTGTAGATCATCTCACGGGGTTTCCAGAAAGCTAAAGAACACATGATTCCATTGAGAAACGAGGGAGTTATGGCTATTTGAAAATCGGTGCAGAAACTGCCAAGGTCATGGCAGTTTGGATTCTTCAACTTGGGGAGGCGATTTGACTAGGCTATACTCCTTGGATTGCTATGAAATTTTGAACCGATGTTATACATGGAGTTTAGAAGCTGTGGTTAAATTTTGGTGATTTTATCATGGTTGGAAATGGAGTTATGGATTTTTCTTTGGAGGGTGCTCCAGCTGATCAGTTTGAGAGAGATTTGTATTTCTCTTGCTTTTCTTCTTTTCTTTTTCTTTTGTTTTGGATAATCATGCTTGAAATGCTGATTTTTGTTAAAAGAGTGGTGAGTCATCACATTGTCCTTGTCATCAGGACACGTGTCAAGCCATGGAGTATCATGGTGGCAAAGTAGGGACACGTGTCGCGCATGCATGTGTTTGGTTCGTTTCTTTTCACATGGATGATCCAAATGTTGCATCCCTCGAATTAATCTTGTTACATGTTACTTCCATGTCTATATTTAATCTTGTAAATGTTGCCTTGTTCCTCTTGAAACGATTCGAAATATTTCCCAAAAGAGCGAATAAAACTATACGCGATTTTCGCAGTGAATAGTAACTATCCACTATTCACTTCAACAATCGAATCCTTAAATCGACTTTAATAATATAATAAAATTCCAAAATATTAAATCCTCAAATCCTCAATTTTAATATCTCATTTCTTGAATATAATAATATATAATTCGATGTCCGGTCAAATATTTCACCAAAATAAAATTTGGAATTTCTGAATTCCGATCGTCTTTGCATTCACTTATTTACTCCGTAGATCACTAATATGACTTTGAAATATCCACACTACGTCTCGTACATAGGTGGCATGAAAAATTTTCTTAACCCTCAAAATCACTATTCATCCACCAATATCACTATTCACTGCTGCACTTAATCATAATAAAAAAAGTTTTAATTAATCCAAAAATTCGGGTTATTACATTTTATGAGTTATCAAACACTCATTTCTGCCAAATTCAATCTTGAATCCTCTGTCAGCAAATTGACCAATGCTTAGCAGATTATGCTTGAGTCCTCCAACCAGTGCTATATTGTCAATGATGATATTTCCACAAATTAACTTGCCATATCCCATAGTGAAACCAGTGTTATCATCTCCAAAGGTCACTAATGGGCCAGCCTTTTCCTCAAATTGTGATAGCAGGGCTTTATCACTAGTCATGTGCCTGGAGCATCCAGAATTATGATTTCCACATGACCTTCTTCATTTTATTTTTGCCCTGCACACAAGAAAGATTAAACTTTCTTAGGCACCCAAACAGTTTGTTTGGGTGTTGAAGTTTTCTCAAATTTCTTCAAAACAATTTTAACAGATGCAGTGTCAACACAGTCATGCATCTCTTCCATCTTTACACTCTTGCCCTTAGTAGCTGCATTGATCTTGACCTTTGGAGCCACCATGATAGGCTTAGGTGACACATGAGTCATTCTTGTGTATGCAGAGCTAGCAGTACTTGCAACATCACTGTTGCTCTCCCTTAGCATCTCATTTCTTATCCTGAAACAACTGGCCATAATCTTTTCATTACATTCCAAGCAGTCAAAGTTATCACATAGTGAATGAGGGGTTTGATTGCTTTTCTCTTCACTGTGCACAATTGCTTGCTTCTTGCACAAGTGAGTCAGGTGGCCAGTTGAGTTGCAGATTTGGCAAAGTTTTCTGGGAGCATTTGGCACATATGTGTAATTGTTCTTTTTGTTGACACCACTCTTGCCATTTCTGTTTTGTTTCTTCTTCTTCTTTGGAATTGGAGTGGTGCTCTCAGCCTTCACACTAGCAATTGGCTTGCTTTCTTTCTTCACAGCTTTTTCTTCATCTTCAGGCTTAGCAGCTTCACCTTGATTTGCCTTGTCTTCTTCATTAAGCTCTTATTTAATAACCAGCATCTCTTCATCAAATTCATAGATGCACTTCTTGAGTATAGGCTCCTCAAGATTTCTCATGTACTTGGGTACAGAGTTGTCATGGCTGACACTGCTAGCAACCTTCACTTTTGGCATGTTGCTGTAGTCAAGTCCAATTCCTACCTTTGGTTCAGAAGGAGCTTTTCCAAAGGTCTTCACAATGTTTGATGAATTTTGTTAGATATAATTGCTGACATTTGCTTTCAGTGTTTAAGTATCAGGTAACTCATCAGAGTTTACAGGAAGAGTTTATCAGAAGCCGGTCAGAGTTTGTCAAACTCTGACAGGGTGAAGAGTTTAATGGAAGCCGGTCAGAGTTTATTTAAAGTCTGACAAGGTGATAGTTGAATTAGCTGTCGGTGCTAAATTGAAGATTAAGAAGCAATATATTCTGAAGATGGAAAGAAGCAGAATATATTGATACAGCTAAGGAAACGGGATAGAAGATAAGAAGCAATCCTTAATTGATATGATTTGTATAGCTAATTTATAGGAATATCAATTAGAGACGGATTGTATGTAGCTGTGTAATATATAAACACAGATAGGTTATCCCTAGAAGGGACGCGAACATAGAATTATTATTCTTGTAACCTAGAAGCTCTTTGTCATTCGTTAACATCATAAAGAGAGAAGCTGTTAATATAATTACAGTTTTATTGAATCAAAAACAGTGTTCTTGATTATTGTTATTCTCATACATACTTGATTATATTGTGTATTCGGCCTAACAATTGGTATCAGAGCCTAGGCTGTTTAATATATACAGTTTTACGATTCAAACACAGTAATAATCATGTCTGAAGAAAATCAAGCTACTCCCAAGGTTGAACAGGTTAAACCTAATTCTGTGAGTCGATATGAAACAATCAGGGTTCCAATTCTAAGGCCAGTGGAGTATCCAATTTGGAAGGTGAAGATGACCATGTTCCTGGAAGCCACAGATCCAGAATATCTTGATCGAATTTACAATGGTCCTCATAAGCCAACTAAGTTATCTCCTGTTATTGGTGATGAAGAGCAGAAACTGATTCCAAAGGAAAAGAAAGATTATACTCCTGAGGACATCTCATCTCTTGCAAAAGATGCAAAGGTTAGACATCTTCTCCATAGTGCTTTAGATAATGTTATGTCTAACAGAGTGATAAGTTGCAAAACTGCAAAAGAGATCTGGGATGCTTTGGAAGTCAGGTGTCAAGGAACCACTGCTATCAAGAAGAACAGGAAGACAATACTCACACAGGAGTATGAGCACTTTGATTCAAGACCTAATGAAACCTTGACTGAGACTTATGACAGATTTTGCAAACTACTGAATGATCTGTCTCTGGTTGATAAAAAATATGATATTGAAGAGTCAAATCTCAAGTTTCTGTTATCTCTACCTGAAAAGTGGGATTTAAAGACAACTACAATAAGGGATAATTATGAACTTGATGATACAGAACTTGATGAAATCTATGGGTTGTTGAAAACTCATGAACTGGAGATAGAACAAAGGAACAAAAGAACCAGCAAAAGGACAAAATCTGTTGCTCTCAAAGTTGAGGAGAAGCCCATCAAGAAGGAATCATCAAGGAAGAAAGCCAAGGGAAAGGCTTTAGTCATTCAATCTGAAAGTGAGTCATCAAACTCTGATGATGACTCAAACTCTGATGAAGCTTCTGACTCTGAAGATGATGAAGAACAGATGATGCAAATGGCTGCATTGATGGTGAAGACCTTCAAAAAGATGGGATTTAGGAACTTTAAGAAGGGAAAAAGATTCTCAAGGAAAGATTCAAACTCTGAAAAGAAAAGTTTCAGAAAGTCTGATGGAAGGGAGACCAAGTCTGGCAAGAAGGATAAATCTGAAATCCAGTGCTACAAATGTAAGGAGATGGGTCACTATGCTCCAGAGTGCAAGAAAGGAAAATCTGAGAAAGCACTCATCTCTAAAGGCAAAGACTGGGCAGATACCTCAGACTCTGATGATGAAGTAAATTATGCTCTTATGGCAACTGTCAAAAATGAGACTGAATCATCTGAAAATAAGGTACCCCTAACTACTTATGCTTATGATACTGATAATATTTCTGAATTGAGAATTTATCTTAAGAACATACATGTTAGTTATAGGGATCAGACTTTAGAGAATGAGAGGATTAAATCTGAGAATCTTAGCCTTAAAGATAGAAGCAAGTTTCTTGAAAGAGAACTTGAAAATATGAAGCAGATTCAAAAAGAAAGAGATGATGCTGTTTATGTTGAACAGGAGTTGCTTAAAAGATATAGGCAACTAGAATCTGATTTAGAGAAGGAAAGAAAAATAATTAAAACTTGGACTAATTCTGGTAGAGATACACATCAGGTGTTTCAGACAGATTCTGTAGGTTTAGGGTACAGTGAGGAAGATGAACTTAGGTTTCAGGATAAAATCAAGTATAGAGCATTCACAAGTTCATATTCAACTCCTGTAACATTTGTTCCTGAATCTAGTAAGCTAAAATCTGTAGTTGTGAAAGAAGCGGTTATGGAGCCAGTTGAAGCTTGTGTTGAACAAGTGAATATTGAATCTAAAACAGAGAAGCCTATTGAGCCTGAAGCTGTTAAAGAACCAATTAGAGTCTGTGAGAAACATGTTAATGTTGGTTTAATGACAGGAAAACAGTTCAAACATAAGCTCAAAGAGGTAAAGTCTGCCATGAAACCAAAAGGGTCCAAGAAGAATAGGAATGGCAAAATAGGCATAAATAATAGAAATGATCATTTGCCTAATGCTGGTGCTTCAAGGAAAACATGTTACAATTGTGGTAGTTCTAATCATCTTGCTAGATTTTGCAATAAGAACAAACATATTAATTCTTTACCTTCTACATCAGGAGTAAAGAAAGATTATGTAAGGGTTAAACCACAGACTTTATGCACACATTGTGGAAGCACTTGGCATTCTATTTATACTTGCAAGAGTTATCATGCTATTTATCACAACTATTATGAGCTAAAACCCAACTTGAAGTGGGTTAGAGCAAACTCTGCTAGTGTAAAGTCTGACAATGTTAGTTTAAACTCTGATAATACTGATTCCGCTGCAAAAGCTAACACTGTTAAGAAAGCCAAAGGATCCAAGCAAGTCTGGGTCCTTAAAACTAACACTTAGTGTTTGTTTGTGATTGCAGGGCATAACAGAGAGCACACTTATCTTGGACAGTGGATGCTCAGGACATATGACTGGAAATAAAGCCCTGCTATCAGACTTTGAGGAAAAGGCTGGCCCAAAAGTTTCCTATGGAGATGGCAACATAGGACACACTCTGGGATATGGCAATATTAATCTTGGAAGTGTCATCATTACAAATGTAGCTCTAGTCTCAGGACTCAAGCATAATCTGCTATCTGTGAGTCAAATCTGTGACAGAGGAAACCATGTAGATTTTCACAGTGAATACTGTGAAGTTATCAGTAAATCTACTGGAAAAGTTGTTCTAGTTGGACACAGGCACAACAACATTTATGAAGCAAGTTTGGTAACAAACTCTGAAGGAAAAACAGTGTGTCTGACAGCAAGAATGTCAAATGAAGAGAGTTGGAATTGGCATAAGAAGCTCTCTCATCTCAATTTGAACAACATCAATGAGCTAATAAGAAAGGATCTTGTAAGGGGACTCCGAAAATCTATACTCAATCTAGATGGCCTATGTGATTCTTGTCAAAAGGCCAAGCAAAGGAAGTCATCTTTCAAGAGCAAATCTGAATCTTCAGTAGTGGAACCTTATCATCTTCTACATGTTGATCTCTTTGGACCAGTGAATGTGATGTCTATGGGCAGAAAGAAATATGCTCTAGTAATTGTTGATGAATATACTAGTTATACATGGGTGTATTTCTTATCAAAGAAGGATGAAACTGCTCAAACTCTGATGGATCATGTAAATCTACTGGACAAAGGATCACTGCACAAAGTCAAAATTATAAGGAGTGATAATGGAACTGAATTCAGAAACTCAAACATGGAAGCTTTCTGCAAAGAAAGAGGAGTGAAACTATGCTTGATGAAGCAAAATTACCAACTTATTTCTGGGCAGAAGCTGTTCAAACTGCTTTTTTTACTCAAAATGCCACACTGATCAACAAGAATGGGAAAACACCATATGAGATGGTGAAAAATAAGAAGCCAAATTTGAAATATTTTCATATATTTGGATGCAAATGCTTTGTGTTGAAGACTCATCCTGAACAGTTGACAAAGTTCGAGTTAAAAGCTGATGAAGGAATCTTTGTTGGATATCCATTGTCAACAAAAGCATTCAGAGTCTACAATCTGAGAACAAGAGTGATCATGGAATCCATTCATGTGTCATTTGATGACAAGAAAATAACTGGACTTGAAGATGAAGGTGAATATGATCAACTACATTTTGAAAATGAAGATTCAAACTCTGATGATGTAAACTCTGATGGAGCAGGGTTGACAAACTCTGACGAAGCATACTCTGAACCTCTACTGGTAAATACTGGAGAAAGTGAAAATTCTCAAATTGAACAAAATAGAGAACCAGTTGAGGGGGAGCGTGAAGAAGCTCAACAAGACACAGCAAGTGTGTCAGTTGAGGAAACTGATTCAAACTCTGACAGTTCAAACTCTGAGCCATCCAATTCAGGGGAGCCTCAGATACTGCAGAAAGTCAACATATGAATCAGGAGAGCATGGATCAAGGGGGAGGATCCAATAGTAATGCAAGAAACCACTTACCAACAGCAAGAAAGTGGACACAGGCACACACACCTGATCTCATAATTGGAGATCCTGATGCTAGTGTGAGAACTAGAAGTGCAACAAATAATGAGTGTCTGTATCATGCTTTCTTGTCTCAAACAGAACCAAAGAAAGTGGAGGAAGCTCTTCAAGATGCTAATTGGATTACAGCAATGCAAGAAGAGTTAAATGAATTTGAAAGAAATGAAGTCTGGACACTTGTACCTAGACCAAAGAATAGATCAATTGTAGGTACAAAGTGGGTTTTCAGAAACAAGACTGACAGTGATGGAGTAATTACAAGGAACAAGGCTAGACTTGTGGCAAAAGGCTATTCTCAACAGGAAGGAATTGACTATGATGAAACTTTTGCTCCAGTTGCAAGATTGGAGGCAATAAGATTTTTTCTGGCCTATGCTGCACACAAGAAGTTTAAAGTCTTTCAGATGGATGTGAAAAGTGCTTTTCTCAATGGGAAACTTGAAGAAGAAGTGTTTGTTGAACAACCACCAGGGTTTGTAGATCCCAAGCATCCAGACTATGTCTACAGGCTTGACAAGGCATTATATGGACTAAAGCAGGCACCTAGAGCATGGTATGAAACTCTGGCTCAATTTCTTTTAGAAAGTGGGTTCACTAGAGGAACAATTGACAAAACCTTGTTCTATTTCAATACTGGTGATGATTTGCTCTTGGTTCAAATCTATGTGAATGACATAATTTTTGGATCTACTAATGACAAACTCTGTAAGAAATTTGCAAAGCTTATGCAGTCAAGATATCAAATGAGCATGATGGGAGAGCTTAGTTACTTTCTAGGCTTACAGGTCAAGCAAACAGATGATGGTATTTTTATCAATCAAGCAAAGTATACCAGAAACCTTCTAAAGAAATTTGGTATGCTTGATAGTTCATCTGCTCCAACTCCCATGGCTACTGCAACAAAGCTAGACAAGGACACAGGAGCCTCAGTAGATATGACAAACTACAGAGGAATGATAGGGTCTTTACTGTATCTTACTGCAAGTAGACCTGACATCATGTATGCAACATGTCTTTGTGCAAGATTTCAAGCAGATCCCAGAGAGCCTCATCTAATAGCTGTAAAAAGGATTTTCAAATACCTCAAAGGAACCATAACTCTTGGTTTGTGGTATCCTAGAGAATCAGAGTTTATGTTAATTGGTTACTCTGATGCAGATTTTGCAGGCTGTAAGATAGACAGAAAAAGCACAAGTGGAAGCTGTCAATTTTTAGGTGACAGATTAGTTTCTTGGTACAGCAAGAAACAGAAATCAATTTCTACATCCACAGCAGAAGCAGAGTATATAGCTGCTGGTAGCTGTTGTGCACAGATTTTATGGATGAAGAATCAATTGCTGGACTATGGATTAAGGTACTCTAAAATACCTATTTACTGTGATAACCAAAGTGCTATTGCTATGACAGGTAATCCAGTACAGCATTCCATGACCAAGCACATCAGCATAAGGTATCATTTTATCAGGGAACATGTGGAAGAAGGAGATATTGAGCTTCATTTTGTGTCTACAGACCAACAACTTGCAGATATCTTCACAAAACCTTTGAGTGAAGCTACTTTTACAAGATTGGTAAATGAACTTGGAATGATCTCTGGTTTCGACTAGAGATACGGGTTAGACTCAAAAACTATACATGTTTGCTTTTTATGCTCATGATTCTTTGCATGTTTTAACTGTTATATGCACAGCATGTTAAACTCTGATAGTTAAACTCTGTCAGTAAAATATGGGAAGTGTCAGTCATACTCTGTCGGTTAAACTCTGATGCTAAACTCTGTTAGTCATAAAATGTTGGTCATACTCTGATTGTTAGAGTCTAATGTTAAACTCTGATTGTAATTTTGTCTGAAACATATGGACCAATGAAGAAATTTGTATGAAGCATAATTCTCAGTAAGTAATTATGAATCCTTAAGAGTTGTATAGATTCTGATCTCAAAAATGTGCAGTAAGTTAACACAGCATGATACTGTCTCTATATTTATAGCATCTCTTAGTTTATTAATCCTATACACTGAGTCTGTACTAGCTGTTTGCATTTTCTCTCATAAATTAATTGTATTAACTGATGAAAAGTCTAAACTCTGAGTATTAATTGCAAATAATTCACCCTCAAATCAAAAGATGCAAAATTTAAGCACAAATTCCTTTGAGATCATGTTGTGCCTAGGAAGATCCAGGAACTTATTGTATGAAATAAGGGCTAAAATCTTTGATTTTTGGTGACTAATGCCAACCACTGATTACTGGAAAAAAAAATTAAAAAAAAAATTAAAAAAAAATATATAAAAAAATATAAAAAAAGAAAAAATATATATAAAGGGGGTGAAAAATAAAAGATATATCCAAATGAAAGGATATCAGTATACAGAGTTTAGATATAGAATCAGATTTTATGTTATACATGAGAGTTTAGGCAACCAGTTTTTACTGTTTTAGTTTGTGGATTTTATGCACTTTGAGATGATCTAAATATTGATTTCGGTAAACTCTGCTATTACACACACATATTTTCACAACTGTACAGTTTGAGAAAAGAGTTTATTGACAAAGAAGGACAAATGGTAAACACTGATGTATTGTGTGATATATGCCGAGGTAACTTTATTTTAATCTCTGATGGTTAAAATAATTTCTTTGTTTCAGACACTTTATTATTTTGAGATTAGACATTTGTTTTGAAATTCGGAAAGAGTATGATAACAAACGGTTCATATTTGTATTAAACAGAGGAGAGAGAGATTAAGTATTTCGAACAATGTGACATGCGGTAATTATGGCTATTTTTACTGCGCGTGTGTATTGAAAGTTGTTGCATACGGCTGTCAGCGTATAAATGTTTGACACCTGTCCCACTCACACATTTTTCAAAGAAGCCTGCTGTGTGTAGTAATGATTAAAACGTTTGGGTTTTAATCTTCACAGTTATTATTTAAATATACTACACATAAACGGTTCACTCTTTTACACACCTCAACTTTTCATAAGTTTTTACTCACACACATTGTCTCAAACACTTTCACAGCATACACTATAATCTATTCTCTGTTTGTTTTCTTCTAAACTGTTCTAATGGCTACAACAATGTTTATTGCTTCTGGATTAGAGTTTGTTCCTAATAATTACTCAGCTCCTTTGGCAAATGAGAACGCACCGGAGGCGTTTCATTTGATTCAGAGTTTCTTGTCAAACTCTGATATCGGCACTGCTCTCACCGCACCCTCGAAGCTGTCTGCATCTCAAATAAGGACTTTTTGGCAGACAGGTACTTATGATAATGGAGGAGAGACTGGTTCTCCATCTATCATTTTTGAATATCAAGGAGATGAATTCACTGTTACTCCTACTACTGTTCGTGATGCATTGGGTCTTGAAGATTTCAATGCATTCACAATCTCTGTTGGAGACTCGGAGTTAGTCAGGATGATGAGGGAGATAGGATACTCTGGACCTTTGTCAAAGATAGGTCAACTCAAAAGGCCACTTTTGCGCAAGGAATGGAGCTTCTTTTTTGATTGCATTACTCGGGCTTTTGGAAAGAAGTGCACCAATTGGGATGCGATTCCCACGGATAGTCTACAGATCGGGTATTCTCTTCTCTATGGCAGTCATTTCGATGTTGCTAGATTAGTTTTAACTAATATTGGTGATAAGATGCTAGAGAATAGAAATGTTGTTTATTTCTCTAGGTTTTTTCAGTTAATATTCAATTTTTGCTGCCCTAATGTTGAGATAGTAGAGGATGATGTTATCCTCTCGTTTAAACTGCACAAACGTATATTCTCTGATCTCATCAACAAGGATAACAAGAAAGGAGATGTTGGTCTCTTAATGTTGCCTGATTCTGTGCAACAATTCATTGTCAACTTACAACAACAACAACAAGTCTCAAACACTGAAGCTGGACCTTCTGTGTCTCAACCACAAAGGTCAAAGAAATCTAAAGTAAGGGCTGTTAAGTCTGTAAGGATGAACTCTGAAGCTGGGGCATCAAATGCTGATGATATGCCTCAGAAAAGAAGATTAAAGAAAAGAAGAGCCAACAGAGCAAAGTCTGATGCTATTGTTGAAGATACTGAAACTGATGAAGAAACTCTTTATCAGAGAAAAAGAAGAATGGTAGCAGCTCATCTATTTGGTGCTGAGATTCAAGAGGATGAAGCTGTTTTTGAAGACAGAGTTTCCATGGAGCATGTAACTCCTGAAGTTCAAGAGGAGGTTTTTGATACTACTGTGCCTATTGAGGACAGAGTAAATGCTGAAACAGAAGCTCCTACATCAAATGCTGATGATGTAGTTGAGGAAGCTGCTGTAAACTCTGACAGCAGAATGGTTGAAGATGCTGATATTGAAATGGAAGCACATCCTAGTATCAGTCTTTGTGATACTGAGGATGTGGCAGCTGATCAAGCCACCCTAGTCATTGAAGACTCTGTTGCTTCTCACACAGAGGTTCTTTCTGTTAATAATCTAAATTCTGACAAAGGTGAGGAGGTTGATCAGGTTATTGAAACTGTTGCTGCAAATCCTGATGTTGTTGACAAGGATGCAACAGAGACTGTTCCTATTGAAGCAGAGTTTGTTGTAAACTCTGATAATATTATTCTTGAAGCTCTACAACAATCTGTTGTTGAGATTGTTCAAAAAGAAGCAGAGGTTTTTGCTCAATCTAACTCTGATATTCCTGAAGCTGTAGCAGAGGAGAAAATTGATGAAGCTGCACAGAGAAATGTTCAGACTACTGATGAGAATGTTCCTACAGAGAATGTAGAAGAGGATGACAATGCTGAAGCTAGTCCTGCTCATTCAAATTCTGATATACAAGAAGAAGTTTCTAACATTCAAGCAAACTCTGATGAAGAAAGAGAGGTCAATCGAGCTGCTGAAGCACATTTTCAAGATATGTACTTCAAGAGATGGACAGCTGCAGATTGTATCTTTACTGCACAGAGGGCTGCTGATTTCACTGATGATTCTGTGAAGAAAATTTCAAATCCTGATGTTCTTACGAGCTTAAAGGCAACTGTTGTTCAAGTCAAATCTCTTAATAATAGATTTGATGAGAATCAACAAATGCTTACAAATTTAAGGAATGAAGTTTCTATCAGAGATCTTACTTTGAAGAATGACAGATCTTACTACTATACCATGCTAAAGCAGCAAGCCAAGGATTCTGATGAGATCAAGAAGAGGCTTGAGAAAGTTGAGGAGAATCAGACTGCTATGTCTGCCCAACTAACTTCAATTTCTACTGCTATTGAGTTGCTGACATCAGTACTACTTTCTGATGATGTCAAAAAGGGGGAGAGTGTACCTAATGACAAATGCAAAGACACTCAAACTCTGAGACGGAGGGATGATGGTAATGATGGTGGAAGCAAGGGAGATGGAAAAAGCTTAAGATTAAAATCTGATGGAAGACCACCAAGATCAAACACTGATAGAAGATCAAACTCTGGCAAGGGAAATGCAAACTCTGTCAGTGGTTCAAAACTCAAAAGTTTGATAAATACTGATAAGCCTACCACAGATGAGGAAATTGCTACTAAGATATTTTTAGAAGAGCATGGTGGTGAGGTAACAGTTGAAGATTATGATGCTGAGTTAAGAATGCTGAATGAAGAGCATCAGAAGAAATTGGAAGATGGTACTTACAGAAAGAAGGCTATCAAGGTTTCTAGAAAGAAGGAAGTTGGAATCTCTATCAAAGAGAATTCTCAACAGAGTATGCAAGACTCAAAGAAGCCTGTAATTACAAACTCTGATAAAGGAAAAGGCATATTGATTGAAGAGCCTAATCCAAAGAAGAATTATTCAACCTCTGACAGAGCTCAAGTTGAAGTTTTTGAAGCTAGATCAACCTCTGACAAAGCTCAAGTTGATGTTACTACTAAAGAATTGACAACCTCTGACGTTGCTCAAGTTGTTCAAACATCACTCTCTTCTCAATTGCTAAACACTTTCAAAAGACCAACTCTACCACAAACTCTGAACCCTAGTTTTGTTAACATAATGCAAAGTAGGACTACTATGGGGAAGGAAGGAAGGGATAGATCAGGTCTGGGATCTCACAGAGAAAGGAGAATTAATAATAGTCCAATGGATCAAACTTCACTGGCAGAACCTGGTGTTGGGGTTACTCAAGAGAACCTTGACAAGCTAGAGTCTGTTCAGTTAATCTATCATAAGGGACTTGGAAAAGATTTTCTGTTATACTTTATGAATGATGGCAGAGTATACAGAATAGGTGAAAGTGATATACATCTTAAAATGGCTGAAGAGTTAGAATATGTTCTATATCTACTCAAAGTCAACAATCAAAGAACTCAGAATGCTGCTGAAGTTCTGAGAGGAAGGATGATGAGAGCAAAGGTTCTCAGCGGTTCTAGTATTTCAAGTGCTTACATACCTAAGTACAAGGATGCTTATGGAAAACTAGTTGAAATGAAAAGAAATAGTGCACAGTTCAGAACTGCACTTGGAACTAAATGCTTAGAATTCAACTTAGAATCTGATAAAGCTTATTATATCAAGCTAGGGAATGAGATGAGGAAGAATTCCATCTATTCTCTTAGAGCTGCAATTTATCAGATTGGAGAATCTGATCCTGAAATGAAAGAGCTGAAGAAGATCATGATGGAAGAGCTAGAAAGAGCTGAAAAGAAACTGCTATCAGACTATATCAGGACAGTGCCTGATATTCAAGAAATCAAGTAAAGTCTGACTGTAAGTTTTTAATATTTTCTATTCTAAGTCAAGTTTAAACTCTGTTATAAATTAAACTCTGTTATATGTTAAACACTGCATTTGTTAAATGTTTTTGACATCATCAATTATATGTTTAACTTGTACATTTTTCTTTATGCACAAGTTGGGGGAGATTGTTAGATATAATTGCTGACGTTTGCTTTCAGTGTTTAAGTATCAGGTAACTCATCAGAGTTTACAGGAAGAGTTTATCAGAAGCCGGTCAGAGTTTGTCAAACTCTGACAGGGTGAAGAGTTTAATGGAAGCCGGTCAGAGTTTATTTAAAGTCTGACAAGGTGATAGTTGAATTAGCTGTCGGTGCTAAATTGAAGATTAAGAAGCAATATATTTAGAAGATGGAAAGAAGCAGAATATATTGATACAGCTAAGGAAACGGGATAGAAGATAAGAAGCAATCCTTAATTGATATGATTTGTATAGCTAATTTATAGGAATATCAATTAGAGACGGATTGTATGTAGCTGTGTAATATATAAACACAGATAGGTTATCCCTAGAAGGGACGCGAACATAGAATTATTATTCTTGTAACCTGGAAGCTCTTTGTGATTCGTTAACATCATAAAGAGAGAAGCTGTTAATATAATTACAGTTTTATTGAATCAAAAACAGTGTTCTTGATTATTGTTATTCTCATACATACTTGATTATATTGTGTATTCGGCCTAACAAATTTTGATAAGCCCTTATTTTTAATTTATTCGTATCAAACCTTGTCTTTAAAGAAGCCCTTGCTTTCTCCTCACATTCCAGCTTTTTCTTTAAATACTCATTGTCTTGTTTAAGAGCATCAAGACCAATGAGCATCAACTTCAACTTTTCATTTTTTTCTTTTAATTCAACATTTACAGCATTTAGCCTTGTAATTTCTTCATTTGAAGCCATCATGCTTGTGTGAATGTTGAACATCTCTATACTCATCTCTTCCATTGTTTTCTTATATTGAGATGCAGTCATATCAAGGGAGGTTAGGATAGGTACCTGACTTGATGAGGGGCTTTCTTCTTTATCCATCAATGTATAGTTTCCATATTTTGTTGGCTCGTCTTCATCAGTATCATCCCAGCTTTTTCCTTCAGCAATTTAAGCTTTCCCAGACTGCTTCCTCAATAAAGCATCATATTTGGCTTGCAATTCCAAATAATCTTTATCCTTCTTTACTTGCTTAGGCTTTCTGCACTCAGTAGCAAAGTGCCCCATCTCATTGCAGTTGTAACATCTTATCTTTGATCTGTCAACTGAGCCAGTTTTGTAGGTAGGTTTGGTGCTTGATTCTTCAGCCTTCACAAACTTTCCCTTGGCTTGATTTTTGTTGTTGTAAGAGGAGCTCCCTGGATATGTCCTTGGCTTAAAGCTTCTAGGTTTTTTTAACATTATTTTAGAAAAATATCTAGCCATATATGCCATTGATTTGTCCATGCTATCCAGCTCTTCAAGAGTATAATACTCATCTTCACCAACTTCCAACACAACTTGTTGACCATCTTCAACAACAACAGGTGCTTCATCAACAATCTCCTCAACCCTGATCTGTGAGGATGAAGCAGGTAGAGCAGGTAGAGTCACCATACTTGAATCATTTGCTACCAGGGCATTTGATATGTTCACAATTTGCCCTTGCCTGACCTGCAATGATTTTCTCTGCAACATCTCTAGCTCATAGATTTTTAAAACACCATATAAAATTTCAAGAGAAATATTACCTAAATCTCTACTTTCCCTTATTGCAGATATTTTCTGTTCTAAATGATCAGGTAGGGTTAATAGAAATTTTAGGTTTACCTCCTTAGTTTCATAGTATTTACCATGCAGTTGGAGGTCATTGATGAGCTTGTTGTATCTTTCAAAGACATCTATGATGCTCTCTTTGGGCTTTGCCATGAATGTTTCATATTGAGAAACCAAGATCCTTCTCTGGTTCTCTCTCACTTCTTCAGTCCCTTCACATAGAATCTCAATCTTTTCCCATATTTGCTTTGTTGTTTCACAGTTGATAATGTTGTTGTACATTTGAGTATCTAGAGCTTCAATCAGTATCAACTGTAAAATGCTATCAAGAGACACCTTTTCCTTCTCAGGTTTAGTGTACAGAGATATCTCTTTAGGGATCCATCTAGATTGAGCCTGTTCTGCACCATCTTCACCTTGTTCAGCTGGCATCCTTATCATTGGCACAAATGGGCCATTCTTTAGAATCTCTAGGAACAAGGGATTAGCCATCTTAATAAACAGCATCATCTTCTTTTTCCATAAGCCAAAGTTGGCTTTGTCAAATGTAGGGATCTTTATTGATGTGAGCTTTTGTGTGTTCATACTTAAAGGATCATTAAGTGACTGATATGTGTTTCAGTTCTAGCTCTGATACCACTTGTTAGGTATAAATACACACTATAGGGGGGTGAATAGGGTGTTTGAAAGCTTTTTGCAATTATTCAAGAATGAATAAAGGTTTATATGAAATCTGCAATACTCCAAGTATGATAGTAGCAAATATATTGATATGTGATTAAATGATAATGAATAGTAAAAGCACAACACACAATATACTTTAAATCAATTGATATATTGATTTGAGGTTTTTGCTACAATCCTGAAAAACAAATATGTTCTTCAGCTTCTTTCTTGAGAGAGTTACAGAGATATTTTACCTTAGGATATTTCTATCAATTATAATGCAAAAGATAATTGGCAGTTAGTGTTGACATGTGACCTTATAGACTGGTCACAGTACAAGATACAAAGATTGCCTAAAACTTGTTTCTTTCCTATTTTAGCTCTGCAACTTGCATGGACCTCTGACATCTTTTTCACAGTCAACTCTATCATCAATCACAGCCCTTGATCTCTGATTTGCTCTCCAAGTTTTTCTTGTAGGCTTGCCACCTGTTAGTAAACGAAATTGCATTCTACAAATTGTTACAGGTGCTGCAGAATTTGTTTCCCTTTATTATGTATTGTACTTAGCCAGATTAGATAGAAGTTCAATATCGAGAACTGTTTGAATTGAGCTTTGCTTGAGTTCTCGATATGAACAATTCGACTTCTCTATCTGGAACTCTGACTTCTCGATATGGAGTTGTAGACTTCTCTATATGAGAGCTGGCTTGACTTCTCGATACAGAGTTGTAGACTTCTATATATGAGAATTGGCTGGACTTCTCGATATGGAAATGAGCATTGCATTCCTGACTTCTCGATATGACCAGCTTGGAGTCTTCGATATGGAGATCCACTTCTCGACTTGACTTTTCGATCCAGTGTTAAGACTATTCGATATGAGACTTATCGATATAAAATTACCACTTCTCTAACTATGGACTTCTCGATATGAAAACCTGAGTTCTCGATATGAGTCAAATAGACTTCTCTACATGAGTTAGCTGGAGTTCTCGATATCATTTGACTTGTCCAATTTCAACTTGAAATAACACTGAGCTTTATTTTGAATTCTTCTGAGGCATGAACAATTGAATGAACTTCTTTCAGAATTGATTATTTGCTTGGTCTTCAAAGTAGAACTTGGCTATCTTCAATCTAAGAACATATATCCAACTATGCAACATGCACTAATATGGACATTGTTGGAAAACAAATAATACTAAGATGAAATCTAAATGTTACTTAATTAGACTTGTTAATGCTAGCCATGATTGTATGCAACATGATTTACCAAACACTCTACTGACTTATAAATTCTGATTTACCAAACACTCTGCTGACTTAAAGGTTCTGACCAACTTATCACTTATAATCCACTTATTACTTATAAGCAATAAATAACCTTTTTAAGCTAAGTTAAACGGCCCTATAATAACACGACAGCGTTTACTTTTTAATACATACAAAGAGATTAGGGTTGAGTGTCTTTCATCCCTTATTCTTTACGAGTATTTAAGAAAACCCACCCACGGCAGAGAGAGAAGCAAGAAGCATTATCTCAGGTGCGTGGTTTAATTTATTCAGAGTATTATATATTTATATATATATATATATATATATATATATATATATATATATATATATATATATATAGTATATATATATATAAGAACACTTTATTTAAAGAACTTTAAAAAACACCATTATAACACTTATATTTAATCTAATTCAAGGATTTCGCCATCGGTACCAATACAAAAAATGTATATTTTTTAACCCTTTATCCATTTAGCAATAAAAAAAATAAAAAATAATAAAAAATTCTACTGTGCGTCAGCAGTGATGTCATGATCGTGAAGAGTGATTTTTTAATTTTTTTTTAAATTTTTTTTTGCTGAAGGGATAGAGGGTAAAAAAAATAAGACTTTTTTGTATTGGGTGCTCCTGCCGGGGCCATTAGATCTATTGGAATAAATAATTTTATGGTGTTGTTTAAAGTTCTTTAAATAAAAGTGTTTTTTATGGAGCAATAGCATATATATATATATATATAAAAGTTATTAAGGCAAGGGATAGGGTCGCATAGCAGAGTGATTAATGTATTGTGTTTGTAATCAATTTGTATTTGTTAATCTAGGTTTCACTAAACGTGGCTGAGAATAGTCGTTATCATCTCATTAATATGAGGCTGCTATTCGCTAGGAGGGAATACATTGAAGCTGCTATTGCAAAGGAGCAAGAGAAGGTTGGTCAGATGGATGCTGAGCAGAAAAATACTATAGCTGCACAATTTGATGTTGTCATGCCCCGACTTGTTGTTGCACCCTTTCTTGAGGTTGGCAATGTGGAGGATGCTGAGTATCTTGTAGATCTGAGGGCAACCCATGGCTGGGAAGGTGTGGCTTGTATGGATGATGATTTCATTCCAATAGAGGCAGTCGGCTCCATTGTACAGACACTTGAAGCAGGTCTAGTACCGATCCGTTACTTCCACAGAGATGAGGTGGGATATCCGGTGTTTGATTAATTTATTTAATAAAGTACATGATGAAACTTCTTAATATTGTTTAATGTTTGTCTTACAATTCTGGCGTTGCCTCCAATTTTGTAGAGTGCTTAGTAGAGATGGAACAATTTTAGCTTAATGTTAGAGAGTATTTTTCGCTTAGAAAAAGATGGGTATTTAGTATGTTGTGTCGCTGGTTCAATTCTAATGGATTTTATGTTGCCTTTCCCTATAGGATTTTGGGGGACTTCACAATATTAAGAATCAGTCTAGAGCCTACAACACTTTCAATCATTCTCTATGAAGCCACCAAAGAAAATATAATATTAGATGTAATATCACTTCTGGTTTTATGTAATGATGATGACACTATATAATCAAAGATTTCGGATTCTATTTGTTTCTGGATTGGATATTTCTATTGATTTCATGCCGAAATTTTATCTTATCCTTCAGTTGGTGTTAGGCATGCTTAAACTCTTAATATGATACACCATATGATCCATTTGAAGGTTCATGATGCTCAACTCATTGGTTGTGAGCATCAATGATGTGACCAAATCCAAATGATGGTGTTGTGATGAAGAGTGATCAAGTAATTCACCCGTACGTAGCTTTACAGAGAAATTATGGAAGATGAAGAATATTTTGAATTGTATTGTTTCTATTGAGCTTTACATTTCATGTCTTATCCTCAGTCATTTCAATTCCTGTATTTCCTTCCTTGTAATTGTACTTTGATTCCAGTCTATCAAATTACAGTTATCCTTTTTATGTTTATCAGTTTATTTCAATGGCTTTTATGGCTTATTATCTGGTTGATCAGTTCTCGTATGTTGAGGCGCCTGTTTTAATCGATGATAACCAAGAGATCGGTTACATTAATTGATGTTGTTATTTAATAGAAAGGAGGGGAGTTTGCAGATTTGTTTAATATGTAGTTTTCATAGCATAAATCATGGCTGAATATCAATTATTTGTTATGTCCTAATTCTTGTTAAAGATCGATTTGATTAATATTTGCACAGTGACTGTGAATTTAATTAACTTGAGCTATTTTTGAGTATATTCTTTTAATAAGCTTCTTCCAGATTTGCATCCCATGGAGCAGAATGCATTTACAGTACTGGATCTGAACCGAGACATTGATATGTGTTAGAAATGAATACACCTAGAAACTAGACAGAGGGGGGGTGAATGGATAGTTTGATATCTTTTAAAACTTGAACCACAATATAAACTGTATGTGATTGTTCTATGTTATATGCGGAAAGTAAACAACACAAACAATCACTTTAATTCACTTTGTATTAAGCAAATTAAATACTACAACTTTCCAAGAAATTCACAATCGAATTTCTGGCTTCTAAACAAGAACAGTTTTGTGCTTGCTTGCTTACAGAGAAAATAGCTTTGGAAAACAATGTGTATCTCTCTTACAGCTAACAGTTAGGTGTGCACACTATATATTTCCTTTACAAAACTTGTGCACTACCTAATTACACAGCTACCCTGTGACAACACGGGTCAAATCCCAAGCCTTTTTCGAAAATCGGGTCAAGTCCCGATTCCGAGTCCGAATAAGTCGAAGCCTACTGGCCCAAACGCAGCCAACTTGGGTAACGACTAGCCCACCACAGGCCCCCAAAATATCATGATTTTATTGGTGCTAATTAGTAGTAGTACTTTGCCTTATAAACTGAACAGAAGTCCCAAATCTCCTCGATGTGGGATTGAGGTGTTACAAACTCCCCCACTTAAACTCTTGACGTCCTCGTCAAGCCTGAACGGATAGCCCATAGGTTCCAAGATCGTTCCTCCCTAGCCATTGTGGGATAATACCGGCTGGCTTCGTGTCCCCACCTCCGGACCTCTGTCCATTGTGGGATAATACCACCAGCCTTCGTGTCCCCACCTCCGGCAACTTGCCTCGACAAGCTTTCGAGAGTCGGCTCTGATACCATCTGTGACAACACGGGTCAAATCCCAAGCCTTTTTCGAAAATCGGGTCAAGTCCCGATTCCGAGTCCGAATAAGTCGAAGCCTACTGGCCCAAACGCAGCCAACTTGGGTAACGACTAGCCCACCACAGGCCCCCAAAATATCATGATTTTATTGGTGCTAATTAGTAGTAGTACTTTGCCTTATAAACTGAACAGAAGTCCCAAATCTCCTCGATGTGGGATTGAGGTGTTACAAATGATACCATATGTAATATTCGTGATTTTATAATAATAATAATAATAATAATAATAATAATAATAATAATAATAATAATAATAATAATAATAATAATAATAATAATAATAATAATAATAATAATAATGAGGAGGTTGGAATAAGATTTGGAGTCAAGTGATTGATATAGATTTGTTAATATGATAATAATGTTTTTAGCTAGTTATTAAAATTTTATTAGTTATAGGATAGTTAATTAGGCCCCTACATAAGTACTTTATTTGTCTAAAATCAAAACCCTAAATAAACAAGAGAGAAGCTGCATCAAGAGAAAAGAAGAGCAAGAGGGTGTGTCGCCGTAAGCAACAAAAGAAGGTACATGGCCTCTGTTCTTTTACAACAAGTACTGAGTTTCATTACTTTGTTATTTATCCATGTACAATTTAATAATCTCAATATATTATATTTGGTTAAAATTGTCATGCTAACTCTTTAACGTCACTGCTTAAGTCAAGGAATCAAATTGAGCACATATCCAAGTGTAAGGTCAGAGGGAGTACATGAATAATTGTTACAGGCTTCAGATGCTTGTTTATATTTTGATAGTAATTTATAGATATTATTTATGATTTATAAAGTGTTAGTGACATTGATTAATTTATAAATTAAGCTATAGTAGTTACAAATAACAAAGCTATATATATGTGGCCGCATGTGTTAAGATTAATAATGTTAATATGATCTTATAATTGGTTGGTAATGTACTAGTTTAATTGTTAGTGAGTAACTCATTCAAAAGCTACTGCATTTTGTTTAATGTTTACCTGAAATTTAAGTCTATAATATTATAAACTAGTTAGGCACGTTTTGTTTGTTTCAAGTGTCAACACCATTTATAATTGTCTAAAGGGTTCAAGTACAACAAGCCAGGAGATTCAAGTCATGTTTGGTTGTAACATTTTATATAGTTTATAAATGTAAATATGCAGGTTGTGGGTAAAAGAGAATAAATTAAATAGTATATAGCATATTAGTCGAAGCATAGAAGTACTGTGAGTGTTGTCCAGAGATAATGTGCAAAAAGAAATAGTGATATGTTTTCTATTAAATATATAAAGAGAATGATTGTTAAATAATAAATCATATTTTGTAATTTAGATCGGGGGCGAAGAGGTTAGCGGAACGTTTGTGGATTTTGTTAGTATCCTTAGTTGCGATTTTCGAGGTACGGATTCTCTCCTATTTTATTCAGCGTTACTCCTCTTAGAAATATTTAAATTAAATTCGTTTGACCTCAAATCTGTTCGTTTGGTTTTTAATCTTTTTGATTCTGAAAATTTGTTCTGACTCTGGAAAAATATTTTTAAATCTGTTTTGAAATATTGAAATATCTGTCTCTGTGATTTTCTGACATTGCGTATATTTTATATCTGCTGAAAATATTGAGAATATCTGTTCTGTGAGATTTTAAAATGTTTTGCAAAATATTATATTTGAACCCTTAGTGATATAGGGTATACCGAGTTAACCAGCTGTAGGGGTACTACAGCCATGTCATTGCGGCACCAGTGACATGACACTTCCATGACAGTGTGATTGGTCATGGCGTATCCTTCTGTTCTGATAGCTCAGGAGGCGAGCTTTTGCGCATTTGATATTTGTTTCAGGATACGTGGGTGCACCCAGAGTTTGATTTGAATTGTGATTTGATTTGACGGTGACGTTGTATATGCCGTACACGTTATCCGGTTTGTCGCACACATTAGGTACCCTATGATGTGTGTATTTGTATCTGTTCTGTTCTGATCTCGGTATGAAATATCCTAACCCCTCGTTGCTTCAGCCATACTTATTTTTAAATAAATGTTTTGTTATAAACTGTCAAATATGAATATCTGTTTTCTGTTTTATAAACTGTATTCCAAATCCGTACTGGGCATTTGGCTCATGCCGTATTCTTTTTCTGGCAGGTGCTTAGGGGAATCTGGGATTGTGTGATGGAGAGTCACCCCTTTATATCATTGATTAGGATTTGCAGACTTCTATCGCTATTTAGACTTGAATATTATTTTAGAAATTTTGGTTTTTCATATTTATTGTTTTGAACTGTTTTGGAGGTTTAATATTATCTTGGAGATTATTAGACTGTTTAATTATTATTTAGCAATTATTTTAGTGCTCTGTTTGCAGGTTTAAGGTTTAATAAGTAGCCCCTCATTTAGATATATATGGGGGTGTTACAAAGATGGTATCAGAGCCAGGTTCTTTCTTGTAGAAAACCTATTTAGGTTGACCTGTGAGATGGGGTAGACGTTAGGATGGGTGCTCTATTTCAAGTTCATTTCATTTGTCTCTATTCTTTTGACTTCTGTTTTTAAATCGCTTCTGCTTATCTATTCTTGTTATCTTCATTCGTTCGTTATCTTATATTGTAGATGCCTCCTAGACGTAATCGAACTACTAATCAGACTAACTTGGGTGTTAGCCAAGCTGAGTTAGCTGCGATGATAGGTCAAGCGGTGGCTCAGGGTATACAGCAAGCTATGGCAAATCAGAATAATCAGAACAATCAGAATAATCAGAATGGTCAAGGGAATCAAGATGGCCAGAATAATCAGGATGATCAAGGACACCAGCAAAATCCGGAGGGTCAGGGTAATCCAGTGGAGCCATTTGTATGGTTAGAGAGATTTGTTAAGCAGAAACCAGAATCTTTTCACGCACCACAGACTCCTATTGATGCTGAGAATTGGATTGTTCATCTTGAGAAGATTTTTGATGCTTTGGGTTGCGATGAGATCCAGAAGGTCAGATTGGCTATATATAAGTTAGAGGGGGATGCTCAGCGATGGTGGAGAGGTGTGAAGGCTACTAGGGGTGAGGAGTTTACAGAGACATTGGTTTGGCAGGGATTTAAGGAAGTTTTCTATGAGCAGTACTTTTCTAATGCAGACAGAGAGGCATATTTGAGGGAGTTTCATTCTATCTCGCAGAACTTCGATGAGAGCCTTACTGACTATATGGCGAGGTTTATCAGGTTAGCAGGATTTGCTGGGACAGTTGCAGGGACTGCTACACAGCAAGCTGAAAAATTTAAATGGGGACTGAGGCCTAATCTAAGGGGTTCTATCATTTCACTAAAGTTTCCTAATGTGGCGGAGGTAGCAGATGCAGCTAAGGATATTGAGAAGGAGCGTAATGAGTATAGAGCTTCCAGGTTTCAGAATGATCGTAAGAGGCCTAGAGATGATCAGAGTTCTGTACAGGGTAAACAGTGGAATGGAGGTCAAGGTAATCAGCAGGGACAGTGGCGTGGAAGATACCAGAATATGAGGACTCGGTCGACTTACGGTCAGAATCAGTATGGTGGTCAGAAGCAGAATCAGAATCAGCAGTTTCAGCGGTTTCAGCAGCAACAGCCTAGGCAGTGGCAGAATCGTCAACAAGGGCAGAATCGTCAACAGGGGCAGAATCGTTATTCAGTGTATGGGGGCAACCCCAATATGATTCCGGTGGCTCCTTGTGCTACATGTGGTGGACATCACCCAGGGAGAGCTTGTTATAGACAGTCTGGGGCATGTTTCTTATGTGGTTCGATGCAGCATAGGGCTAAGGATTGTCTGACATCACGGAACACTGGTGGTGGAGGTAGTGGTAGTGGTGGTCAGCAGAATCAGCAGAATCCTTCAGGCAGAGTGTTTGCGTTGACTGCTAATCAGGCAGCAGCTCATTCAGGTACCGTTTCAGGAACACTTCTTGTTGGTAGACGTGATGCTTATGTGTTATTTGATACTGGTTTGACTCATTCTGTTGTGTATTTATCGTTTGTTCGTCATCTTGGTGTTCTTCCATCGTTATTATATCCTCGTATGTCTATTGCTACCCCAATGGGGAATGCCGTTATTATTTCTGATGTGTACCGAGAGTGTTCGATAGCTGTTGGGGATAGAAATTGTAAGGTTAACCTACTTCCGATGGAGATGCATGACTTTGACGTTATTTTGGGTATGGATTGGTTGAGTGAACATCGAGCTACAATTGACTGTCAGGGGAAGAGGGTGATCTTTGGGGATGCAGATAAACCAGAATTTGTATATCAGGGTTCTCAGCCGAAAGGAGAGGTTAAAATGATTTCAGCTCTAAAAGCGAGTAAACTTTTGTCTAAGGGTTGTGATGGCTATCTTGCTTTCGTGAAGGATACGTCTAAGGATGAGCCTCGTATCGAGGATTATCCAGTTGTGAATGAATTTGCAGACGTGTTTCCCGATGAACTACCAGGTTTGCCACCACAGCGAGAGGTGGAGTTTACTATTGAACTTGTTCCAGGTGCAGAGCCTATTTCTAAGGCGCCGTACCGAATGGCACCACTAGAATTACAGGAATTGAAAGAGCAGTTGCAGGAGTTGTTGGATAGAGGATTTATTAGGCCAAGTGTATCTCCGTGGGGTGCTCCAGTGTTGTTTGTGAAGAAGAAGGATGGTTCCATGAGGTTGTGTATTGACTACAGGGAATTGAATAAGGTGACTATCAGAAACAGGTATCCTTTGCCACGCATTGATGACTTGTTCGATCAGTTGCACGGGGCAAAGTACTTTTCTAAGATAGATTTGAGATCGGGTTACCACCAGTTGCGAGTAAGAGATGAAGATATTCCGAAGACAGCATTTCGTACTCGTTACGGGCATTATGAGTTTCTTGTGATGTCCTTTGGGTTGACGAATGCTCCAGCGGTATTTATGGATTTGATGAATCGTGTCTTTCATGATTATTTGGATAAGTTTGTTGTCGTCTTTATCGATGATATCTTGATATACTCTAGGAGTAAGGAGGAGCATGAGGAGCACTTACGTACTGTACTTGAGATCTTGAGACAGAAGAAATTGTTTGCAAAGTTTTCAAAGTGTGACTTCTGGTTAGAGCAGGTAGCATTTTTAGGGCATGTTGTGTCTGCTAGAGGGATTGAGTTGGATCCTGCGAAAGTTGAGGCTATCACTAATTGGCCGAGACCTAGCAATGTGACAGAGGTAAGGAGTTTCTTGGGTTTGGCAGGTTATTATAGGCGCTTTGTGGAGGGTTTTTCGTCCATAGCTTTGCCGATGACTCAATTGATGAGAAAGGGTGTTAGGTTCGAGTGGAATGATGATCGTGAGAAGAGTTTCCAAGAGTTGAAGAAGAGATTGGTGACGGCTCCTATACTTGTGTTGCCATCAGGGATTGGAGGATATCAGGTTTATAGTGATGCTTCTAAGAGAGGATTGGGTTGTGTTCTTATGCAGCATGGGAAGGTGATTTCTTACGCTTCTAGGCAGCTTAAACCCTATGAGGTAAACTATCCTACGCATGACTTGGAGTTAGCAGCAGTGGTCTTTGCTTTGAAGATTTGGAGACATTATTTGTATGGAGAGACTTGTGATATCTTCACTGATCACAAGAGTCTCAAGTACATTTTTACTCAAAAGGAGCTTAACATGAGGCAGCGGAGGTGGCTTGAACTTCTTAAGGATTATGATGCTAATATTCAGTACCATCCAGGGAAGGCAAATGTTGTGGCAGACGCTCTTAGTAGGAAGAACTTGGGGGGTGTTGCATCTCTAATTACTCAGTCGCATCTTATCTCAGACATGGAGCGCTTTGGTATTGAGTTGTACGTTAGAGGATCAGGTGGTAGCATTGCTAATTTGAGAGTGGAACCAAATCTAGTTTCAAGGGTCAAGGAAGCTCAAAAGAAAGATACAGGTTTGGATGTTATTAGATCGGAGGTGGCAGCTGGTAAGCAAAAAGATTTCCGTGTTGATGATGAGGGTGTGTTATGGTTGGGTAGTAAATTGTGTGTGCCTGCAGACCTGGCGATTCGTGAAGAAATTTTGACCGAGGCTCATAGTTCTTCATTCTCTATTCATCCAGGTTCCACTAAGATGTATAGAGATTTGAAGGAGCACTTCTGGTGGAGTAGAATGAAAGGAGACATAGCAGAATTTGTAAGAAAATGTCTTATATGTCAACAGGTGAAGATAGATCATCAGAGGCCTAGTGGATTATTGCAGCAGTTAGATATTCCAGTTTGGAAGTGGGAAAACATTACTATGGACTTTGTGACTCATTTGCCGAGAACCTTCAGAAAGAATGATGTTATATGGGTGGTGGTTGATAGACTTACTAAATCAGCTCATTTCTTACCTATTAGAGAGACTACTTCTATTCATGAGTTGGCAGAAATTTTTCAGCGGGATATTGTTAGACTTCATGGTGTGCCTGTGTCGATAGTTTCTGACAGGGATACGAGGTTTACATCGCGTTTTTGGAAGGGATTTCAGCAGGCTTGGGGTACGAGACTTAATTTTAGTACAGCTTTTCATCCGCAGACGGATGGACAGTCAGAGAGGACGATTCAGACATTAGAGGATATGTTGAGGGCTTGTGCTTTGGAGTGGACAGGTGATTGGGATAAGTATTTGTACCTTGTTGAGTTTGCGTATAATAATAGTTGGCACGCGAGTATTGGTATGCCACCATTTGAGGCTTTGTATGGTAGGAGGTGTAGAGCACCGTCTTGTTGGGATGAGGTTGGCGAACGAGTCATTGAAGGGCCAGAGTTAGTTAGAGTCACTAATGAGAAGGTGGACCAGGCTAAGGCAAGTTTGAAGGAGGCTCGATCACGTCAAAAGAGTTATGCGGATCAACATAGAAAGTTTGGTGGATTTGAACCAGGTGATCATGTGTTCTTGAAGGTGTCTCCTTGTAAGGGTGTTAAACGCTTTGGTATGAAAGGGAAGCTTAGTCCGAGATATGTTGGTCCTTTTGATGTTATAGAGAAAGTTGGTGAAGTGTCTTATAGGGTTGCGTTACCACCGCAATTATCTCATGTCCATAATGTGTTTCATGTGTCTGTTTTGAGGGGCTACAAATATCATCCGCTTCATGTAGTTCACTATCCATTACATACGATTAGAGAGGATCTTACTTGTGAGGAGGAAGCAGAAGCTATCCTAGCTCGAGAGGAGCGAGTTATGAGAAAGAGTACTATTCCGTTTGTGAAAATCTTGTGGAAAAATCATTCGGAGAGAGAGGCTACTTGGGAATTAGAAGGATCTATTCGTGAGAGATATCCGCACTTATTCGATTCAGGTACGAGTTTAGTTTCGTTAGATTCCGGGGACGGAATCCTTTTTAAGGGGGTATATATGTAATATTCGTGATTTTATAATAATAATAATAATAATAATAATAATAATAATAATAATAATAATAATAATAATAATAATAATAATAATGAGGAGGTTGGAATAAGATTTGGAGTCAAGTGATTGATATAGATTTGTTAATATGATAATAATGTTTTTAGCTAGTTATTAAAATTTTATTAGTTATAGGATAGTTAATTAGGCCCCTACATAAGTACTTTATTTGTCTAAAATCAAAACCCTAAATAAACAAGAGAGAAGCTGCATCAAGAGAAAAGAAGAGCAAGAGGGTGTGTCGCCGTAAGCAACAAAAGAAGGTACATGGCCTCTGTTCTTTTACAACAAGTACTGAGTTTCATTACTTTGTTATTTATCCATGTACAATTTAATAATCTCAATATATTATATTTGGTTAAAATTGTCATGCTAACTCTTTAACGTCACTGCTTAAGTCAAGGAATCAAATTGAGCACATATCCAAGTGTAAGGTCAGAGGGAGTACATGAATAATTGTTACATGCTTCAGATGCTTGTTTATATTTTGATAGTAATTTATAGATATTATTTATGATTTATAAAGTGTTAGTGACATTGATTAATTTATAAATTAAGCTATAGTAGTTACAAATAACAAAGCTATATATATGTGGCCGCATGTGTTAAGATTAATAATGTTAATATGATCTTATAATTGGTTGGTAATGTACTAGTTTAATTGTTAGTGAGTAACTCATTCAAAAGCTACTGCATTTTGTTTAATGTTTACCTGAAATTTAAGTCTATAATATTATAAACTAGTTAGGCACGTTTTGTTTGTTTCAAGTGTCAACACCATTTATAATTGTCTAAAGGGTTCAAGTACAACAAGCCAGGAGATTCAAGTCATGTTTGGTTGTAACATTTTATATAGTTTATAAATGTAAATATGCAGGTTGTGGGTAAAAGAGAATAAATTAAATAGTATATAGCATATTAGTCGAAGCATAGAAGTACTGTGAGTGTTGTCCAGAGATAATGTGCAAAAAGAAATAGTGATATGTTTTCTATTAAATATATAAAGAGAATGATTGTTAAATAATAAATCATATTTTGTAATTTAGATCGGGGGCGAAGAGGTTAGCGGAACGTTTGTGGATTTTGTTAGTATCCTTAGTTGCGATTTTCGAGGTACGGATTCTCTCCTATTTTATTCAGCGTTACTCCTCTTAGAAATATTTAAATTAAATTTGTTTGACCTCAAATCTGTTCGTTTGGTTTTTAATCTTTTTGATTCTGAAAATTTGTTCTGACTCTGGAAAAATATTTTTAAATCTGTTTTGAAATATTGAAATATCTGTCTCTGTGATTTTCTGACATTGCGTATATTTTATATCTGCTGAAAATATTGAGAATATCTGTTCTGTGAGATTTTAAAATGTTTTGCAAAATATTATATTTGAACCCTTAGTGATATAGGGTATACCGAGTTAACCAGCTGTAGGGGTACTACAGCCATGTCATTGCGGCACCAGTGACATGACACTTCCATGACAGTGTGATTGGTCATGGCGTATCCTTCTGTTCTGATAGCTCAGGAGGCGAGCTTTTGCGCATTTGATATTTGTTTCAGGATACGTGGGTGCACCCAGAGTTTGATTTGAATTGTGATTTGATTTGACGGTGACGTTGTATATGCCGTACACGTTATCCGGTTTGTCGCACACATTAGGTACCCTATGATGTGTGTATTTGTATCTGTTCTGTTCTGATCTCGGTATGAAATATCCTAACCCCTCGTTGCTTCAGCCATACTTATTTTTAAATAAATGTTTTGTTATAAACTGTCAAATATGAATATCTGTTTTCTGTTTTATAAACTGTATTCCAAATCCGTACTGGGCATTTGGCTCATGCCGTATTCTTTTTCTGGCAGGTGCTTAGGGGAATCTGGGATTGTGTGATGGAGAGTCACCCCTTTATATCATTGATTAGGATTTGCAGACTTCTATCACTATTTAGACTTGAATATTATTTTAGAAATTTTGGTTTTTCATATTTATTGTTTTGAACTGTTTTGGAGGTTTAATATTATCTTGGAGATTATTAGACTGTTTAATTATTATTTAGCAATTATTTTAGTGCTCTGTTTGCAGGTTTAAGGTTTAATAAGTAGCCCCTCATTTAGATATATATGGGGGTGTTACATACCCCTATCTGTACATACAATTTGTCTCACTATAGAAGGTTGGTTGTGTCAGGAAGGACCACTTGCTTTCTGTTGGTCTTCCCGTATCTGTAGCTGCTTGTCCCTTTTATTTCTCTCCAAGTTTAGCTGTAGATTTGCCATCTGTCCTTGGACCACCAACCAGTAACAGATGCTTCCAGTATTTGTCTCCATAATATCTTGTATTCGTACCTTGATTTGTCTTATTGAAAACGGCTAAGTGTTGATGTCGAGAACTCCAGCATGCTCCTTGATTCTTTGACATGTCGACATAGAACAAATTGGACTTTGCTATATGTAATTGACAGGAGTATGCTATATAGCTTTGGTGAAGACTTCTCGACATAGCTTTGAAGACTTCACGATATAAACCTTTTGTAGACTTCTCGACACAGGCATATTTGACTTTGCGATCTCAACACTTCACGACATAGGTAATGAAGACTTCTCGACATAGTTCAATTTGGACTATGCGATATGAGGACTTCACGACACAGGCTCTTTGGACTTCACAACATAGCTCATTCTGACTTCTCGATATGGGCACTTAGACAAATTTCTGCTACTCATTTCTTCAAGGCCTTATTACTCCAATCCTGCTGCATGAACAATTTGAACTTCTACCAGGATGATTATTCAGTGACCCTATTTACAATCTAGTTGCAAGAAACTCACTAAGCTCATTATAGAACTGAGCAATACAAAATGAAACTAATTACATGATCATAAGACAAGTACTTTTGGAGACCTATACTATATCCCGGTGATAGAATTCACTAGGTCATGTAAGTGACTTTGTCACAGGTAGTAGGCTTGTTAATAGTGGTGTTCAGACATGCCTTGAGCCTAACAATCTCCCCCAAATTGTGAGTAAGAAACTTAGGCACAATTTCATGTCTGATAACAAGCCTAACTTACATAAAAGGAAATAAAATACAGAAGTAGAAGAAAATGAATACTTTGTAGATTGTTTAAGTACAAATGAAAGTTTAAAGCTTACATATGATTTGACTTTCCCTTTTCAGCTTTATGCAGAGTTCTCGTTAACCTTGCTTTTCTTGAAGATCATCATATTCCTTCTTCTTCCTTATTTCTTCCCTTCTTGAGTTCTCATCTATGGCTCTCAGCATATCATCCAATGCTGTTAGTTCTTCTAGAAGAGGAGAGTTTTCTAGAACTTTGATAGTTTCCCTTAGCTTTTCTTCAGTGTAATAATCCAGGTGCTTCATTCTTATTTTTCTTGTTGTGCCCTTTGGATTTATGTATTCCACTGTGTAGGGATCAAACTTCACTTTGCACAGCCCTCTCCTCCTTAGATCTTCAGCTCTTATCTCCATCTCAGCCATTTCTTTTTCTTTTTGAACTCTCTTCTCTTCATTTTTCTTCCTTAATTCTTCTTCATAATCAGAATGCAGCTTCATGTATTGTGCAATATATGTCTTCCATAACCTTTGCTCCTTTTCTTCAAAATTCAGCAGAGCATTTATTCTTTCAAGCTCATAGGAGTCAAAGTACTGCCATCCTTCATACCTCATCTCTCTCTCCCTTCCATCAGTGTACTTAATTTCCAAATGGTCCTTCACCACTTTGACTTCAAAGATTCTTTGAGCTCTCAGGAATGTCAGGGTATCAACATCATAGTCTTCATCCAGAGGAGGGACATTGATACCCACAACATTAGTAAGTTTTCCAGTCCTCTTTGTTATCCTTGTCCTTCTAGGAACACTCTTGATCTTCAAATGCTTCACATGAGGTAACTTTCTGGCACAAGGTGATTTGATCCTCAGTACCTCATCACTTGGAAGTAGCTTCACACCTTTGTTCATCATCCACTGTAACACTCCACCTGCTGTGACTTTGTGGAAGTGCTTTCTTAGAATTTTTGCTATTGGGCTTCTCTTTTGTCTTGGCACATTAGTAGTCTTGAAATTTGATTTTGTAGGATCATTACTAACAGTATCCACCCTAGATATTAAGCCTTGTGTTTTGGTTGAGATACTGTTAGCCATGTCCTTGCCTTGCTGGCTCCCACTTCCTTTCTTGTCATCATCCTTTCTACTCTTTTCAGCATCTTTAGATTTAGAAATTTTGCTCCTGTTGCTCCCATCAACTCTATCCTTATTTCTCCTTGATTGACTCCTTCTTTCATGCCTCTTCTCCTCATCATCCTTGTCATCCCTCCTTTGTACCTTGTCTTGATTAGACTGAGAAGTATTTCCACTTATCATGAATGATTGGAGAAGTTGTATTGTTTCCTTTTCATCATCACTCCTTTCTCCACTATTGGTCTTCAACATACCAATTATCTGGGCTATCCTGCCTCTGTTCTTTGTCTCTAAATCTTGAGGGATCATAAGTTGTTCAACTCTCTTGGATTCGGGGTTGCTTTGATAAATTACAGTTCTTGGCTCCTTGATAACCTCAGGAAGCCTTAGCATCTGATCCTTGAGAAGTTCCATGTGTAGTCTTTGATTGTTAGCCCCCTTCTTCTCAATCAAAGTTGCAAGTGCATCAATTTCTGTGTATTTCAGCTGTTTTAATGATTGAAGAGATAGATGCCATAAGTGATTGTCCTTTGAGATCAAGATAATTTCACTTATGTAAGCTCCATTTCTCTTGCAGACAACCACTGTAATGCTTAGAATTGTGTTCTTCAATTTCCTCCTATACTCCAAAGCATCATTGTTAACACTTGCTTCAACCTCCTTTAGAAGCTTTAAGAATGCTTGATCATGGAATATGCTTGAATTTGCAACTTCTATCAGTTTGGCTTCTGTTACACAGGTTACTTTGATTGGTAGATCTGCCTTTGGTATTTGAGAAGAATTGTTCTTTAACTCCATTGTGCTTGGATAGACAGTTGATGTGACTGACATCCTTTGACCAACAGAGTTCACCACATCCACAGTGGGAAGGGTAACTGGTTGTAGAGTTGATTCCTCTTGCACAATTTCCTTGGCCTTTGACCTGCCTTTTCTTGCATTCACAACAGTGACCTCCTTTGGTTTCTCCCCCTTAGGCTTAGAATCAGACACTGGGACTTGAGCCTCACCAGGATTAGGAAGTTTCATGTGTATCATCATGGATGTCATCATTTGTTGCTGCACCAGAAGAATGTTGGAAGTGTTGGTGCCTTGATCATCCATCTTCTCATTTAACTTGTCTAGAGATTGAGAAAGAACCCTGTTCTCATCTTTTAAAGAAGCCGCCTCTCTTTCTAAGGAATCAACCTTGGAGAATAATTGCTGAGACTTGAAAGGATTGAGAGATTGATCCTTGAGCTTGGCAAAGTCAAATTTAGAGATGTTTGATGCTGGAACCTCATCCACTAGCTTATCACCATATTGGTTCTTCCACATTAAGTTGAGCATTGCATTTGTGGTGATAGAGGCTTTAAGTGAGTTCTCCAAGGAGGTAGACATCTTCTTCACAGTGTCTGTCACTTGAGCAAGTGAGACATCCATTATAGTCACTTGGGTAGTTGTTTTCTGAACTTCCTTGAGGATGCCAGCTACCTTATGAAAATCAGATAGATAAGATTGATGAAGCTTGTTGAGGGATTTATCTGTCTCCTCCTGAATTGTTGAAATCTCTGATTGAAGTCCCTTCCCAAGGTAGTGCAGAGCCTTCAACTGTTGTTTGTAGACATCATTAACAGCATCATAAATCTCAGCAGGAGAAAGATCCTTTGCATTGGAGCCCAGGGAGGTGAGATAGTCTTCCCTTAGAAAAGCCAGGGCATCCTTGAGTTTGACAGATCTTTTAGCATCCAACCAGGCATCTACATTGCCATCCTGTTGAGATTCATCCACAATTTTCTCCTGCTGTGCCTCAACATCCTCCTTATGGCATAGCAGAATAGCCTCATAATCAGCATTTGGCAGGTTTGAAGTGAGGAGGTGTTGGGCAATCTTTGAGAACTCCTCAAGCTGTCCCACATTAAGATTTTGAATATCTTCTTCCGTCAATGTTTATGGCACAGAAGAGGATCCTGAAGCCCTGTCATGTTGCACAGGTTTCAGCCATTCTGTCATGGTGGCCTGAGCCAAGTGAGAGCTAGTGCTAGGCACTTCAGGGATGATAGGTTGAGTCTCCTCCAGCCTTGGAATGGCTGTAGAGTCTGATGATGTCTCCATTGTAATGGGATGTTTACAACATCATCTCTAAATGCCTGTGAAGGCAACTCCACATCCTGAAGGATGGGAGAGTTTGGCATAGAGTCTCCAGTTAGAACTGGTGAATCCTCCATGTTTGTGTTGGTGTCATTAGGATATGCCCCAACATGCATTCCCTGACCAACTGAATGTGGGTCCTGGGTGGTGAGCACAGTGTCATGCACCATGTCACTTGAGTTGGGCTCAATCACAGGAGTGGATTGTGATTGATCAAAGGCAAGATTGTCATTTGAATGACTCTCTTGTTGAGAAGAAATTTTAATGACAGAATCTGAAAGAGAAGTGGGGTTTAGATCAGATTTTGGCAACTCCCCCTGAGAAATAGGAGGAGTTTCAACATTGATGTGCTCTTCACTCAGTGTATCAGCGTTATATCTCCTAGGATCAAGAGTGTGATCTTGACCCTGTGCAGACTCTTTACAGGGTGCAGTGGGGAGACTGCTCTTTTCAATACCAATGTCTTGTTGAGAGGCCATTGATAGTAACAGGTGTACCCATTTTTCCACATCTGGATCCTGTTGGGAGGATCCAGTGGCAGCTAATTTCTTGGATTTCTTCTCTGGTTTGGTGAGTGGTGACTCAGGATGCTCACTATCTATTTCTACATTTTCATTGACCACAACCAAGGTTCTCTTCTTACTCTTCTTTTTAGATACCTCAGCCTTTTGAGAGACTGAGGCACTTGGCTCCCTAATCACTAAAGTAGTGTTTGCAGGGGGGTTGACAGTTGGGTTAAGGAGGCTTGGGTTAGACTGAGTCTCAACTCCAGCCTTAGCCTTCTTTGACTGAACAGAAGTAGAATGATATGTAGGCTTATCAAGGGGATATTATTTGAATGTTTCCTTCATAAATTCAGTAACATTCAACCTCACATCCACCTTGTTCCTTGTATCCAATGACCCAAATAGAACTTTGGACATTGGTTTAGGATAAGCCAATTTAGCAGTGTTTATACTATCTAATTCGTGCAGAGTAGGATCTAATAAGTTTAAAATACACTGAATAAAGCGAGGATAGAATATTTTCGTACCTCTTTTGCTGATGGACTTACCTAGCCGTTGGCTGAGCTCCCTAAGTATTATAGCCCCTACATTGATTTGTTTGTTGTAGGCCAGGGAGTGAGCTAGATTCACAGTAATGTGGCTTATCTGATCCCATCCTGTCTTTCTGCATAAGAAGACCTTCTGTAGTGCATCAAACAAGAATGACCATTCTTTTCTGACATGTTTCTTGTTCAGCCTGGACATGTCAATGTTGTCGTCATAGTTGATGAAGCCCAGAAAGTCCTCCATCTCCAAATCAGTGGCCTCAGCATCATGACCCTCAGTTTTGAAGCCCAAAGCGGTATTGATCTCCCTCTCGCCAAACGCCAGTGGCCTACCCCCAATTGTGCAAGTAATTTCCTGAAATGAAGTCCCATCTTCCCTTGCCATGTCAGTGACCACGGCAGTCCTCCAGAATCCTTCAAGGATATCAACGTACATGGGAGGACTCATGGTCAAGGATTGACTCAGGTAGGATGAGTTCAGAAACCTTACAAAGCATTTGTATTGGGGGCTTGCCTCTGTGTCAGAAAGAGTGATGAAATTGGTCTCTTTGGGTATAGTTAAGGTAACCGAAGAATCCATGGTTTGAGGTTTGGGTGCCATTGAGTTTAGATTGAAGAGGAAGAAGAGAATTTGAATTTTAGGTTTGAGGCTTGAGAGTACTCGACAAAGTGAAAAGAGGTGAAAGTGTTTGCAACGGGTATTTATATGAGATAGACTGTGCGATATAGAGATATGAATCTGTATAGCATTATTTCATGTCGAGAAGTCAAGAAATAAACTATATCGAGCAGTGGAGATAGCTATATCGCATAGTCGAAAATGAACTATGTCGCAAAGTCCAAAGGATAAGGTTACAACGAAGACTTTGCGATATAGTGAAAATACCTGTCGAGAACTCTCAATTTGGAATTTAAACCGATATTTCAGACTTTTATCAATTTTGAAATAAAATGGATTTTAATTCAAAAATTCTGTTAATTTTATTAAGACTAGTCGATATAGTTATTCGATGTCGCGAAGTGATAAAAAATGAACCATATCGCAAACTCTAGAATGAACCATATCGAGAAGTCTCGCAAGAGTTGACAGTATGCGATATAAGTCTGTTTGACTGTAACTTATGTAGTGAACTCTTAAAAACACCTATGTAGAGATGTCTTAAAAAATTCACTATAACTTCCACTAGAATGATTTGAAAAATATGCAGTAAAGTACTGAAATATTTATAAATCATATCTCAGCTAATTTTCACTCCAAATAAATAGAGCATTTAAACACAGTGAAAATTTACTGCTGCAACAACTGATTGTCACATTTACTTAGAACTGCTAAATGAAGGATTGAGCATTCCAATTTCACTCACAAGTCTGTTGAAGACAGCTTCATTTAGAGGTTTGGTAAATATGTCAGCCAATTGTTTCTCAGTTGGAACATAAGACACTGCTATAGTACCATTTGATGCATGTTCCCTAATGAAATGGTACCTTATCTCAATATGCTTTGTAGTAGAATGATTCACTGGATTGGCAACAATGGATATTGCACTAGTATTATCACACATCAGAGGAATGTTTTCCAATACTAGTCCATAATCCATAAGTTGGTTTCTAATCCAAAGCAATTGAGCACAGCAGCTTCCAGCAGCAATATATTCAGCTTCAGCTGTAGATGTTGCTGTGGATTGTTGTTTCTTGCTAAACCAAGAGACTAACCTTTGACCTAGGAATTGACAGCTTCCTGAAGTGCTCTTTCTGTCAATTCTGCATCCAGCATAATCTGAGTCTGTGTAGCCAACTAGGTTGAACCCTGTGCCTTTTGGATACCATAAGCCAAGATTAGGAGTCCCTTTCAGATACTTGAAGATTCTTTTGATTGCCATCATGTGGGATTCTTTTGGATCAGACTGAAATCTTGCACAAAGACATGTGGCAAACATGATGTTTGGCCTGCTTGCAGTGAGATATAGTAGAGAACCAACCATGCCTCTATAAACCTTGATGTCAACCCTTTTTCCTTTCTTATCTTCATCAAGTTTTACAGCAGTTGACATAGGAGTTTTTGCTGGAGATGAGTCTTCTAAACCATATTTCTTTAATAAATCTTTGACATACTTTGACTGGTTTATAAAGATCCCATCCTCTCTTTGGTTTACTTGAAGGCCCAGAAAATAGGTTAGCTCTCCCATCATACTCATCTCATATTTGCTCTGCATCAACTTTGAGAACCTTTGACACAGCTTCTCATTTGAAGAGCCAAAAATAATATCATCCACATAAATCTGAACTAGAATGATATCATCACCATGTTTCTTGAAGAATAGAGTCTTATCAATTGTACCCCTAGTGAATTGATGTTCAAGAAGAAATTGAGAGAGAGTGTCATACCAGGCTCTTGGTGCCTGTTTGAGACTATACAGTGCTTTGAGCAATTTGTATACAAAATCTGGGAATTCTTCACTTTCAAAGCCAGGAGGTTGAGACACATAAACTTCTTCACCAAGATCATCATTGAGGAAAGCACTTTTCACATCCATTTGATACACCTTGAAATCTGAGTGAGCTACAAAAGCCAGAAAGATTCTAATGGCTTCCAGTCTAGCTACAGGTGCAAATATCTCATCATAGTCAATGCCTTCTTGTTGACAGTATCCTTTTGCAATCAGCCTTGCTTTGTTTCTCACCACAACACCTTCTTCATCCATTTTGTTTTTGAACACCCATTTGGTGTCAATCACATTCTTTCCTTCAGGTGGTGGCACCAGTTCCCAAACTTTATTTTTCTCAAATTGGTTTAACTCTTCTTGCATATCTACAATCCAGTCAGAGTGCTTTAATGCTTCTTCAATCACTTTGGGTTCTTCTTGTGATAGAAAGCAGCTATAAAGACATGTATTGATTGTAGCTCTTCTTGTTCTTACACCTTGACTAGGGTCACCAATGATTTGATCTCTAGTGTGTGCCCTGTCCCATTTCCTTGTATGTTCTTGATCATTTCCCTGACTTGTCTCAGAATTATTTGCATTTCCATCTCTTTCTTCTTCTCCCCCTGTGTTGATGCTCTCTTGCACAGGGGTTTGAGGATCAATGTCAGGAATATTTCTTTCATCAATTTGGACAGGTGCAGTAGGGTTTTCTTCTTCACTTTCAGAATCTTCAGAATCCTTTTGATTTTCAAATCTTAGTAACACACTTTCTGTCTCACTTTTTTTCAGTCCAGGAAACTTTTTGTCATCAAAGGTTACATCCATACTTTCCATCACCTTGTGTTGCTCAGGAACAAACACTCTGTATGCCTTCCTTTCAAGAGAATATCCAATGAAGATACCTTCAAATGCCTTTGCATCAAATTTTCCAACATGCTCAGATGTATCTTTCATCACAAAACATTTGCTTCCAAATGCATGAAGATGCTTGAAGGATGCTCTTTTTCCATTCATCAATGAATAAGAAGTTTTGCCAGTTCTCTTATTGATCAATGTTCTATTTTGCACATAACATGCTGTGTTAACAGCATCAGCCCAAAAGCTAGTAGGTAGCTTTGCATCCAACAGCATTGTCCTTGTAGCTTCAATGAGTGTTCTATTTTTCCTTTCTACAACTCCATTTTGTTATGGAGTTCTAGGAGCAGAGAACTGTTGAGATATGCCTTTGTCTTTACAGAATTCATATAATGTGGCATTTCTAAATTCAGTCCCATTGTCACTTCTCAAGGCTACCACAGAAGAACCAGTGTTTTGTGCTTCCTTATCCACTCTCTTGATGTGTTCAATGATTACTTGAGGAGCTTCATCCTTGGAAAATAAGAATTCAACCCATGTATATCTTTCATCAACCATAACTAAGGTATATTTATTTTTGGAAAGAGACAACACATTCACATGACCAAACAAATCCATGTGAATCAATTGCACAGGTTTTGAGTTTGAATTGAGCAACTTTTCTTTGTGACTTGATCTTTTGATCTTTCCCTTCTGACAAGCTTCACAGGCTTCACTTTGAACAAACTCCAAAGATGGCATGTCTTTTATAAGCTCTCTCTTAGCTAGAGAGTTCATAGCATTGACATTCAAGTGAGATAGTTTCTTGTGCCACAACCAAAATTCTTCATTATAGGCTTTTGTGTAGAAACAACATATTTCTCCCTTGTCTGCAGCCTTGAGATCAGCTACAAACAAGCTTCCTTTCTTCACACCAGTTAGAACAACTTCACCACTTTCTCTTTTTGAGATTAAACAATGATCTTCATCAAATTCCACTTTGAAACCTCTGTTGGTAAATTGTCCAATGCTCAAGAGATTGTGCTTCAGTCCTTCAACAAATGTTACATCTTCAATAATGACATTTCCAGATTTAACACTGCCATATCCCATTGTATAACCAATGTTGTCATTTCCAAAGGTTACTGATGGGCCAGCCTTTTCCTCAAATTGTGATAGCAGGGCTATATCACCAGTCATGTGACTTGAGCATCCACTGTCCAAAATCCATATGACTCTTTTATTCCTGTTGCCCTGCATTCACCAAAATGATTAAGTTGTTTTTGGTACCCACACTTGGTAGGATCCAGTTGATTTAGAAACTTTCTTGTTGACAATTCCTCTGTCATAGCTTGCATTCCTCACAGTAGGAGACTTTACTTTTTCAGTGGCTTTGGAGTTAACACTCTTAGGCTCACATGAAATTTTCACCCTCTCAACCTTGATTGGGGATCCTGTCCTGTGAGTGTGTGCTTGTGTGTGTGATTCACATGATTGTGAAGAGTCAAGTTTATGCTTAAGAGATAGACAATTAGCAATCATAGTCACAAAGCATGTCATGCAGTTTGGCTTGCCACAGAAGGAATCATGACTAGAATTCATGCTTGCAGAAATGCTACTCAGGCTATCAACTTCAGTAACTACAGGCTTGCTACACTTGTGAGTCAAATGATTAACAGATTGGCATTTTTGACATTGTTTCCTAGGAGCATTTGGCACATAAGCATAGTTGTTTCCTTTGTTGACACCCACTTTACCATTTCTGTTTTGTTTCTTTTTCTTGACAACTTCTTTCTTAACAACCACCTTTTCAACAACTTCTTTTTCAATTTTAAGACTCTCAGCAGGATTGTCTTTGGTTGCTTTCTGACTTTCTGTTTCAGGAAGGATAGGAGTGTCTTTAGTAGCCTCATCTTCTTCAAGGAGTTGTTGTTTGATGACCAAAAGCTCTTCACCCAACTTCACTCTTATTGAAGATGGGCTGTTCAACACTAGACAGGATGGTTGGGGCATTTTTGTTTATAAAAGATTCTTTTCCTTTGCCCTTTGTTTTCTTCCTTCCTTTATCCTTTTCATAGACAAAACCAATTCCAACCTTGCAGTCCTCAGTGTGTTCCTTGTGATAGGTTTGAATGAGTTCAGATGAATTTCTAAAGCTTCTTAGTCTTAACTCATTTTCAGCAATTTGCTCTCTAAGAGCCTTTTCAATTTGTTCTGCACATAAGACTTTGTTTTTAAGGTACTCAACCTCCTTTTCCAAACCATCAAGGTTCACAACCATTAGCTCAAGTTCCTCATTCTTTTCTGTAAGCTCAAGATTCTTAGCGGTTAGTCTATCAATTTCTTCATTAGCAACTAACATACTAGTATGGATATTAAGCATCTCAGTACTCATGTCTTCAACAGTTTGCTTATATTGGAGAGGAGTCATTTCAAGAGAAGTAAGTATAGGTACCTGACTTGAGGATTCTCCTTCATCAGAAAATGCCATCAGGGCATAGTTTGAGTACTCTTCTTCTTCTTCTTCATCAGAGTCATCCCAGCATTTTCCCTCAGCAATAAAAGCTTTTCCCTGTTGTTTCTTGAGTAGAGCTTCATACTTGGATTCAAGCTCTAAGTATGCTTTGTCCTTTTTGACTTGTTTAGGCTTCTTGCACTCAGTGGCAAAGTGCCCAAGTTCATTACAATTATAGCATCTTATTTTGGACCTATCCACACTCCCAGACTTGTATCCTCCTTTTACTGCACCAGGATTCCCTTTTCCTTTGTTGAAAGAGTTTGAACCACCTGAGCTACCAGCATTTCCACTGTTGAACCTAGACTTGAAAGGCTGCTTCCTCTTGAATCTGATATTGGGATATCTTCTAGCCATATAAGCATAAGATTTGTTTTCCATTTTGTCTAGTTCATCCATGCTGTAGAACTCATCCTCTTCAGGTAGCTCATAAACAACCTGAGTTTCACTACTAGCTTCATCACATTCCAGTTCCTCAATCTTCACATTGCTGATTTTTAGAGATTCCATTCTGTGATCTATATTGTCAGCAATAAGTGCACTGGCAGTGTTGGCCATTAAACCCTGATTAGCTTGAATGGATCTATTTTGAAACAACTCTAACTCATAAGTTTTCAATACACCATACAGCACATCAAAACCAATCTTGGTTAGATCTCTTTCTTTGAGGGAAGAGATTCTTGGTTCTAGATGGTCTGGAAGAGTCAGTAAAAATTTCATGTTGAGCTCTTCTGTTTCATAGTGGTTGTCATAGAGTTTGAGTTCATTTATCAGCTTGTTGAACCTCTCAAACACTTCTGTGATTCCTTCTTTTGGTTGAGCCATGAAGGCTTCATACTGAGAGACTAGGATCTGCTTTTTGTTCTTTCTGACCTCAGTAGTTCCTTCACATAGTACTTCTATGAGATCCCACATTTTCTTTGCACTAGTGTAATGAGCAACAGTGCCATACATGTTGAAATCCATAGATTCACAGATAATGAGTTGGAGATGTCCATCCAGTGCTACTTTCTCCTTTTCAGGATCAGTGTATTTTAAGGGATCTTTAGGAACATGTCTTGCTGGTATTTTCTCAGTTCCTACAGTGGTTTCACCAATCTCAATCATTGGAATAAAGGGACCATGCTTTAGAATGTCTAAGTACATGGGATTAGAAGCTTTGATGAAAAGCAACATCTTCTTCTTCCAAAGGCTGTAGTGCTCCTTGTTGAAGGGCGGAATCTTGATACTGCTCAGTTTCTGTGAACTCATTTTTGATCTTTTACTGTTTGTGTGTTAACAGCCTGCTCTGATACCACTTGTTAGAAATGAATACACCTAGAAACTAGACAGAGAGGGGGTGAATGGATAGTTTGATATCTTTTAAAACTTGAACCACAATATAAACTGTATGTGATTGTTCTATGTTATATGCGGAAAGTAAACAACACAAACAATCACTTTAATTCACTTTGTATTAAGCAAATTAAATACTACAGCTTTCCAAGAAATTCACAATCGAATTTCTGGCTTCTAAACAAGAACAGTTTTGTGTTGCTTGCTTACACAGAAAAGAGCTTTGGAAAACAATGTGTATCTCTCTTACAGCTAACAGTTAGGTGTGCACACTATATATTTCCTTTACAAAACTTGTGCACTACCTAATTACACAGCTACCCCTATCTGTACATACAATTTGTCTCACTATAGAAGGTTGGCTGTGTTAGGAAGGACCACTTGCTTTCTGTTGGTCTTCCCGTATCTGTAGCTGCTTGTCCCTTTTCTTTCTTTCCAAGTTTAGCTGTAGATTTGCCATCTGTCCTTGGACCACCAACCAGTAACAGATGCTTCCAGTATTTGTCTCCATAATATCTTGTATTCGTACCTTGATTTGTCTTATTGAAAACGGCTAAGTGTTGATGTCGAGAACTCCAGCATGCTCCTTGATTCTTTGACATGTCGACATAGAACAAATTGGACTTTGCTATATGTAATTGACAGGAGTATGCTATATAGCTTTGGTGAAGACTTCTCGACATAGCTTTGAAGACTTCACGATATAAACCTTTTGTAGACTTCTCGACACAGGCATATTTGACTTTGCGATCTCAACACTTCACGACATAGGTAATGAAGACTTCTCGACATAGTTCAATTTGGACTATGCGATATGAGGACTTCACGACACAGGCTCTTTGGACTTCACGACATAGCTCATTCTGACTTCTCGATATGGGCACTTGGACAAATTTCTGCAACTCATTTCTTCAAGGCCTTATTACTCCAATCCTGCTGCATGAACAATTTGAACTTCTACAAGGATGATTATTCAGTGACCCTATTTACAATCTAGTTGCAAGAAACTCACTAAGCTCATTATAGAACTGAGCAATACAGAATGAAACTAATTACATGATCATAAGACAAGTACTTTTGGAGACCTATACTATATCCCAGTGATAGAATTCACTAGGTCATGTAAGTGACTTTGTCACAGGTAGTAGGCTTGTTAATAGTGGTGTTCAGACTTGCCTTGAGCCTAATAATATGCTCTGACTGGAAGGTACAAGGTTTATTTAACATGACGTATTTGATTTTTATATTGATTTCCTTTGAGCCTTTTACCCTTCTCTATATTTGAATGTGTACAAGAAGCGTGACAGAGGTTGGAGAACTTTCAAAAGGCCTGGAGTTGAATTTTATGAAATAGTATTATACTCCGACCAGCTAAAAATGGTATATGTTAATAAACTCTTATAAAATTATTGTGTATGTCATGTGATTTTTCTTGTTTTATGTATCACTGACAGTATTTGGTAAGTGTGGTGTTGTAACTTAACCTACTTAAGGAAGCAAAAATGGAGTTATGAAACACCTATTTATCTTATGATTTTCCTAGATAACGATCTAACAATTAAATTTTGACCAGTTAGAAGGTGATAAATATGTACAAGAGTACCCTGTACTCCAGTGTTTGTCTCTCTGGGTAAAGAATCACCGGGTCCTCAACATTAATAAACAAAACATGTCAGCAATCCAAAGTTTCCCCGCCAGCTTACTATATAATCTCAGCCATTCATTACTTTGACTGTAATACTTTTGCAAAATCTTAGCCGTAATTGTCACTTAGGGTTTTAAAACATAATTAATGTGAGTTATTTCGAGCGGCAAGTTTTGGTGGGTGCATAGGATCATTTTGTTGGGCCTTTTACTTCATCTCTCCCATAGAATTTGAACTAGTAGGCCTTTATCTTTGCCTTTTAATCACTGTAATGGCTCTTCATTCATTTTTTTTCGAGATTTTACAAAGATTTGAAGACTTGAAGTCTAAACTTTTGCTCTCATTTTGCAGATTGGTAATGGATTCTTGCCATTGTTTTTTCTGATTCTTGTTGCTCCTCGGTTAGAGCCGTATCAGGTAAATAGTTTCAAACTAATCTGCACAGCTTGACCACTACCGACTAAAATGTTCATAACTCCATGTAGAAAATCTATTTTTTGCAAACCATTTTTTGTAATAAAAACTAGACTCTTAAATCTTTCTAATGACATAAGGTTTGCTGCCAGATAAATTCTGTAGGAAAGCAGTTTATTATATGAAATCAGGAATTCGACTGCTTCTAGATTTTCATTTTTTTCACATTTGCTTCATTGCCTCTGTTTTTATCTCTGGATTTTACAACAGTTGTTTTCACCAACATCCACTTCTGGAAGCAGGTGTGTTTGTGGTGCTTCCAAACTTGTAAATTGTGTCACAATCTCGTTATTTTTTATGCACGAATCTAGAAATATAAACTCCTTTCCTCAGAATTTATCTCAAGCAATCAGTTTTGGCACATTCAGTTTTCAACTTTCAAGTTCATAAATGTTCAGCGTGGTTACTGCCTTGTTGAGGTGGTATATCAGTGTATGACTATATCTATTAATCTATATATGATACAATTAATGCATTATAAATATGGTATAAGGGTTTTTGCATATATAGATCACGTAACGTACCTGGTGGCTGATGCACTCCGACCCATGATGTATCAGTCTGATGCACTTCTTGTTGAGCAGGTCCCATAAAGATTTTTGTACTCGGGAGGGGTACGAAATCTGTGGAGCTCCGGATTTTCTTTCTCCTTAGAGATTTTCGTACTCGGGAGGGGTCCGATTTATCTTCTTTTTTATAGCTTTGTTCCCCATATTTAAGGCTTGATTGTTCTTAGTCTTTTTTAATTTTGTAATGTTTTTAGATTGTAATTTAATTTGTATTTTCAATTTGCTTTGTAATTTCAGTTTTTTTCGTAGACTCTCATCTGTTCTTGGACCACCAACCAGTAACAGATGCTTCCAGTATTTGTCTCCATAATATCTTGTATTCGTACCTTGATTTGTCTTATTGAAAACGGCTAAGTGTTGATGTCGAGAACTCCAGCATGCTCCTTGATTCTTTGACATGTCGACATAGAACAAATTGGACTTTGCTATATGTAATTGACAGGAGTATGCTATATAGCTTTGGTGAAGACTTCTCGACATAGCTTTGAAGACTTCACGATATAAACCTTTTGTAGACTTCTCGACACAGGCATATTTGACTTTGCGATCTCAACACTTCACGACATAGGTAATGAAGACTTCTCGACATAGTTCAATTTGGACTATGCGATATGAGGACTTCACGACACAGGCTCTTTGGACTTCACGACATAGCTCATTCTGAATTCTCGATATGGGCACTTGGACAAATTTCTGCAACTCATTTCTTCAAGGCCTTATTACTCCAATCCTGCTGCATGAACAATTTGAACTTCTACAAGGATGATTATTCAGTGACCCTATTTACAATCTAGTTGCAAGAAACTCACTAAGCTCATTATAGAACTGAGCAATACAGAATGAAACTAATTACATGATCATAAGACAAGTACTTTTGGAGACCTATACTATATCCCAGTGATAGAATTCACTAGGTCATGTAAGTGACTTTGTCACAGGTAGTAGGCTTGTTAATAGTGGTGTTCAGACTTGCCTTGAGCCTAATAATATGCTCTGACTGGAAGGTACAAGGTTTATTTAACATGACGTATTTGATTTTTATATTGATTTCCTTTGAGCCTTTTACCCTTCTCTATATTTGAATGTGTACAAGAAGCGTGACAGAGGTTGGAGAACTTTCAAAAGGCCTGGAGTTGAATTTTATGAAATAGTATTATACTCCGACCAGCTAAAAATGGTATATGTTAATAAACTCTTATAAAATTATTGTGTATGTCATGTGATATTTCTTGTTTTATGTATCACTGACAGTATTTGGTAAGTGTGGTGTTGTAACTTAACCTACTTAAGGAAGCAAAAATGGAGTTATGAAACACCTATTTATCTTATGATTTTCCTAGATAACGATCTAACAATTAAATTTTGACCAGTTAGAAGGTGATAAATATGTACAAGAGTACCCTGTACTCCAGTGTTTGTCTCTCTGGGTAAAGAATCACCGGGTCCTCAACATTAATAAACAAAACATGTCAGCAATCCAAAGTTTCCCCGCCAGCTTACTATATAATCTCAGCCATTCATTACTTTGACTGTAATACTTTTGCAAAATCTTAGCCGTAATTGTCACTTAGGGTTTTAAAACATAATTAATGTGAGTTATTTCGAGCGGCAAGTTTTGGTGGGTGCATAGGATCATTTTGTTGGGCCTTTTACTTCATCTCTCCCATAGAATTTGAACTAGTAGGCCTTTATATTTGCCTTTTAATCACTGTAATGGCTCTTCATTCATTTTTTTTCGAGATTTTACAAAGATTTGAAGACTTGAAGTCTAAACTTTTGCTCTCATTTTGCAGATTGGTAATGGATTCTTGCCATTGTTTTTTCTGATTCTTGTTGCTCCTCGGTTAGAGCCGTATCAGGTAAATAGTTTCAAACTAATCTGCACAGCTTGACCACTACCGACTAAAATGTTCATAACTCCATGTAGAAAATCTATTTTTGCAAACCATTTTTTGTAATAAAAACTAGACTCTTAAATCTTTCTAATGACATAAGGTTTGCTGCCAGATAAATTCTGTAGGAAAGCAGTTTATTATATGAAATCAGGAATTCGACTGCTTCCAGATTTTCATTTTTTTCACATTTGCTTCATTGCCTCTGTTTTTATCTCTGGATTTTACAACAGTTGTTTTCACCAACATCCACTTCTGGAAGCAGGTGTGTTTGTGGTGCTTCCAAACTTGTAAATTGTGTCACAATCTCGTTATTTTTGATGCACGAATCTAGCAATATAAACTCATTTCCTCGGAATTTATCTCAAGCAATCAGTTTTGGCACATTCAGTTTTCAACTTTCAAGTTCATAAATGTTCAGCGTGGTTACTGCCTTGTTGAGGTGGTATATCAGTGTATGACTATATCTATTAATCTATATATGATACAATTAATGCATTATAAATATGGTATAAGGGTTTTTGCATATATAGATCGCGTAACGTACCTGGTGGCTGATGCACTCCGACCCATGATGTATCAGTCTGATGCACTTCTTGTTGAGCAGGTCCCATAAAGATTTTTGTACTCGGGAGGGGTACGAAATCTGTGGAGCTCCGGATTTTCTTTCTCCTTAGAGATTTTCGTACTCGGGAGGGGTCCGATTTATCTTCTTTTTTATAGCTTTGTTCCCCATATTTAAGGCTTGATTGTTCTTAGTCTTTTTTAATTTTGTAATGTTTTTAGATTGTAATTTAATTTGTATTTTCAATTTGCTTTGTAATTTCAGTTTTTTTGGTAGACTCTCATTTGGTGTGAGAGATTTGTTTTTTCTCTCCTTTGGTAATGAGAATGTGGTGTTTGATTTAGGGTTAAAAGATTTTAGGGGATTTGCATTTATGGTCGTCTCTCAAACCGTTTATGGCGAAGTGGGTTTTTGTACAATTGTCAACTTCAACAAATCACTTGATTCCACGAAAATTGGATTAATCAGCAATAGTATGTGTTCTAGGTTTGTTCGCGATTGTAATTGTAGATGCCGTATGGATTTTTCCTATTGAATTAAATTCCATTGCTAAAAAAAATATAGCGGGTGTTTGGGTAATGTTTTTTTAGGGAGCCCAGAAGCACTTCTTAGGACTGTTTGTGTAAATAAGTCGGAAGCACTTATTTGGTTGTTTTTCAACTTCTTTTGGAAAGAAGTTGGAATTTAGAAATGCTAGCTTTTTCTGAAGAAGCACTTTTGCACTTATTTGACTTATTCCGTTTTATTCATTTTCAATACAAATAAATCCTATATAAATTAATATAGTTGGGGGCTTGGGGCTATGAGATTTTATTAGTATTAGTTGATTTTTACAACAAAAAAAAAATCTGATTTAGTTGAATTTTACAAAAAAAAATATATAAAAAAAGTTGACTTATAAGTTCTGATTTACCAAACACTCTACTGACTTATAAATTCTAATTTACCAAACACTGTGCTGACTTAAAAGTTCTGATCAATTTATCACTTATAATCCACTTATCAGTTATAAGCAATAATTAATTTAATTTAAGCTAAGTCAAACGGTCCCATAATAAAACGACAGCGTTTACTTTTTAATACATAGAAAGAGATTAGGGTTGAGTGCATGTCTTTCATCCCTTATTCTTTATTTTAAGAAAACCCACCCACGGCAGAGAGAGAGAAGCAAGAAGCATTATCTCAGGTGCGTGGTTTAATTTATTCAGAGTATTATATATATATATGGGGATTGGTCCAGATCCCCCGGGGGATATCCCCTTACCCTCAATGTTTCAATGAAACATTGAGGGTGTAATTTTTAAATAATTAATTAAAAATAGAAATTTATTGAAAAAAAATATAACCTTCAACACAAAAATAGTGAGTATGATTACTTACATATGCATAAATTCACATTCAAAATTTGCATAATTTTTTAATTTTATATAATTTTTCAAGTAAAACCACAAATTAGTTAAAATGACCACCTTCAATGTTTCATTGAGGATACCCTCAATGAAACATTGAGGGCGGTGATACTAAAAAAAAAATTATTTAAAAATAGAAAAAGGGTTCAATATTTAAATTAAAATTCATACATACCTAAGTAATCATAATAACTATTTTTTGTGGCAAATGTTAGCTTATTTCGTATAATTTTTTATTTATTGGAATTTCCCCTATTTTTAACTAGTTTGTAAAAATTAGAAAAAAATTACCTTAACCAAACCAAAATAATTTTTTATTTTTTGAGATTTTGGTAACACCACTCAATTATGTATATATTGACATCCGTACGGTTGGATCGTCGACAAATATTTTTAAAAAAATAGAAACAACAATCCGGAACAAATAACTACTTATGAGTACTAGTCAATATAGTGGTTGACTATTAATATGTCAAACCAAATAATTTTTTATTTTTTGAGATTTTGGTAACACCACTCAATTATGTATATATTGACATCCGTACGGTTGGATCATCGACAAATATTTTTAAAAAAATAGAAACAACAATCCGGAACAAAACACTACTTATGAGTACTAGTCAATATAGTGGTTGACTATTAATATGTCAAACCAAAATAATTTTTTATTTTTTGAGATTTTGGTAACACCACTCAATTATGTAAATGTTGACATCCGTACGGTTGGATCGTGGACAAATATTTTTAAAAAAATAGAAACAACAATCCGGAACAAAGCACTACTTATGAGTACTAGTCAATATAGTGGTTGACTATTAATATGTTAAACCAAAATAATTTTTTATTTTTTGAGATTTTGGTAACACCACTCAATTATGTATATGTTGACATCCGTACGGTTGGATCGTCGACAAATATTTTTAAAAAAATAGAAACAACAATCCGGAACAAAGCACTACTTATGAGTACTAGTCAATATAGTGGTTGACTATTAATATGTCAAACCAAAATAAATTTTTATTTTTTGAGATTTTGGTAACACCACTCAATTATGTATATATTGACATCCGTACGGCTGGATCGTCGACAAATATTTTTAAAAAAATAGAAACAACAATCCGGAATAAAGCACTACTTATGAGTACTAGTCAATATAGTGGTTGACTATTAATATGTCAAACCAAAATAATTTTTTATTTTTTGAGATTTTGGTAACACCACTCAATTATGTATATGTTGACATCCGTATGGTTGGATCGTCGACAAATATTTTTAAAAAAATAGAAACAACAATCCGGAACAAAGCACTACTTATGAGTACTAGTCAATATAGTGGTTGACTATTAATATGTCAAACCAAAATAATTTTTTATTTTATGAGATTTTGGTAACACCACTCAATTATGTATATGTTGACATCCGTACGGTTGTATCATCGACAAATATTTTTAAAAAAATAGAAACAACAATCCGGAACAAAGCACTACTTATGAGTACTAGTCAATATAGTGGTTGACTATTAATATGTCAAACCAAATTTTTTTTATTTTCTGAGATTTTGGTAACACCACTCAATTATGTATATATTGACATCCGTACGATTGGATCGTCGACAAATATTTTTAAAAAAATAGAAACAACAATCCGGCACAAAGCACTACTTATGAGTACTAGTCAATATAGTGGTTAACTATTAATATGTCAAACCAAAATAATTTTTTATTTTCTGAGATTTTGGTAACACCACTCAATTATGTATATATTGACATCCGTACGGTTGGATCGTCGACAAATATTTTTAAAAAAATAGAAACAACAATCCGGAACAAAGAACTACTTGTGATGAGTACTAGTCAATAGAGTGGTTGACTATTAATATGTCAAACCAAAATAAATTTTTATTTTCTGAGATTTTGGGAACATCACTAAATTAGATATATATTGACATCCGTACGGTTGGATCGTCGAGAAATAATTTTTAAAAAATAGAAACAATAATATGTGAATAAGCACTAGTTACTTGTTCTAGTCGGAATAGTAGTGATCTACAAAGATCTCCAACCAAATTAATTTTTTATTTTTTTAAAATTTGGGAATATCATTAAATTAGATATATACAGACATCCGTACGGTTGGATCGTCGAGAAATAATTTTTAAAAAATAGAAACAACAATATGTGAATAAGCACTAGTTACTTGTTCTAGTCGGAATAGTAGTGATCTACTAAGATCTCCAACCAAATTAATTTTTTTATGTTTTTTAAAATTTGGGAATATCATTAAATTAGATATACATAGACATCCGTACAGTTGGATCGTCGAGAAATAATTTTTAAAAAATAGAAACAACAATACGTGAATAAGCACTAGTTACTTGTTCTAGTCGGAATAGTAGTGATCTACTAAGATCTCCAACCAAATTAATTTTTTATTTTTTTAAAAATTTGGGAATATCATTAAATTAGATATATATAGACATCCGTATGGTTGGATCGTCGAGAAATAATTTTTAAAAAATAGAAACAACAATATGTGAATAAGCACTGGTTACTTGATCTAGTCGGAATAGTAGTGATCTACTAAGATCCCCAATCAAATTAATTTTTTATTTTTTTATTTTTTGGGAACATCATTAAATTAGATATATATAGACATCCGTACGGTTGGATCGTCGAGAAATAATTTTTAAAAAATAGAAACAACAATATGTGAATAAGCACTAGTTGCTTGATCTAGTCGGAATAGTATTGATCTACTAAGATCTCCAACCAAATTAATTTTTTGTTTTTTTAAAATTTGGTAACATCACCAAATTAGATATATATAGCGTGACAGAGGTTGGAGAACTTTCAAAAGGCCTGGAGTTGAATTTTATGAAATAGTATTATACTCCGACCAGCTAAAAATGGTATATGTTAATAAACTCTTATAAAATTATTGTGTATGTCATGTGATTTTTCTTGTTTTATGTATCACTGACAGTATTTGGTAAGTGTGGTGTTGTAACTTAACCTACTTAAGGAAGCAAAAATGGAGTTATGAAACACCTATTTATCTTATGATTTTCCTAGATAACGATCTAACAATTAAATTTTGACCAGTTAGAAGGTGATAAATATGTACAAGAGTACCCTGTACTCCAGTGTTTGTCTCTCTGGGTAAAGAATCACCGGGTCCTCAACATTAATAAACAAAACATGTCAGCAATCCAAAGTTTCCCCGCCAGCTTACTATATAATCTCAGCCATTCATTACTTTGACTGTAATACTTTTGCAAAATCTTAGCCGTAATTGTCACTTAGGGTTTTAAAACATAATTAATGTGAGTTATTTCGAGCGGCAAGTTTTGGTGGGTGCATAGGATCATTTTGTTGGGCCTTTTACTTCATCTCTCCCATAGAATTTGAACTAGTAGGCCTTTATCTTTGCCTTTTAATCACTGTAATGGCTCTTCATTCATTTTTTTTCGAGATTTTACAAAGATTTGAAGACTTGAAGTCTAAACTTTTGCTCTCATTTTGCAGATTGGTAATGGATTCTTGCCATTGTTTTTTCTGATTCTTGTTGCTCCTCGGTTAGAGCCGTATCAGGTAAATAGTTTCAAACTAATCTGCACAGCTTGACCACTACCGACTAAAATGTTCATAACTCCATGTAGAAAATCTATTTTTGCAAACCATTTTTTGTAATAAAAACTAGACTCTTAAATCTTTCTAATGACATAAGGTTTGCTGCCAGATAAATTCTGTAGGAAAGCAGTTTATTATATGAAATCAGGAATTCGACTGCTTCCAGATTTTCATTTTTTTCACATTTGCTTCATTGCCTCTGTTTTTATCTCTGGATTTTACAACAGTTGTTTTCACCAACATCCACTTCTGGAAGCAGGTGTGTTTGTGGTGCTTCCAAACTTGTAAATTGTGTCACAATCTCGTTATTTTTGATGCACGAATCTAGCAATATAAACTCATTTCCTCGGAATTTATCTCAAGCAATCAGTTTTGGCACATTCAGTTTTCAACTTTCAAGTTCATAAATGTTCAGCGTGGTTACTGCCTTGTTGAGGTGGTATATCAGTGTATGACTATATCTATTAATCTATATATGATACAATTAATGCATTATAAATATGGTATAAGGGTTTTTGCATATATAGATCACGTAACGTACCTGGTGGCTGATGCACTCCGACCCATGATGTATCAGTCTGATGCACTTCTTGTTGAGCAGGTCCCATAAAGATTTTTGTACTCGGGAGGGGTACGAAATCTGTGGAGCTCCGGATTTTCTTTCTCCTTAGAGATTTTCGTACTCGGGAGGGGTCCGATTTATCTTCTTTTTTATAGCTTTGTTCCCCATATTTAAGGCTTGATTGTTCTTAGTCTTTTTTAATTTTGTAATGTTTTTAGATTGTAATTTAATTTGTATTTTCAATTTGCTTTGTAATTTCAGTTTTTTTGGTAGACTCTCATTTGGTGTGAGAGATTTGTTTTTTCTCTCCTTTGGTAATGAGAATGTGGTGTTTGATTTAGGGTTAAAAGATTTTAGGGGATTTGCATTTATGGTCGTCTCTCAAACCGTTTATGGCGAAGTGGGTTTTTGTACAATTGTCAACTTCAACAAATCACTTGATTCCACGAAAATTGGATTAATCAGCAATAGTATGTGTTCTAGGTTTGTTCGCGATTGTAATTGTAGATGCCGTATGGATTTTTCCTATTGAATTAAATTCCATTGCTAAAAAAAATATAGCGGGTGTTTGGGTAATGTTTTTTTAGGGAGCCCAGAAGCACTTCTTAGGACTGTTTGTGTAAATAAGTCGGAAGCACTTATTTGGTTGTTTTTCAACTTCTTTTGGAAAGAAGTTGGAATTTAGAAATGCTAGCTTTTTCTGAAGAAGCACTTTTGCACTTATTTGACTTATTCCGTTTTATTCATTTTCAATACAAATAAATCCTATATAAATTAATATAGTTGGGGCTAGGGCTGTCAATGGATCGGAAATCCGATCCGATCCGATCCGATCCGATCCGAAGGCTAATGGAGCGGATATGGATCACTACAAAATAAATCCGATCCGTTAAAAATCCGATCCGGTAACGATCCGATCCGATTAGTATCGGATATGGATTTAACATGATCCGATCCGTTAACGATCCGATCCGATTATTTTATAGATATTATATATATATAATTTATATATTATATATAATATGTTATATATTAAATATACAATATATTTTTACCTATTAAGTCAAAATAGTTCTCTTTTACTTGTATAAACTGGACCTCTCTTTTATTTATAAAATTGACACAAAAAACAATGAAATGTAAGGCACATAAACTAGCTTCAGATTTGTTGATGAACAGTTACAAACTTACAATGGTTGTATGACAAGCAAGCGTATTTAGGATAGTTGGACATTCAAATTCTATGTTTTAGTTTTCGGATTGTAATTAGGTTTTAATTTATTGTGTAATATGTAATTAATTTTGATGTTAAATTTGTATTTCAACTGTGTGAAATGTTTAGTGATGTTTGAATTTGAATTTGAGTAAAATATGTTTTTAAAATATTAAAGGATCGGAGCTCCGATCCGTTAACCGTGATCTTAACGGATCCGGATATGGATCGGGCTATAAAAAATCCGGTTGTGATCCGATCCGAATCCGAATCCGGTAAAATTAAATGGATCAGGATATGGATCAAGGCCGATCTGATCCAGATCCGATCCATTGACAGCCCTAGTTGGGGCTATGAGATTTTATTAGTATTAGTTGTTTTTTACAAAAAAAAAAAATCTGATTTAGTTGAATTTTACAAAAAAAATATATAAAAAAAGTTGACTTATAAGTTCTGATTTACCAAACACTCTACTGACTTATAAATTCTAATTTACCAAACACTGTGCTGACTTAAAAGTTCTGATCAATTTATCACTTATAATCCACTTATCAGTTATAAGCAATAATTAATTTAATTTAAGATAAGTCAAACGGTCCCATAATAAAACGACAGCGTTTACTTTTTAATACATAGAAAGAGATTAGGGTTGAGTGCATGTCTTTCATCCCTTATTCTTTATTTTAAGAAAACCCACCCACGGCAGAGAGAGAAGCAAGAAGCATTATCTCAGGTGCGTGGTTTAATTTATTCAGAGTGTTATATATATATATATATATATATATATATATATATATATAGGGATTGGTCCAGATCCCCCGGGGGATATCCCCTTACCCCCAATGTTTCAATGAAACATTGAGGGTGTAATTTTTAAATAATTAATTAAAAATAGAAATTTATTGAAAAAAAATATAACCTTCAACACAAAAATAGTGAGTATGATTACTTACATATGCATAAATTCACATTCAAAATTTGCATAATTTTTTAATTTTATATAATTTTTCAAGTAAAACCACAAATTAGTTAAAATGACCACCCTCAATGTTTCATTGAGGATACCCTCAATGAAACATTGAGGGTATCCTCAATGAAACATTGAGGGCGGTGATACTAAAAAAAAAATTATTTAAAAATAGAAAAAGGGTTCAATATTTAAATTAAAATTCATACATACCTAAGTAATCATAATCACTATTTTTTGTGGCAAATGTTAGCTTATTTCGTATAATTTTTTATTTATTGGAATTTCCCCTATTTTTAACTAGTTTGTAAAAATTAGAAAAAAATTACCTTAACCAAACCAAAATAATTTTTTATTTTTTGAGATTTTGGTAACACCACTCAATTATGTATATATTGACATCCGTACGGTTGGATCGTCGACAAATATTTTTAAAAAAATAGAAACAACAATCCGGAACAAATAACTACTTATGAGTACTAGTCAATATAGTGGTTGACTATTAATATGTCAAACCAAATAATTTTTTATTTTTTGAGATTTTGGTAACACCACTCAATTATGTATATATTGACATCCGTACGGTTGGATCATCGACAAATATTTTTAAAAAAATAGAAACAACAATCCGGAACAAAACACTACTTATGAGTACTAGTCAATATAGTGGTTGACTATTAATATGTCAAACCAAAATAATTTTTTATTTTTTGAGATTTTGGTAACACCACTCAATTATGTAAATGTTGACATCCGTACGGTTGGATCGTGGACAAATATTTTTAAAAAAATAGAAACAACAATCCGGAACAAAGCACTACTTATGAGTACTAGTCAATATAGTGGTTGACTATTAATATGTTAAACCAAAATAATTTTTTATTTTTTGAGATTTTGGTAACACCACTCAATTATGTATATGTTGACATCCGTACGGTTGGATCGTCGACAAATATTTTTAAAAAAATAGAAACAACAATCCGGAACAAAGCACTACTTATGAGTACTAGTCAATATAGTGGTTGACTATTAATATGTCAAACCAAAATAATTTTTTATTTTTTGAGATTTTGGTAACACCACTCAATTATGTATATGTTGACATCCGTACGGCTGGATTGTCGACAAATATTTTTAAAAAAATAGAAACAACAATCCGGAACAAAGCACTACTTATGAGTATTAGTCAATATAGTGGTTGACTATTAATATGTCAAACCAAAATAATTTTTTATTTTTTGAGATTTTGGTAACACCACTCAATTATGTATATGTTGACATCCGTATGGTTGGATCGTCAACAAATATTTTTAAAAAAATCGAAACAACAATCCGGAACAAAGCACTACTTATGAGTACTAGTCAATATAGTGGTTGACTATTAATATGTCAAACCAAAATAATTTTTTATTTTCTGAGATTTTGGTAACACCACTCAATTATGTATATGTTGACATCCGTACGGTTGTATCGTCGACAAATATTTTTAAAAAAATAGAAACAACAATCCGGAACAAAGCACTACTTATGAGTACTAGTCAATATAGTGGTTGACTATTAATATGTCAAACCAAAATTTTTTTTATTTTCTGAGATTTTGGTAACACCACTCAATTATGTATATATTGACATCCGTACGGTTGGATCGTCAACAAATATTTTTAAAAAAATAGAAACAACAATCTGGCACAAAACACTACTTATGAGTACTAGTCAATATAGTGGTTAACTATTAATATGTCAAACCAAAATAATTTTTTATTTTCTGAGATTTTGGTAACACCACTCAATTATGTATATATTGACATCCGTACGGTTGGATCGTCGACAAATATTTTTAAAAAAATAGAAACAACAATCCGGAACAAAGAACTACTTGTGATGAGTACTAGTCAATAGAGTGGTTGACTATTAATATGTCAAACCAAAATAAATTTTTATTTTCTGAGATTTTAGGAACATCACTAAATTAGATATATATTGACATCCGTACGGTTGGATCGTCGAGAAATAATTTTTAAAAAATAGAAACAATAATATGTGAATAAGCACTAGTTACTTGTTCTAGTCGGAATAGTAGTGATCTACAAAGATCTCCAACCAAATTAATTTTTTATTTTTTTAAAATTTGGGAATATCATTAAATTAGATATATACAGACATCCGTACGGTTGGATCGTCGAGAAATAATTTTTAAAAAATAGAAACAACAATATGTGAATAAGCACTAGTTACTTGTTCTAGTCGGAATAGTAGTGATCTACTAAGATCTCCAACCAAATTAATTTTTTTATGTTTTTTAAAATTTGGGAATATCATTAAATTAGATATACATAGACATCCGTACAGTTGGATCGTCGAGAAATAATTTTTAAAAAATAGAAACAACAATATGTGAATAAGCACTAGTTACTTGTTCTAGTCGGAATAGTAGTGATCTACTAAGATCTCCAACCAAATTAATTTTTTATTTTTTAAAAATTTGGGAATATCATTAAATTAGATATATATAGACATCCGTATGGTTGGATCGTCGAGAAATAATTTTTAAAAAATAGAAACAACAATATGTGAATAAGCACTGGTTACTTGATCTAGTCGGAATAGTAGTGATCTACTAAGATCCCCAACCAAATTAATTTTTTATTTTTTTATTTTTTGGGAACATCATTAAATTAGATATATATAGACATCCGTACGGTTTGATCGTCGAGAAATAATTTTTAAAAAATAGAAACAACAATATGTGAATAAGCACTAGTTGCTTGATCTAGTCGGAATAGTATTGATCTACTAAGATCTCCAACCAAATTAATTTTTTGTTTTTTTAAAATTTGGTAACATCACCAAATTAGATATATATAGACATCCGTACGGTTGGATCGTCGAGAAATAATTTTAAAAAAATAGAAACAACAATATGTGAATAAGCACTAGTTACTTGATCTAGTGGGAATAGTAGTGATCTACAAAGATCTCCAACCAAATTAATTTTTTATTTTTTTAAAATTTGGTAACATCACTAAATTAGATATATATATATAGACATCCGAACGGTTGGATCGTCGAGAAATAATTTTTAAAAAATAGAAACAACAATATGTGAATAAACACTAGTTACTTGATCTAGTCGGAATAGTAGTGATCTACAAAGATCTCCAACCAAATTAATTTTTTTATTTTTTTTTAAAATTTGGTAACATCACTAAATTAGATACATATAGACATCCGTACGGTTGGATCGTCGAGAAATAATTTTTAAAAAATAGAAACTATATTTTTAACTAGTTTCTATATTTTTTGAAAAATTAAATTAAAATGTAATAATTAATTATTTAACAAATTTAAAATGGATAAATATTTGAAATATCTTAAATTATCTTATTTCATAAATTTTCTAATAATTTGATTTTTTTAATTTTTAATTTTTTAAAAATTTGTAAAATTATTTGAAATAAAAAAATCATTTTATAAAAAATAAAAATTAAATTTAAATTCATACACACCCTGACACTTATACTCAAATATAAATTATTTAAATATCATAAATTTTTGAATTTTGAAAGAGTTAAATCACGAATTTACGGGGAAAAATGAAAAAAAGTTGAAATAATTAAAATTATGGTCTACCCTCCTCAATGTTTCGTTGAGGGTGGTTGCTAAAATTACGTAATTATCCTTACTAAATCATATCCAAACGACCCGACTTGTATCCCCAAAAGAAAAAAACCCTAATTTTCTCGACTTGGCGATTCATCCGATTCATATCCATACGATTACTTGGCAATTTTTTGTCGATTTCATCCCCCAGCTTGTAATACTCGACAGAAAACTCGACTATACACAGAATCCCTGCAGTTTCTTTCGATTCCATCTTTCGTTAAAAGGTACACACAAACGCACACTTAAATGTATATGTTATATGATTCAATTTGTGATGAACCATGTCTATTTTAAGTTGAATATGTTGAATTTGTGATAATTACGTTTAATTTGTGCTTAATTCGAAATTATCATGTGATTTGTGCCCAAATTCGAATATAATTAGGTTTTTGATTATTGTTGATTATTCTGGTGCCTGGTATTGACAAACATTTTAGTAATAATCGTTCTCGAAATGTATATAGTTTCGCTACATTTTAGTAATTTGCTTACAATTTCATACGCACAGTACGTCGAACACATTGCAGGCACATAAGCAAGCAGAGTATTAGAATAACAAGTCTGAAGAATTTATTCCAAGAGTCACTAAAATTTCATAATGAACATGTTATATACACGGTAGCAGTTATACATTTTGCGCCCTATCAAATAAAGGAGATAATAATAAGAATGACATAACTCAGTAAAATCTTAGAATCCTTGCAGGATAGAGTGGAAGCTTTGTAAATCTAATGCAATGAGTCCCTTCTTTCATCCCTATTTACAGCACATAAGCATGAACTATTGCAGCAATTTGTTATCTTTATATCACAAGCTTCCTCGTCAGCTCAGGAACACTACTGTACATGAGTGTGCAAATTAGTATCCTCTGGCTCGATGTCAAACTCTTTCATAATCTGAAGTACTTCTTCAGCTTTCCATGACTGCTTAGCTTCTCCATATCCAGAAATCAATGTTTCAAAAGTTTTTAAGTTGGGAGATATTCCATAATCATGAATCTTCTGAAACATTTGAATTGCGTAATCCATTCTGCCTACACCATCCACTGATGACTGTGGTAAATATCACTACATTAGGCGTGATATTTGATTTAACCATGGCAGTCAGAACTTCTTCTGCTTTATTGGGCTCCTGTGCACGCACATAACCTTTTGCCAGAATGCTGTATGCATGTGCGTCGGGTTCGATTCCAGCTTTCACCATGTCATAAAGATTTCCCTGCACTTATCCATAAAACCCGCGGCACTCCATTAGGATCATGTAATTGCCTTTAATTATTGTATTGATCTATTTTTTTTTAGATAAACAGATACAATATTATAATAGGCTTGTGATTTATGCTTCCATCATTGAATAAAAAGAGAAATTGATTTGATAGATACTGTATTTTTATATTTTATCAAATCCGCCAATAATAAAGTTAACAAATACGGCAACAGGGAATTGGGCATCTCTTGGACTTTGGCTTGGGTCTGGGTTTTGAAGATACTGAGCTGAACCTAGTCGTGAAAATAGAAATCTTAGAATTTAAATGTTGAATAGTACAATGGAACCTCTCTAAAAATATTCCAGTTCCAAGAATATTACTGTGTACATAGAGGTTCCACTGTATAAGTTTTATTTATGGGCCATACATATAGGTCAAGTGTAACTTATCTAACGGGTCATTGTAGTTAGTACTTAGTACTCAATTTTTTTTATTTTTTATTTTTCTCTTAATTTTAAGAGTTACTAGCCACTTTTAACTATTACTAAATTGTAAATTAATAATTACAAACACTTATTTCATACTTTTGTGTATATAATTTACTTTTAATAATATGAAATTAAATCAAAAATAGATATAAAGAATTTTATTGGAGATGAATCCATGAAAAATACCAAAAGTTATTATTTATATTATTTTAAGCCGTTGTTTAATTGACTGTGGGAGATGTATTAGAATTGTGCGTAGCTCGTTTATAATTAGTTTGTTTAAGCATACTCTGTTGTCTTCATAAAAGAAATATTTTTCCTGGTTTATTTCAAGAGATTTTATGTACACTTTTCCGAACCCTTTAGGATTTTACATGAATAATTTTATAAAAACCAACGTACTTTTAACGTGGCATAAAAATTAAAAATAATAATTTACAAGTAGGTAATTTAGTTGTCAAAGTTGAGACGCCAGTAGTAATTTTAGTAGCACAACTTCTAAGTTCAAACCCCTTTGAAATAATGTGTGTATGTTGAGGTTTATACAAATTTGTGCGTCTTCTTGTGAATGTCTGTTGTTTATACCCAAGATCTGACGCAGTCTGTATTGGTTGGCGGTTGTTATATACATGTGTAATGTGTGTGATTTTGGTGTTTGTATTTATTGGAATTTCCCGCATTTTACCTAATTTGGGGTTTTATTTGAAAAATTAAATTAAAATAAAAAATTATCCAACTTTTGAATGTAAATTTATGCATATCTAAGTAAATTTATATTTTTTTTCAATAAATTTCTATTTTTAATTAATTATTTAAAAATTACACCCTCAATGAAACATTGAGGGTGGTCATTTTAACCAATTTGTGGTTTTACTTGAAAAATTATATAAAATTAAAAAATTATGCAACTTTTGAATGTAAATTTATGCATATGTAAGTAATCATACTCACTATTTTTGTGCTGAAGGTTATATTTTTTTTCATTAAATTTCTATTATATATATATATATAGAGTTGCACTCTAGGAAGAACACCTTATATAAAGAACAATAAAGAACACCATCAGAAACACTTTATTTTTCATAAAAATTAATTTTTTAAAATTAGAATCATAAAATTGAACAACAATTAAGCCTAACATATCGAATTTAACGTAGAATCTCATCTAAATTTAAAAATTAAACATTACATATAATCCAGTATAGAATCCAGTACAAAATCTTGTATATATATTTATCACAATGAAATTACATGTAATCATGTTTTATTTGATTCTAATTTTTTGTTAGATTCTATTTTTATTCGTAATAAACCTTTTTTGGTGAGAAAATTAGAATCAACATGCAATTTATGTAAGATTCTATGGTGTTCTTTATTGTTCTTTATATAAGAGTGTTCTTCATGGAGCAATGGCCTATATATATATATATATATATATATATATATATATATATATATATATATATATATATAGCCTAAACCATATACCCTAAATCCTATACCCTATACCCTATACTCTAAATTTATACATACCCAAATAATCGTACTCACTCGCTATTAACACTATAATACAACTAAAAATAGTAGTAGTAATAGAAATGTAAGTAATGATCCGAGTAGAATAAACAGGGTCCAACACCTTAATGTTTCGTTACGGGCAGTTACACCCGTAGAAAAACTAAATAAAAATATAAGAAAAGGGAAATTTTGAATTTAAATTCATACACAAAAGTAATCATACTTACTAAAAACACTACAAGACAACTAAAAAATAGTAGTAGTAATGAAGATACAGATAATTGGGAGAGAATAGGAAACAATGTCTAACAACTCAAATAAAGCTTTAAACAATGACGATGTTATATACCACGAGAGATCACGCATCATGCCTAATCAACTTATCAATTACAAAGAGATTCAAAGATTTTGGTTATATAAGCAAAATATTAGAAATTTTAAAGTTTAGGGGTTACCCTAACCCCTAACCCCTAAATCATATGCCCTAAATCCTAAACCCTGTACCCTATAATCTAAATTTACACATACCCAAGTAATTGTACTCACTCATTATTAACACTATAAGACAACTAAAAATAGTAGTAGTAATAGCAATGTAAGTAATGATTCGAGTAGAATAAACAGGGTCCAACACCTTAATGTTTCGTTACTTTAAAAAATGAAATAAAAATATAAGAAAAGGAAAATTTTGAATTTAAATTAATACACCAAGGTAATCGTACTCACTAAAAACACTACAAGACAACTAAAAATAATAGTAGTAGCAATGGAGGTACGGATAATTGCGAGAGAATAGGAAACGGTGTCTAACAACTCAAATAAAGCTTTAAACAATGACGATGTTAAATAGCACCAGATATCAAATAAAATGGTACGCATCATGCCTAATCAACTTATCAATTACAAAGAGACTCAAAGATTTTGGTTATATAAGAAAAATATTAAAAATTTTAAAGTTTAGGGGTTACCCTAACCCCTAAACCCTAAATCATATACCCTAAATCCTAAACCATGTACCCTACGCTCTAAATTCCTAAACACCTAAGTAATCGTACTCACGCACGATTAACCCTATAAGACTACTAAAAATAATAGTAGTAGACTAGTAGTAGTAGCAATGTAAGTAATGATTATAACGAGAGAAGTAGAAACGGGGTCTAACAACTCAACGTTTCATTGCAAGCAGTCACATAGAAAAATTAAATTAAATAAAATAAAAATACATAAAAAGGAAAATTTTGAATTTAAATTCATACACACCAAAATAATTACTATTTTTGTGACGAATGTTACCTTATTTTCATTAATTTTCTAATTATTCTATTTTTCCGCCTGTTAGTTTGTAGAATTACTCGAAAAATCAAATAACAATAGAAAAACATTAATTAGTAATAATAGTAGGAATGTAAGTTTTTATATAATATAAAATGAAATATTTGGGAAAAAATGGATATTATAATATATTTTAATAAAAAAGAATAAATATAATAAATAGCAATATAAAATGTAGATTGATTATTATTTTTTAATTTTAATTAGTTTGTAGATTTACTTGAAAAATTAAATAAAAATATAATGATTAATTAATTTTTAAAAATGAAGAATTATTTTAATATATCTTAAATTACCTTATTTCACTAATTTTCGAATAATTTTCTTTTTTAATTTCTATTAATTTATAAAATTATTTGAAATTATAATCCGTTATATAAAAAATAAAATTTTAATTTGAATTCATACACACCCAATTAATCATACTTATACTCAAAATATAATTATTTGAATTATTATTGTACTTTTAAATAATTAAATCATGAATTTAAGGGGAAGAAAAAAACTGAAAAAGTGACGATTAAAATTACATTAACACCCTTATTGCACCCTCAATGTTTCATTGACGGTGACTATTAAAATTACTTTATTACCCTTACTACGCCCTCAATGTTTCATTGAGGGTGTCGGGTACCGAAACAATACCCACAGTCCCACACGACCCGATTAGTACGCAAAAAAACAAAAAACCCTAATTCTTTCACCCTCAAGCGATTGTGTGGCGATTGGGCGGCGACTGGCGGCGATTCTGACGACTATACACACAATACTCGGCGGAGAACCCGACTATACACACTAAACTCAACTATACACACAACCCGATTGTTTCTTCGGCAAATATTCGTTAACAGGTACACACTAAGCGATTGTGTGTTGTTTTTATGTTTGCATTAGATTTATATTTGTGCTTGTGTGTTCATAATAGGTAATATCTTGTGAATTTGGCAGGTGTTGAAGCAAGAGGTTTCATATTTGGTCCTACTGCATTGGCTATAGGGGCGAAACTTGTTCCCCTTAGAAAACCCAATCGATTGCCAGGTACACGTCTAACTGTCTCAAATTCACATCTTTTATTTGGTTAAATGGTTTTCAGTTTGCAAACTTCTGGTTGTTGAACAAGTTTATGTCTGTCCCAAACTGCACTTAATCGTCATTGAACAACGCAACATTATGTATTCACAGACCACGTTTTATCAGCTACTAGACAATCACAAATCAACTGTGATATAAAGGACTTGAATAAACTGCCGCTCTAACCATAAATGGACATTTAATTATTATAATTTCCGACTTTATAAACAAAGTCACCTTTATACTACATAATTCTCTCTTCTGAGCTGCAAAAACTTCAAGGTAATATTACTTTTAACTACTTCCATAAACCTAGTACAACTTATAAACTCTAAAATTTTATTTTCCATGATCTGAATAGTAACTCAGAACTTATATATATTATTAGAACTACATCATAACTTCATAAGCAGAATTTGACACTAGCTCTGTGCATTTTGACAGTAACTCAAAATTTTCATGATATGCTTGAAGTTCCATCACACACATTCAGCCACAGCCGCATTATGTAGTCTACTGAACATTAACAAAGTTTGCACTTAAAATCAGTCATGCATACCCTACTAAATCTTAATGATAATTAAAGGCCATGCTGGATAATAATAAATTGGTTAAAAAAGCAGAAACTAGGACTAGGTTTTTATAAATGTGAAAAAAGCAGACACTTAGTATGTGTTAATAATCTTGAACTTGATTTAATCTCTGAGATTAATTGGACCAAACAAAATTCTGTCAACAAAATGTATGCTACGACTGTGTTAGAAACATTAAGAACCTGCATTCCTTCCGGACCACTTATACCAACATTAGAATCATAATCAAATAAATAAGAAGACATGAGAATCACTAACCTTGATTTTTTCTCTCCAAAAAACGAGCAGAATAAGGGTTTAAAACAGTACAGAATTTAAGCAAATAATGGTTGAAAAGCAGGTTGGTAAGCTGTTGAAATAGTAATAAATACGCCCTCAATGTTTCATTGAGGGCGCCCAGTTATTAAGTTATATATATATAACTTATATATATATATATATATATATATATATATTTATATATATATATAAAAGTTATTAAGGCAAGGGATAGGGTCGCATAGCAGAGTGATTAGTGTATTTTGTTTGTAATCAATTTGTATTTGTTAATCTAGGTTTCACTAAACATGGCTGAGAATAGTCGTTATCATCTCATTAATATGAGGCTGCTATTCGCTAGGAGGGAATACATTGAAGCTGCTATTGCAAAGGAGCAAGAGAAGGTTGGTCAGATGGATGCTGAGCAGAAAAATACTATAGCTGCACAATTTGATGTTGTCATGCCCCGACTTGTTGTTGCACCCTTTCTTGAGGTTGGCAATGTGGAGGATGCTGAGTATCTTGTAGATCTGAGGGCAACCCATGGCTGGGAAGGTGTGGCTTGTATGGATGATGATTTCATTCCAATAGAGGTAGTCGGCTCCATTGTACAGACACTTGAAGCAGGTCTAGTACCGATCCGTTACTTCCACAGAGATGAGGTGGGATATCCGGTGTTTGATTAATTTATTTAATATAATATTAGATGTAATATCAGTTCTGGTTTTATGTAATGATGATGACACTATATCATCAAAGATTTTGGATTCTATTTGTTTCTGGATTGGATATTTCTATTGATAATTTTATCCTTCAGTTGGGTGTTAGGCATGCTTAAACTCTTAATGTGATACACCATATGATCCATTTGAAGGTTCATGATGCTCAACTCATTGGTTGTGAGCATCAATGATGTGACCAAATCCAAATGATGGTGTTGTGATGAAGAGTGATCAAGTAATTCACCCGTACGTAGCTTTACACTACCAGTAAATGGGAAACAGAGTAGATGATGAATAAAATTCTTTTGGCAAATACAGGAGTTAGTTGATAAAGAGTATGTTACACAATAGTGCCTAAATTTTGTGAGAAGCAGTTAACCAAGTCCTGCTCGGAAAAAGGCTTTGTAACTAAAGTACTAGAACCATGAGTCCATGACCACTCAACTTAGCTTTCAGACCCTGCATTACTGAATTTAATTTCAACACCATCTTAAGTTCATGTCGAATATCTTCCACAACAATCAAAAACAACATAAACAACACTCATCAGGGTCAATTAAATTTCTTTTACAAACATAACACAATGTGTCCGAAAAAACTCATCACGATTCTCAGTGTCCGAAATTGTAGACAAAACATCCACAGGTATACAACCAATTATCACCTAACAGAGATTTGGTATATTCCAAACCAGCCCCCAACTTCACTGTAATGAAGCCCTAGGATATAAATGAATTTTGCGCACCCCAATCCAGCCTCAACTTTACTTTTTTTCAAGAGCTAAGATAGTGCAACACGTCAAATTATTCTTCACCAATCTTGAAAAAAGTATACGACAGAATCAAATTGTTGATACCATCCATTCTCGAGTCGGTTATGAATTCTGGGTCTACCTAAAAGAAGACCTGCCAAAGCAAGTAACAAGTTTCAAGCACTTCTAGTGATGGAATTTGGAAAAATGAATGCAAGAAAATTGTAATGAGTTTCTCTCCAAAAATGGAATGATTTGAAAAGAAACTCTCACACTTGTCCTTTGTTTTCAAAATTTTCTCTCCATTTCTCTCCAAAACTCAGGAGCAAACTAAGGAAAATATTTTATGTTTCTTTTCTTTCACATTCTCTTCTCTTCTCCACCTAAAAACTCTGGAGCATCTAGTTTAAATGGTTAATTATACCTATGATCTGCTGCATCTGCAATTTTCAAGAATTCCTACAAAAATAGGTATCCAGATCCTATCTGCATGCTTGGTAACTTGAAAAAAAATTAGATCTGTGCTCAGTGGTCTGCCTCTTTCTAAAGCATGGATCCAACTCTGTTGCAGATTCATGATTTTTTTTTTATCTTTTTACTGCAAGAAATTATACGGTTCAACAGTAAAACATTCTTTGCGAGCACAATTAGCCAAAGCTACGAACAGTTTCAGAATATATAATCATTGGCACCTGAAGGACATCTCTGTTTCTTTCTCAACCAGTTTTTAATTAATTTAAGATAAGTGATTCACTAACTTACTATCCCCATGTTAACCTAGCACACTACAACTGCACAACCATAAAAAATAGGGGAACATTTGTTGGACCGATGCAAGATCACAAGACCATTGGATCCACATTTAATTAGTGTAAACTTCATACATTAAATCTTATTAGTGCAAATCTATATTCTTAACCAATTTATAACTTTATATTCTCTGTTCCCATTTAAAAACTAAATTAAAAGTTGTAGCATAGTGTAGATATTGGACAACTGATAACCACTCGATATACACATCTTCACTAATTCAATGCATGCATGATAACTATTCTCAAAATTGTTGTAACTTCAGCCTTTTGCTTTGTTGCTAACTGATCTCTCAATTCTTTCAGAGCCTTATCTCGTCGCTCTCCCATCTGCAAATCAAAATAAATACAAAACCACACGAGTGTTACTTTCCAGAAATTAAATTTTGTTATTCAGAATCTACCCTAACAGTTGAAGGTCATTAAAATTGTTTATATTCTTTCAACTAAATGATTTTATTACTATAGTTCATCATTAGGAATCTGATTTTGGCCTAGGCTTTATATAAAGTAACAAAAACAAAAGGACAAATAATAATATGTTAATCTGGACCAAGAACAAATCACTTAGATGTGATAAATCTGATGGAAGCCAATAAGGAGGGTTAAAAGTTATGAGATAAGAGCTTGAACACAAATCACATTGTCTTACCCTTTGAAGCTTGCGAGTTTGAGAACGAGCTTCCTGGAGGCAAAATTCCAACTTTAATACCCTTTTCTTCTTCAACTCCTGATCCGCTCTCTGATGCTTTTTCTAACTGTGTATAATTATAAGCTCAACCATAAGTGGAGGAATATTTACTCAAATTGGTGAACACATTATGAAAAAGTATTTTGAACATAACTAAAGGCTTACGTACCTGTGATTCTAAATCCTTTGTTTTGAGCTTCCAATGAGCAGACATGATTCTTATCTCATCTCTCAGCTTCACAATTTCTTCATCTTTAACATTCAAAAGCTTGTTAATGTTGTTAATGTTCTTTGGTGATACCTCGTCCAAAATCTTCCTCAGCTCACAACCACAGCTTCCTCCGGTTAGTGCCAGTGAATGCATAATGTCATGCTCCATTCTCAATATCTCATCTTTCAGTTGCTTTTGGGAGAATTCTCTTTCTCGGAGATCTTTTTGCAAAAGATCCAATTGCTCGCCTAGCTTACTAACTTGAGCCTCATACTTCTTTAAGGCATTATTCTTCTCGTCTATTTCCTTTAAAAGAATCAAGCACTGGTGTTGGGCAGACTGTGCCAAAGCAGCATTATCATCTGCTGTTGCTTGAGTAGCTGAGTGCTTTGAGTTGAGATCATCCACGTCCTTAAGGTACTGAAGCACATAAAATAACTAAATTTAAAACCTGAGATGACCTAGTGGAAATATCATAGTCCGATTCAATAAGCCAGCATTGTTCCCCTAATGAGAATAACTTTAAAAAAAAATACCAAGATCAGCAACGTTAGATAATTTTAACTGCCAAGTGCCAACTGATAGTTGATTATAACAAGAGCTAAGTATACAGCTGCTGGTACTGTTTTTTTTTCCCCGCAAATATTTGGATTCCATTGACATTTACTGAGAAAATCTACTCCTTTGTTGCCCAAAACAAAAAAAGAGTTGGGGAATATGTTGTGTTTCTACCATAGACAACATTTCGAGACAGGTAATAAGAAAATTACAGGTATTTGCAAATATAAGTATATTTATTATTAAGTAATTGAATTTAAATTGCAATGGGCAAGAAAGCTAAGTCATTGAATGTGAGTTGAATGTGGAAACTCAAACATCTTGATAAGTTCAAAATAAGTTGAAGGTAAGATACAAGTCTATAGTTGTAGATTCTTTCATTCTAATCTACTGACTTCGAAAAGACAAATTTTTTGAACCATCAAAGTCCATACCATGTACAATATTATACATTCTGCACAATCACAAAACAAACAAGAAAAGCCGAAAAAGCAGCCTGAAAAGAAGAAAGTCATGTATGATCATAGCAGAACATAACACTAATATATGTGGGAAAGCCACAAAACATTAAAATTCAAAAACAAAACACTTCGAGTCAAATTAAGTAAATCAAATTTGGGAAACCATTATTCAGGAACTATATTTAATTTTCAGAGCAAGAAACAAAATATACAAAGTAATCAAGAATTCAATTAGGCATCCAGAATTGCGTAAAATAATTCTGAACTAAATTCAAGTATCATACCTTCTCAGCTGTAGAGGCTGCTTCTTGGAACTGCCCATTTCTCTCATCTAAGCAGTATGCAAACTATATATCTCATCCTTCATGTCTCTAACTCTCATCTCTGCTTCCTGCAGAGAAATCACATAATATCCAAGTTCACTAAACCATCACCAACTCAATAAATTAATTACAAATAAAAAAATGATTTTATAAATTAATTACAAACAAATGATTGTTCTTGAGAAGCAAGGCGATTCCAAACCTCCTTAAGTTCTGCAGCCAAAGACACGACTTTCTGACGAAAACTCTGCTTTCTTTCACTTAGATCTTTCAACAATGGATCAATCTCCCTACTACTAGACATGGCAGCTATCTCTCTATTGCATGAAGGATCTGTAAACAGTAAGTTACAATGGTGTCTACTGTCTACTTGTAATTAAAATTCAAATGCATCTGTAAATATATAAAACTAAAAAGTTAAATAAGCTTTACATAATCCGAACCACTCCACCTCACACACAATAAATGTAGTCACAAGTAACACGCCTCAGAACAGTGACGAAACCAGAGAGGGCTAAATCCTGCTAAAATTTTGGCTGGTCCGGAAAAAACCAATGAAATTTTATGTTATGAATCTCTTCTCGTACTTAAAAATCAATAAATAAATAAAATTAATCAAAGCCCAGACAAATCTTGAATAATCAATAAAAATCTACATTACTAAATATTTCTGAGTTTTAGTTCCATGCATGTACACACATATGTATGTATAGTTTTAGAAAGAAAACCGGAAATGCAAATATGAAGCGCCTTCTTTTCTCTTCTATTCTTTTCTCTCGTTATAAACTCGGGAGCACAGCGTTAAGGATCTAACAAATAATCTAACTCTTAATGCATAAGGATCTAACAAATAATCTAACTCTTAATGCATAAGGAGGAGAACCTTGGCCACCACTCAGGTTCAAGCCCATTATTGGAAGTCATAATTAGGATACATAAAGCAAATTTTCTTAAGTACCCCCCCCCCCCCAAAAAAAACACAAATAATCGTTTTAAGCAAGGAGGCCCCCCTCCAAAGTCCAAGCACAATGCTTTGTAGTAACAAGTATCAATCAACTTAGACACTGTACTAGCTTAGTTGGTATCAACTTAGATGTCCAACTAGCTTAATTATGAGTCAGAAAGGTTGCCTTCACGAGTTCACGTTATAAATTTTTCCGACTCTTTTCATATCCTATTTGAGGCATGTTCTGCTCGTTTGCTTAAACACGTCATCTGATGGCCAAATGCAAAAGATATGTTAATGTTTTTAATATTTGATCATTTCGGAACAATCTTTAAACAATACTAGTAGTAATATATAATTTGAACTAAACACACAGAAAAGAACAACCCTATTAATTTCATATTTTACAAGTGTCTGGTAGATGTCTGGGGAATGCTTACTTCTTCCCAAAGGAACAAGTCTGCCATCTCATTTCCAAGACGAGTGATTCAACACAAAAGAACTATTTTAGAAGGCTTAAGTTTGATTTGTGGCTTCATTTTTTAATCTCTACAAGACACTAGAATATTACGACTCACTTTAAAACATTGAAACACTATTATAACAGTTTACGGCAACACATTTGCGACGTAGTAAAGAGCCGACAATATACCTTCATGGGGGTTGTTATGCTCAAAATTTGTAATCTATTTATTTGGGCCGGATCTCTATGAGATGGGCCAATATCTTGTTTAATGCACTTGATTTATGTGCTATAGGATGATATATTGACATGATCAGCTGGATTACTTGGTAATTGATTTAATGTATTGGCAGGAAGTTCATTTGAAGGCTAAATGCCTACACTAAAGGTGTGCCCTGGAGGGTGGAATTACTTGCACAAATGGAAGTGACCTTAAGGGGCGCACCCATTGGGCTTGTGATCTAGGGAAGGAATGATTTTACCACATATCTTAAACATTGCTTAAGGGCGCGCCCTAAGGAGTCTAGACTCCAAAGGGGAGTGATTTTATTATAACTTGACATGTTTTGTGCCTAAGGGCGCGCCCTAAAGGGCTTAACTCAGACAAATATCCTACTTCTCGATGGATAGGCTCTAGCAGCCAAAATGCATGATAGCAATGTCTAAGGGCGCGCCCTAAAGGGGCTTGGTTCTAAGAAACTCGATACTTTATGAAGACTACACTTATAGTGTTAATTGGTTACTTGCATGAAGAACTCGATCGAGTATAAGCGGTTCGTGACTATAAACTCGAGAGAGTATAAATTGTTCGTTGGTACCCGGAGGGGTAAAACACCCATGAAGAACTCGATGGGGTATAAGCGGATCATTGATGAACCCCATTCTGCAAGGTCAAGTCTTAGAACTGATTTTCAAATAAAACTACCTTTCAGGATCAATAATTTGTTTCCCTTATTTTACATGTAATTTCCCAGTTTCTTGCATTCAATAATTGAATTTACATATAATTTGTTTCCTGTTTTTTACATGTGGACTACATGAATTTCAAAAAAAAATTTGCTTCCAATAATTGAAGTATGTGAGCATAATTTATGCATATAAAGTTTCAACTGAACTTGTGCGTAGGCCCAATAATAATTATTTTAATCTTTCACCAAAAATAATATAGTAAAATCTCGATAAATTGATAATCTCGGGACTGACAAAATTTAATAATTTATCGAGATTATTAATTTATCGGGGTAATATTTACATTAACTACACTATGTTGGGATCGAAAAAATTTATTAATTAATCGAGATTATTAATTTATCGAGTATTAATTTATCGAGGTTCTACTGTACATATTTTAATTTTTTTCAAATAAATTATATACATATTGATTTTAATGAATATTTTGTCACATGAATCCAAATCGTATACTTCTCTGAATTTTTTTCTTTTGAAAAACGAATACGTTAGGCTCCGTTTGGTATTGCTATTACACGCAGTAATAACAACTATTTTGAAATAAGTTATTTTTTTCAACTTTTGTTGGAATTAGATATGTAATCAGATAAATCAAACCTAATCAAAAATATTATTTTTTTTCATATTATATATCAAAATATGCAAAAGTAAAAAATATTACCAAATAATCATGTGACTTTTTTTTAACAGTAGTTTAAACTCTAAATAAAATTTATAATGGATGGATTTTGCTCACCGTACAGATGAACTAAAAGAAGATCTCAACCGTCCAATTGTTCCATGTATTCATTTGAGGTCCGGTCCAAAATTATACCTACATACATACCTTCTATCATTTTTAGAGTAGTGTATATCGGACTCGCCGGACTGAGCCCTAAATTTTCTGTAAGTTTTTTATTTTCTTTAATCTCTCAAATAAAGTTTATAATTATTTATACTATATTACTTTTGTATCTTGATTTGATTTGTTTGTAGAGATTGAATTTTTGTGATTGCAAGTTAGGGTTTGTTGTGTCTGTTTTGTAGATTTTGCTATTTTTACATGCTTTTGTAGGTCTTTCCGATTCTTGTGTGTGTTATTCAATTTAAGTTGAATTTTGTTAATTTTATGATGTTGTAATATATATGCTAATGTTTTGAGACTGATATAATTGGTGGGTTTGGTTTAGGACGTAGTTTTTGTTTAGGTGTTGATTCCGAGTTTCGATTCGATATGGGTAAGGATCCTGAGAAAACTGTCTCAAAGAGAAAATGTAGGAAAGAAAAACCTAAAGTAGCAGAGGAAAATACCAAAAGTAACAAGACCGTGGAAAAGAAAAAAAATACCCCTGCAAGTGACCACCCAGTATGTGACGTAGAAAGGCTTGTTACGAGTATTGAGAAAGATTCGGGTAAAGAGTTACATATTGAAAAGGTATTACAGTTTAAATAATTGTTTGTTGACCTCTCTCATTTTAAGATCAAGTTACTGAATTTTTTTGTTAATGTGGAAATTGCAGGGTTGTGGTACTGCACTGAAAGATATACCCAATGGTAAAGTTTTTGCCTCAGCGATGTTTTTTCGTGTGTAATTACTATATTTTTTTATTTTCAGCAATATTTTGTAACGCATATGACTGCCAAAAAAGCTTGGTATGAAATATTCCGAAAGGAATTCATATTCTACTGATATCAAATGAGCTGTTATCTCAACTATCTCTACTGTACTAGTCATAAATGAAGTACTGAAATATATGACATGAAATCTGATTAATATGAACATAGTTACATACTAGTTCTGGATCTCTTTCTAGTTTATGTTAGCGGTGAAGTTGTTGAATGCAAACCCGCCTGAATATTGTGGTAAATCTTTTTGAAGATGCCAAAATATCTCGTAATAGCATTGCCTTTTTAAATATTCCTCTTTATGCTGTTGTGATGATTTGGACTGCTCAATTAGTGTACAGTGCTTTAGATAATTTTTCTTTTGTAACTCAGTTTTTTCATCTGGGTAAGTTTATTTAACTTATTGAAATTTTTCCGCATAACCCTCCTCACTAAAATCTGTTGGAAACTAACGCAGACCTAATTTACTGTAAGGAAGCGACTAAAAAGCGCAAAAGGGTTACTGAAGCAGTTGAGGAGAAGTCACCAATACCAAAAAAGTCCACTTCCGAAGATATTGCTGGTGAGAGTATTCTGTCTCTTTCTACACACTTTTAGCTACTTTCCTACCCAAACAAACATTCAAAAGAATTCAGCATGTAGCCAAGATAAATGTCTGGGGTTTAGAAGTTGCTTTTAGAGAAAGTTTATGATAATTATTTAAGCAATTAAGGTACTTCGTGCTCTTATATTCTTCTTCATTTTGAAGGCAAAAAAGTTCTGAGAGGGAAGGAGAAAAAACCTAAAGGAGAGAAGTTAAAGCCTAGTGACACTGAGCTTAAAAATGCAACATGCGAACTTCTCAAGGAGGTGGACTGCAATACGGTTAGAGTCTAATATCTATTCTGAGCCTAATAATTGAACACTCTGTAGTCACCGTTAATTTTACTAGTACTACAGATCTGTCTCCAGGTTTCTTCAAAAGGCAGCTGACAGTATAACATATCTACACAAGAGTGTTTTAATTTGGCACTTTTCAACAATAACTGAATATTGATCTTGACCCTTGATTGCACTGCAGGCTACCATTACGGACATTTTGAAGCTACTTGGTAAGCTCAACAGCTTTTTAATATGTTTATGTCCATGTTTTAACTTGCATGCCTTTTTCTTATATTTACGCCACATGCTAATAATATATACACCACACATATCCGGACACATGTCCGAGTATGTTTAAAAGTAGGAATAGTAAAATTTGAGTGCCTTGAAGGTTCTTTTGAAATTTTTTCTTGATCAGTTAAGTTGAAGAATGACCTGTTTGTTGTACATGTCAATTCGGTGACGTAAACTTTATGTTTTTGCAGTTAAGCGATTCAATACAGATCTTGTACCCAGAAAATCGACTATTAGGCGCATAATCATGGATGAGATAAAAGCTAAAGGAGAGAAGTTAAAGCCTAGTGACACTGAGCTTAAAAATGCAACATGCGAACTTCTCAAGGAGTTAAAGCCTAGTGACACTGAGCTTAAAAATGCAACATGCGAACTTCTCAAGGAGGTGGACTGCAAAACGGTTAGAGTCTAATATCTATTCTGAGCCTGATAATTGTACACTTTGTAGTCACCGTTAATTTTACGACAGATCTGTCTACAGGTTTTTTCAAAAGGTGTCAGGAACTAGAGGTTCCTGAACTGAGTTTTCAAGTATTTTTGGTATTTTATGAGAATATAAGCTGAATTACACTATTGTAAGGATAGAAATGATAGAAATAGAGCAGTTTTAGCAGAGAAAGAGAGTAAGAACAGAGATTTAGAGATAGAACTGATAGAATCAGATCAGAAATGTAGAGATAGAGAGAGAATTCAGTTAGAAACTTGTAGAGAAAGATAGGTTTCTAGGGAGAGAAACCCTAGAGAGAAGGGAGAGAACAGTTGTGGAACAATGTCCCTTTTCATATATTCATCATTCATAAACTGAAATACAAACAAGTCTTGCTATATATATAGGCTACCAGACTAACTCAGTAAATGACACATATACCCTTACTATTCCTACTGTCCAGTGCTACTATAGACTACTAACTAAGCTGAATCCTGACATTTCTTCCCCCTTTGAAAATTAACCATGTCCTCATGGTTGATCACTTGGTATATTTATTCTCCCAGCAGTCACCAACAAACAAATGACTTCATACAAACAACTTAGACATCCCCCTGGATCAAAAATGGTGATTGGTTTGTAATGTATTAGAATTTCAACAGAGAGTTGCTGCTGAGTACTTCCGATTGCTTTGCCAGATACTTCTTCTGCTTAAACCATATCCTGACTTGCTGAAATTAAGCAAGAATCACATTGCAACCTTTGTCCATCCATCTGTATAGTCAAGTCTTCTGAAGCTTGATCTGGCTTTAGCTCTTTTGGTTGGTCCAAACCTTCTTTGGTAACAGATAAAATCTCAGTTGATGTTCTTCTCAACTCAATTTCACCTATTTTCTCAAAATGTATCTTGTTTGGCACTTGTGCAACCACTGCAGTAGGAACAGATGCAAATGGTTTCCTAACATCAGTTCTACTGTCCAATCCCTCAACAGCAATAGAATTGTCTTCTTCAAGGTTCTGTGTGTGCTGAGAAAAGGCCTCCGGTCCCAAAACTATCAAGAGGATTTCCTCTGAGTGCCAATCCTCTTTGTCCTCCCCTGGTACTTCATTGTACCTTGGATGCTCTTGATAATCTTCTAGCTCCTCTGATCTTTCACTTTTGCTGATTTCAGATTGCAAGGGATTAGCTGCGTATAGGTTATCTTTGTTAAGTGCCGCTAAGATGAACTCCTGCTCTGGCCAGCACTCCTGGCCCTCACCTTGTTCTTCATCATAGATAGGTTCCCCTGTATAAGCAGCATAGGCATTTTCTTCCTCTACAGGGTTTGACCATTCCTGTGTCTTATAACCTGTGCTAAAATCAGCCAACTGGTGCTCATTGTCCTGTAAATGTTCAGAGACTTCTGCTTGAAGCTTCTGCTTCTTCAAGCTTAGGGAGTCTTAGCTCAAGATGACACGATGAATCCGTTATAACACTTGGATGTTGCCCAACACTATCTCGCCTGACCTTGGCCTTCCAACCAAAAGCATTAGCAAAACGTTCCTCTGGCTCTTTAACTTGGATACTCATTAGCAAATTCAACTTCTGTTCAGCTAGTTCAATCAATTCTTCCAGTTTTATAAACTTACGACTAGAACAGAATACTGAAACCAATTCGAACTTTTCAGAGGCAAGATATCAAACAGTTTCAGTGCACTAGTGTATTTACTACAATACACTCCCAGTACTTGACAACCTCCAGTAACAACACCAAGCAATGCACTAATAACAATCACAAGTACTGATCTCAACTAAACACGTAACAATTGACTAGTATTGAATCAATGCTCCACAATACAATCAATTCTCAACTAAAACACAGCAGAAACAACTTAAACTACTGCAAAAATAACAGATCTACTTGTTGAGACAGAAAATCAAACACCTGGTGTGCAGAAACCCTAACTTCCAGAATACAACTGCGATTACTGTGATTTTAACTTCGCTCTGCTCGGATTCAAGTGCACAACTCAGTCGAAGCTATGGCTGATCGATTAGAACGGCTCTGATACCAATTTGTCAGGAACTAGAGGTTCCTGAACTGAGTTTTCAAGTATTTTTGGTATTTTATGAGAATATAAGCTGAATTACACTATTGTAAGGATAGAAATGATAGAAATAGAGCAGTTTTAGCAGAGAAAGAGAGTAAGAACAGAGATTTAGAGATAGAACTGATAGAATCAGATCAGAATCAGATCAGAAATGTAGAGATAGAGAGAGAATTCAGTTAGAAACTTGTAGAGAAAGATAGGTTTCTAGAGAGAGAAACCCTAGAGAGAAGGGAGAGAACAGTTGTGGAACAATGTCCCTTTTCATATATTCATCATTCATAAACTGAAATACAAACAAGTCTTGCTATATATATAGGCTACCAGACTAACTCAGTAAATGACACATATACCCTTACTATTCCTACTGTCCAGTGCTACTATAGACTACTAACTAAGCTGAATCCTGACAAAAGGCGGTTGACAGTGTAGCATATCTACACTACACAATATAGTGTTTTATTTGGTACTTCCCTCCAATAACTGAATATTGATCTTTACCCTTGGTTGCACTGCAGGCTACCATTACGGACATTTTGAAGCTACTTGGTAGGCTCAACAGCTTTTTAATATGTTTACGTCCATGTTTTAACTTGCATATTTTTTTTCTTATATTTACGCCACATGCTAATATATACACCACATATATATGGACACATGTGTGAGTATTTGAGTGCCTTGCAGGTTCTTTTGAATTTTTTTTCTCTAACAGTTAGGTTGAAGGATGGCCTGTTTGTTGTACATGTCAATTCGGTGACGTAAAACTTTATGTTTTTGCAGTTAAGCGATTCAATACAGATCTTGTACCCAGAATATCGACTATTACGCGCATAATCATGGATGAGATAAAAGCTAAAGGAGAGAAGTTAAAGCCTAGTGACGCTGAGCTTAAAAATGCAACATGCGAACTTCTCAAGGAGGTGGACTGCAAAACGGTTAGAGTCTAATATCTATTCTGAGCCTGATAATCGAACACTTTGTAGTCACCGTTATTTTTACGACGGATCTGTCTTCTGGTTTCTTCAAAAGGCGGCTGACAGTGTAGCATATCTACACAATATAGTGTTTTTATTTGGTACTTCCCAACAATAACTGAATATTCATCTTTACCCTTGGTTGCACTGCAGGCTACCATTACGGACATTTTGAAGCTACTTGGTAGGGTCAACAGCTTTTTAATATGTTCACGTCCATGTTTTAACTTGCGTATTTTTTTTCTTATATTTACGCTACATGCTAATACGCATCTTAAGGTGTATATAAAGTATAGTTCCATAATTTATTTTTAAAATGTTCTTTTTCTGAAACTATACTTTAAAAGTGCCTTAAAATGCGTGCCACGCCCCCGTCCCCCAATGTAAAGAACCTGGGGGGCGGAGGGTGTACACCACATATATATATGGACACTTGTGTGAGTATTTGAGTGCCTTGCAGGATTTTTTGAAATTTTTTCTTGATCAGTTAGGTTGAAGGATGGCCTGTTTGTTGTACATGTCAATTTGGTGACGTAAAACTTTATGTTTTTGCAGTTAAGCGATTCAATACAGATCTTGTACCCAGAATATCGTCTATTAGGCTCGAAACAGGTCTTGTACCCAGAATATCGACTATTAGGCGCATAATCATGGATGAGATAAAAGCTAAAGGAGAGAAGTTAAAGCCTAGTGATGCTGAGCTTAAAAATGCAACATGCGAACTTCTCAAGGAGTTGAAGCCTAGTGACGCTGAGCTTAAAAATGCAACATGCGAACTTCTCAAGGAGGTGGACTGCAAAACGGTTAGAGTCTAATATCAATTCTGAGCCTGATAATCGAACACTTTGTAGTCACCGTTAATTTTACGACAGATCTGTCTACAGGTTTTCTTCAAAAGGCGGTTGACAGTGTAGCATATCTACACAATATAGTGTTTTATTTGGTACTTCCCAACAATAACTGAATATTGATCTTTGCCCTTGGTTGCACTGCAGGCTACCATTACGGACATTTTGAAGCTACTTGGTAGGGTCAACAGCTTTTTAATATGTTTACGTCCATATTATAACTTGCATATTTTTTTTCTTATATTTACGCCACATGCTAATATATATACACCATATATATGTATGGACACGTGTAAGTATTTGAGTGCCTTGCAGGTTCTTTTGAATTTTTTTCTTGATCAGTTAGGTTGAAGGATGGCCTGTTTGTTTTACATGTCAATTCGGTGACGTAAAACTTTATGTTTTTGCAGTTAAGCGATTCAATACAGATCTTGTACCCAGAAAATCGACTGTTAGGCGCATAATCCTGGATGAGCTGACCAAAATGTTTTAGGAGGAAGAGAAGACGAAGAGGAAGCTGTAAAAGACCACAAACAGGCTTCAGGTCCAGGGGTGGAAGTCTGGTCATGCAGTTTAAATGTTTATCATTAAGAGTAGGATAGAAGGATAGCTATTTTGTTATCATTGCAATCATAACCCCTTTCCTTTTAAGTTATTTGTGTTCTGTTGTGCCGTTTAGGTATGGCTACAGCCAGCTGTAATATATCAGTGGGATTGTTCTAATTGCTGGCCGAGTCTGAAAACGGTACAGTTATATATCCATGAACATATCTCTAGGGGAATTCAGATAATGTCTCTCTAATCCAGTTGTAACATTACATAGTGATCATCTGGCAGATTGACTGATTGAATTTAATAGCTGGTGGAAATCGGATTAATTATCTTTTGGTATAACTATAGGTACATTACACAATCATCCAAAAGCACATTTCTATGAGTTGTTTTTTGGCCAAGTTATATTTATGAACAAACAAACATATAATGGGCCTGTTTGGCTACTATTTTTGATAAAAAAAATTTGATATAAATATGTATCGTATGTTTGAGATCCCATAAGTGAAAAGGGGCTTATTTCAGAAAAAAGCTAGAATTTCTAGCTTTTTTCCAGAAATAAGTCCTTATCTCTGACAAATAAGTGGTTGACAAACGGTCTATCTGCATGTGTTGATAGTGAAATATTGAATATTCATAAGAGTTAATTCCGAATTGCATCCCCTGATTTGGTCGAAAAGCACTTTATTACACAAACTTTATATAATTGCACTTCGCATCCCACGACATTTTTTGGCGGTTCAATTTGAACCCTTTTGATCCATTCCGTGTAATTGGACCGTTATCGTCAATGTTTACAAGGGTAAACTGGACATTTGTGTAGTGAATTTAGTTGTAAAAATAAAACTAAATAAAGTAAAAACACAAGTTATTAAACAATCAAAACACCCGACTTTATGATAGGGACGCTGTCGAACAACCCTAATTCCCAAATTAGTAATTAAAACCCTAAATTGATCGATTTAAACTCTGCCATGAGAGGCCCATTAAGGCTAGTTAGGGACGCTGTTAAAGACATTGATGATGAAAAATCGAAGCTTGAAGCTGGAGTAGGACGATGCAATGATACTCACTTTGGTTTACCCAGTGGCAAAGAACTTCCCAACTATGATGGTAATCATCTTTTTCAGTTTGTAATTGCATGCCTACAAAGATTTTGCTATTATTTTGTGTGAAAAAAAATATTTGTAATTGCATGCATACATATTGTTTGATAATAGAATAAGAGGAGAAAAGTTGTTATTTTTTTATGTATGTGGTCCCATATTTGTTTGTCTGTCCCATATTTGTTCGTCTTTGTGTTAATATTGCATGTGGTCTGTAGAATTTTAATCCAATTTTATTGTATTTTCAACCCTAGTTACAAATGAAACCCTATGTAAATGCAGATAGGAGTGGTTACTTTACAATTAAAATTCATTTCGGAGGTAAATTTGTTGAGGAGTGTACTGAATATGTTGGGGGTCAAGTAGCTTATTTTGATATGTGCTCGGTGTTTAAATTGAACTTGAACCAAATTGAGGCTATGCTTGGACAAGTAGGGTGTAGCACTCAGATTATGGATATTTGGTTGTTGAGCAATGAGCTACATATGTGTCATGACACTTTGATTCCTGTAGAAATTGAAAAAGATTTAGGAATCATGATTGACATGGTTGAGTGTAATTACAAGTTCATAAGGTTGTATATGACCTCAAACAGTCCTGCATTTGATGATGAAGCTTGGGTCTGATGACTAATATGATTTTGATTGTGACGCTGATCGATATAATAATAATATAATATATTTGGTAGAATAATAATACTATAATATATTTTTAATTAATATTATTCAGTGATAGATTGAAATTAATATCTTGGTTTAATAACTAAGTGATTATAATTGGGTATGGTGAGTAATCTGATGTGACACTGATGGGTATACTAATAATATAATATATTTTAGTACAATAATTATATTATAATATATTTTGGATTAACATTTTTTGGAAAACATAGAATTTTACGTGAGATAGAACTTTGGCGTGAGATAGAAATTTATTTATTGAAAAAAGTAATATAGAACTCTACGTGACACACAGGATTTTAAGGGTGGAACCAAAAAAAGTGTGAACCAAATTTGGTACCATAATAATATATTATAATTTAGTACAACAATAATATTTTAATATATTTTAGATTAATATTTTTTTTTAATCTAGAATTTTATGTGAGATAAAATTTTTCGTGGGATAAAATTTTATTTTTTTAAAACAACATAGAATTCTATGTGATATAGGATTTCTACGTTATATAGGATTGTAGGGGTAGAACCAAAAAAATATGTGAGCCAAATTTGGTACCATTAAAAAGGGGTTTCGTTTATTAATAAAGATTATAGATTTTTAAGGGTGAAGGCCAAGTATGGCCGGTATTTTAAACAACAGTTACCAAACTAGCCGATTTTATAACAGAGAACAATTATGGCCGGTTGAATACGCATTCTTCAATGGAGTAATCAGAATACGCATTTCGTGATGGAGTATTCTATGTGGATTACGCATTTTCAATCGGAGTATCCAGGGAATACGCATATGTCAGTGGAGTATCCAGGGAATACGCATATGTCAGTGGAGTATCATGAACTTAATAAGCATATGGCATATGCGTATTACTGTAATTCATTTTGCAAAACAAACAGTAACAAATGATTTTAAATTGATTTTTTTAACAGTAACAAATGATTTTAATTGATTTTAAATTGATTTTTTTTAACACACATTTATTTTTGTTCATTTTGTATTAAAAAAGATGTTAATTTTGACTTATGGGATACCCAATTGTCAGTGGAGTATCCTGTATATGGGATACCCAACTGTCAACGGAGTATCCCAAAGGCCAAAATTGTCCACTTTTTTCAGAATGGTTATTTTTGTTTATTTTATCAAAAAAATGATTATTTTTGTCATTCTTTCGATTTTTAACAACATAGAATTACATGTGATATTGAATTTTTATGTGAAATAATATTTTATTGTTTAAGAAAACAAAAAACAATGTAGAATTCAATGTGAAATAGGATTTCTAGAATCTTAGGGTGAAACCAAAAAAAGTGCGAAGTAAATTTGGTACAATGTTAAAAAGGGGTTTCACTTATTAATAAAGATTATAAACAAAATAATTTAAAAATAACATAAAATTCTACTACGTAAGTTTAGGCTATAATAATTCTACTATGTGAAATAGGCTATAACAAAAATATTATATTCTATTTTAGATTAGATAATTATATTTTTTAGAAAAATAAATTAAAAAAAAACAAATTAGGGGTGAAACCAAAAATAAGGTGGAACCAAAAAAAGTGTGAACCAAATTTAGTACAATGTGTTAAAAGGGGGTTTCGCTTATTAATAAAGGTTATAGATTATATAATAAAATTATTATATTATATGTAGTTAATTAACAACACAAAGTGTGGCATTCAATTTAAATAAAAATAAAAGAAGCAGACAGTAGTAAATAGTGACCAGATAGAGAGAAAGAACAAGGTAACTAGCAAAACACCCATACAAGTACATATGCACACACATATATACGCTTATATATACACACATATAATCATACAACTAACAACATATATTTGTACAATCATACATATATGTATATAGGGTTCTGGTCCCTGACAATCGATTGTCAGGGACCAGTTAAACAACAATTTGTTTCCCAGCCGTTGGATCAACATTCCAACGGTCAGAATTAAAAAAAAATTATCCCTGCTCCGCGCTTATTTTCCGCGGAGTGACCCTGTTCCGCGTTTTTTTACCGCGGAGCGTGACACTGCTCCGCGCTTATTTTACGCGGAGCGTCTGGAAACTAAAATATACAGTGAGTTTTAACCCGAAAATCCATATTCCTTCTAACCCTAATTCCCTAATTTGTCTCTGGCGATTACAAGTGCGATTAAAGCTGCGATTCGACCGTTTGAAGTCATTTTCTCCATCGAATCAAGCGAGGTTGCATTGCAATGGAGGATTACAGTCAGAGGTATGTGTGTTTTCTGTTTTGTATGACTTTGTATGATATAATTCGAGGCAATTGTGTATTTAGGGTTAGAGTTTTGTAATTTGCGTATTTCTCTGGCTATTCGAGGTGATTGGTGTTCATTTATATTCAATTATTGTCGAATTGCTGGTATTGTGGTTCAATTCGAATGAATGTGTATTGAAATCATAGTATTTTGATTAAGTTATTTTGATTAATTCGAATATAATTGAACTGTTGGTGAGGTGAGGCAATGTAGATGAACATAACTTGTCATTGAACATAACTATTGTTGTAATGTGAATATATGATTTCCATTAGAGTGCTAGTATTGCGATGTTGTATATCAGATGAATTTTGAACGCTTGTAAATGATCAACTCGATCTACTAATTCATTTACCCAGAACTGCTATTATCAATCGAAAAATTAGTCAAAGTTAACAACATATATGCCCTCCCTCGACCTTCGGTCCCTGTTGTTTTATTATGAGAAAAGGTGTAAATTGTTTATTGTTTGTGCCAAGATGCTACTTAGATTTGAATTTCTTTACCAGTTTGTAAACTTGAAATCAAAGTGTACCGCGCTGATCATTTAATAAATCTAAATCCAACATGAAATGATAATGTAGTAGTTTGAAATTTGAATTTAAAGGTCTATTTTGTTGTTAGAACTTATAAGAGTGAATTCACAGTAAAGATATGATGACATGATATATTCACCGAGACCGAAATGTTACCTGTTTAGAATTTGGAATGCCTGGACGTAGTTTATTATGTCTTTACAAATTAGGTTCATGTTATCTTTGTCAAAGCATATTTGGTTTGAATTTGAATTGATTATTGTTTTTTTTAATGTTTTCAGGCTGGAGGACATACTTCCGGGCCCTATTAGTCAGACAGTTATATTTGACAATGCTTATCATGTTAGTCAGGAGGTTTGGGATGGAGTTGATAGGGGTACGTTGGAGTGTTATTCTGGTAATAGATTGATGCGTTCGTGGTTTTTGAATGATGCTCAGAAGGAGATACTGGACATGACGGGGTTTGGGTTGTTTGCAAACAATGATGTGGTGCTTCAGAATGATACTGCGCTTGTGACGGCCTTGGTAGAGAGGTGGCGCCCTGAGACTAATACTTTCTTCATGAGACAGGGTGAGATGACAGTGACTTTGCAGGATGTTCATTACATATTGGGCTTGCCCACTACTGGTCATCCATTGGTTGGGGCTGCAATCCATAATCCAAAGGCCTATTTTACGAGGAATTGGTTCGAAGACCTTACTGATCCAGAGATCGATTTGGCAATGGATAAAAGAGGAGGGATTAAGTATACGTGGTTGCATAAGCGGTACGGGGGTGATCCTGGTAATGACCCGCAAAAGATTACTCTGCACACGAAGGCATATTTGATGTTGGTGGTGGGGTCAGTTTTGTTTCCTACTAATAGTAGGAACGTGGTGCATCCAAGGTACATTGCCCCGTTTTTTTTCTTGGATCGTATTCACACCTATTCTTGGGGTTCCGCAGTGTTGGGATATTTGTATAGGGGGTTGGAGCGTGCTGCAAGGAAGGGGGCTGTCAGTGTTAGTGGTTGCTTGTTATTGTTGCAGATTTGGTCATACGAGCGATTTGACATTGGGCTTCCTATTGCAGATCCCGAGCGGGAAAGCTTCCCTGTTGCTGAGTATTGGGCTAGGTCTACAGTGGTGAAGGAAACTAGTGAGGGGAAGGGGAAGGTTAGTGAGGAGGAGGCTACCGAGGGTACAGGGAATGAGGCGGGGAAGGACAAGGGGAAGAAGAAGAGGAAGGTCATTGAGGCCGATAATGAGGAGTTGAAGGGAAAGGGAAAGGAGAAGGCAAAGGGGAAGGGAAAGGGGAAGAAGAAGGGAAATGAGGAGGACGAGGACATTGGGTTGACTGTTGAGGACTTGTCTGTGGACAAGGTTGTGTTGGGAAAACGGCCTAGACGTCATATCAGTAAGGGGCCTCATCATAGCTTGCCACACTATCGAGGTGAGTTTGATGGAGTTGGGTCGGACCGTGTGCAGTGGACTCCCTACGACCATTTTCACGAGTCTGATGACGAGGATGTAGATGGAGATGGATATATGTACTGGGATGATTACGAGGGTTTCTATGCAGGTTCTGCCAGGCTTCCCCTTATCCACTACGACATAGTTGAGTATCAGCATTCTGATAGGGTTTTGAGGCAGTTAGGGCTGAGACAGGGTATCCCTCGTTCCCCAGTTGACATGACACAGTACAGAAAGGCCAAACAGAGCTTTGTCACATGGGATTGGAGGAGTGTATGGTTCGCGGAGATTGGGGAGTGGTTGAGGTTTTCTGCCAGTCCATCTGACTGCGTATTTGATGATTCACACTTTGTGTCCGATGTAGAGTACGGGGCATGGTACACGGAGATTTCTCGGCTGCGTGTCGGGAAGCCACAACCGCATCCGAAGCCCGAGTATTCAACTAGAGAGTTGTTTAACAACTTGAAAGCCTACGAGCTCGTAAGTTTTCTATGTTTGTAGTGTTTGATTTATTTGTACCTCGTATCTATTATATGTTGTTCATAGTTGTATTTGTACGCAGATTATGAAGGGGTTGGAATTTTGCCAAAAGATCGATGCTTCTATTCCTGTTGAGTATCGTGATGAGTTTGTTAGGATTGCACCGACCTTCTTAGACCCCTTCTGTAGCTTCATGAAGGAGGTGCGAGGTCCTTCCTATAAGCCACCGAAATTTGAAAATGTTGATTTGGGTGACAAGGCGAAGAAGACTCCAGTTTCCACCATTGCTGAACATGATATCATTGAGATTACACAGCCTTCTCAACATGTGTCATAGACACCTACCCTTGCATCTCAGCCGTCTTCTTCGAGGCCGGAGAAGCTTGATGTACGCCGTTTACGAGATAGGAAATGGCAGATCAATAAGCCTCTTAGCGAGTCGAAGAAAGAAGCTATCAAGTCTATCTGGGGCTGGGGTTCTGATGGGGAGGTCAAAATGAAGGAGGGGATCGTCCACAAGAGCTTTCATTTATCTGCGAAGGCAATGCTGTCTTTGGCACCCGGTACTTGGATAGATGACCGGATTATCTATACATACATGGTATGACACGATCCTTTCTTCTCACATTTCAGTTATGTTGTATGCATTCATACGGTGAGTTTTGATAATGTTCTTATGTTGTTTCAGACTTTACTTCGTGATCATGAGGAAGAGATTGCGATGGGGAATGTGTTCGAGCGAAAGCCTACTTACTACTTCATGGATCCCTTATTCATGACCTTGGCCCGGAAGATGGACTTCCAACGTGAAACACAGAGAGTGACTAACTTTTATCTTCACTGGGCCACTTGTGGTGTAGGTCCGGCCATTAACAAGGTTGATTTCATCTTTTTCCCCACTTGTGTTAATGAAAATCATTGGATATTGTTTGTATTTGCTGTAAAAAAATGGGGGGTGATTCAACTAGATCCTTTGTGTGACGATGCCGAGTACCCTGCTGAGGAACGAGTCATGGTATGCTACTTGTTAATTAACATGTTAGTTGTTACTTATTCTTCTTATTTGGATTGTTAATAGTTGTATTTGATTACGTGTTAGGTTGGTCTACTTGCGAACATGTTGAGATATCTTGATAGGAACGCTATGAACTTTCCGAAGGAGGCCCCGAAGGTTCAAGCGTGGAGTCGTAGGCCTAAACAAAGAAACAGTAAAGATTGTGGCCTATTTGTGATGAAGTACATGGATTATCTCTTACAAGGCTACGAGATGGAGTCATTGCAATGGGAGGATGAAGACATGGAGATCTTCCGTTATAGGATTGCTAAGGAGCTTCAACAGGGGAAACCTAGACGAATTCCTGGATTTCTTATGCGTCAGAGGATTGAAAATGCCTAGTGCGGTTATTTTTTTATTTTTTAGTTGTGTACTTTGGTAGATGCACTTCATTGGAATTAAATTTTATGATTTACTTCATTTATTTGAAATGGAAAAGAACATTTGATTTGGTTTATATCGGTCGTGTATCGACCGTGTCCTCTCCCCTTTCCCTTACATTTTTTGTTAGTGGCATGATGAATCCCCCCCTCCACTTGAATTTTTCTTAATTCTCAATGTCCTCCTTTCCTTTGGTATGAAAATCTTTGGATTTAGAAGTGATCAAATTTTGAGTAATTTGGCAATTGTGGTCTTTTTTGGCCATATTTAAGACTATTTGTAACTTTTATGAAATTTTTTTTTTGTAAATTTTTGGGTGGGACAGTTCCTGCAGTACTGGGATGATACTTTGAATGGTTTGGTACAGGTGGGAATGCCAAAAAACAAACAGGTTATTAAAAAAAAAAAACTCACTCCGCGCTAAATTTCCGCGGAGCAATAAACAGCTCCGCGCTTTTTTTACGCGGAGTGTAAAATGGATCCGCGCTAAATTTCCGCGGAGACACCAGGGATTTTTGGGTCAACTAAAGCCATCATTTTCATCAAAATACATTTCAAAACACTCCTAATGACCTTGGTAAGTTAGTTAGAGTCCAAAAAATACCATTTCAACCAAGTTCAAATTGAGCTTTCTAAAATTGCTTCAAATTGGAAAAGTTACCTTTGGAAATTGATTGTAATACCAAGGTTCGATAATACCATATTACAACAAAATTCAACCAAAAGTCATCCAAATTCACTAATAATATTACAACATAAGTTCCAACATCAGTTTTAACCAAAATATTCTAACACATTTGAGAAGCCGGCCGACAAACGGTGAGAACGCACTCCCGGAGGAGGATTGGCATTGATGAACACGACAACATGGTACAATACTACAACACAACCATCACGAAGAACACCCGTACTAATGGCTTTGTGAGTAGCAGTGTCATTGTGAAGGGAGACACATATAGTTCTTGTTCCATCATAAAGACGGAATGTTGCATACAATCCCTTGATGTTTCCACCATCGGTTACGTTGGAAACCCATCCCTTCACATATTCAACGCGCATTTGATCGCGTGTGCATCCTTCCCTAGGGCTCAATTTGAAAATGTCCCTAATATTGTCACATTCCACAACATCATCACCATCCCAATCGGAAAGCCTCCATTTGCCTTCAATGTCCTTACCCAAATTCAATATTGGAAGAAAGTAGGGTGTCACATTATATGCAACCTTTTCAAACATTGCTTCACTAGCCGTCCAAAGGCATGCATCTTTCCAATTGGTTGACCTATAAGTCATTTCCTTCGGGGGATACAAGTCAACATCTTCCTCTTCAACAATTGGTGACGGTTCAATAACCTCATTGAACTCCATTATGTCGTAATAAGGTGGTAAATTGCGACATATTTCATCCAACTCATCGCAAGTTGGTGAGTCCATAAACACCTCTCCTTCGGAGCTCGGAAGTGAATCACTAACATGTGAAACCGAATCATTATCCGAAACCGTACCACCATCCATGTTACCTACACATGACAATAAAAAAAACTTTGTTAGATAATGTGAGAAGAACATAATGTAAAGTTAAAAAAGGAAAAGTAGAGATTTGTATCAATTACAATTGACCACTTTCACCACCACATTGACCACTTTGAGTACTTTGACTACTTTGAGCATTTAATAAAATTTCTTTAAATTTTTCACAAGTTCTAATATCATGTCCTTCATGTCCACATTTAGAGCATTTCCTCGGTGTTTTGCGAATGGTTTCGATGGCACTTTTGAAACGAGTGTCCTTTTTCCTTCCTTTGGTTTGTGACACAATGGGATCAAGAATTGGCTCATGAATTGGCTCATGCAAGCCATCACCATCTTCTTGAGTTGTTTTCGTGCCAACTTCACTACTTACATGCTCAATTCCATCAACTCCCAAATTCTCAAGAATTTCGGTTTCCCGATTGATTACCGAAATGGCATACTCGTAACGCTCCTTTGATGCCATGCTACTATGACAAAATGCCATGGTGAGTAAAGTCATGTTGTTGAATCTTTCGGTAGGAGTCAAATCATGGGATGATGCTTCGTCTCCGGTCAAATGATAAGGCAACATACCATCAACTCTATTGGAATCCTTTGTCCAACGTCGTCTCAAAAAGGCATTAGGTATTTCGGAAACACATCTCTTTGTCAACACGGCTATAATGTGTCGGCAAGGAATGCCCAAATATTCATACATTCTACACTTACAACTACCACTTAAAGACAATTTGTTGAATGTAACAAGATACATTGTTCATTTTTCGGGATCCACCAATTGCCTATAGCATTTGTAGTATGTATACTCATCTTCTTCCAAAGAACGATCTCTATCTTTCTCCACAAAGTAGGTTGTAGCTTCCACCAATTGCTCTTGAAACTTCCTAAACATTGTTTTTGTGTAAATGGAAGCACCATGTTGCTCCAAGGCGGTCTTCATTTTAATCCCACGACAAGTTTGACGAGTCTTAAAATCCTCTTCTTTCTCCCTCATAAATTGCCTTTCCAAAGCTTTTTGAGCATTTTCAACAAATTCTTTCAAACCCGTGCAAGAACTAACATAACTATCAAAAAAAGCATTCATTCCCTCACTCCTTGAAGTTGTTGTTTGTCCCGCGGAAAATGTGCTTCTAGTGAAAGCCTTGATCCATTTATGCTTCAAACCGTACAATCCTTGTAGCCATGTATTATCTTCCAATTCATACTTCACAACCAATGCTTTCCACCTATCCTCAAACACATCTTCGGTCAATGAGTTATAAATGCAATTATTGAAATCCGGGTGCTTCGAATAGTAACTTGCAAGTTTCTCGGGGAATTTGTTACTAATGTGCCAACTACACAACAAATGAGTGGTGTTTGGTAGTTGAGATGAAATAGCCCCGGCCATGACTTGATCTTGATCCGTAATGATAGTCAAGGGATGTTTGTTTTCAACCGCCTCAAGCCAACTACCTAATACACATTCAAAACTTGTTTTAACCTCATCCCTCATTAGTGCAAATCCAAAAACAACCGATTGGTAGTGATGATTTACCCCGGTAAAAGGAACAAAAGGCATAGCATATCTATTAGTTCGGTAAGTAGTATCAAA